>CM053581.1:307463612-307536987 GCA_028627135.1 Pseudochirops cupreus | reverse complement strand
TATAT
Organism: Pseudochirops cupreus; assembly: GCA_028627135.1. Taxonomy (NCBI): domain Eukaryota; kingdom Metazoa; phylum Chordata; class Mammalia; order Diprotodontia; family Pseudocheiridae; genus Pseudochirops; species Pseudochirops cupreus. Next base: position 307,536,982 of record CM053581.1, on the reverse strand, counting down.
GCAATCATGTAGGACATATTTCCATATTACTCATTTTGTGAAAGAAGAAACTGAACAAAAGAGAAAAAGACATGAAAAAAATAAAGTGAAAAATAGTATGCTTTGATCTGCATTCAGAATCTATCACTTCTTTCTCTGGATGTAGAAAGAATTTTCCATTATGAGTCTTTTGGAATTGTTTTGGATCACTGTATTGTTTAGAAAAGCTAAATCAATCATAGCTGATCACTGCACAATGTTGCTATTACTGTGTACAATGTTCTCCTGGTTCTGCTCACTTCACTTTGCATCAGATCATGTAAATCTTTCCAGATTTTTCTGAAATCTGCCTGCTCAGCATTTTGTATAGCACAGTAATATTCCATTAAATCCCTATACTGTAACTTCTTTAGCCATTCCCCAATTGATTTTCATACCCCCAATTTCCAATTCTTTGCGACCACAAAAAGAACTGCTATAAATTTTTTTTGTATCTATAGGTCCTTTCCCCTTTTTCATGATCTCTTCATGATATAGACCTACTAATGATATTGCTGGATCAAAGGGTTTGATTGCCCTTTGGGCATAGTTCCAAATTGCTCTCCAGAAGGGTTGGACCAGTTTACAACTCTGCCAACAGTGCATTAGTGTTCCAGTTTCCCCATATCCTCTCCAACATTTATAATTTTCCTTTTCTGTCATATTAGCCAATCTGATGAAGTTGTTATAATTTGCATTTCTCTACTCAATAGTGACTTAGAGCATTTTTAATATGACTATAGATGGCTTTGATTTCTTAATCTGAAAACTACCTGTTTATATCTGTTGACCATTCTCCAATTGGGGAACAACTTGTATTCTTGTAAATTTGACTTAGTTCACTATATATTTGAGAAATGAGGCCTTATCAGAGATACTTCCTATAAAAATTATTTCCCAGCTTTCTGCTTTCCTTCTAATCTTGGTTGCATTGGTTTTGTTTGAATCATTTGACAATCTAATCAGTTTCCAGAGATTCAATGATCATCTCTATACAAATGATTCCCAAATCTACATGTGCAGTCTTAGTCTGTCTTCTGAGCAATAGTTTTGCATCATGAACTACCTTTGGACATTTTGAACTGGGTGGCTCATAGACATCTTAAACTCAACAGGTCTAAAATAGAACTTGTTATATTTTTTTGCCAAAGCTTTCCCTATTTAAATACGATGGTGCCACAATTAGAATTACACAAGACCTAGCAGCAGAGACATTAAAGGACTGCATATCTTAGAATACAACATATCAAAGAGCAGAACAACTGGGGCTCTGGCCAAGAATATCACACACTGAAAAGTTAAACTATTATCTCGAATGAAAAAAAAAAGACATTTGATAAACTCTCAGACTTTCAAGATTTTGTTAAAAAAAATCCTGAACTTAATAGATGATTTGACATACAGGAATCAATACTAATACAAGGTATATAACAAAGTCTGATTATGAGGGATCCATAAGGACAGACGGTTTGCTTTTTACATATGTAAAATGTACGTCTAAGATTCTTACTAATAATTGGGTAGCTCATAAGAAAGATTGGGGAAAACCTGAGTATAATATGAATTTAAAAAGCAAAACCATTTAGGAACAGCTAAAAAGACTAATAATTTCATACAAATGAGGTGCAAGAGGAAGAATTGATATACAGGAATTAGATGGGGGAGGAGGGCTGGTAGTTCTGGTAACCTACTTTCATTGGGAGTGGGTGTAAGAAGGAACAATACATATATATTTAAAAGAGGATAGAAGTCTTATAAATTCAGAAGAAATGAAATGGTAGGGGCATAGGGAGGAGGGGAGAGGACAAGGGACAGATCTTTACAGGGGAGGGTGAGGGAATAGGTAAATAGGGGTATAGAGGGATGTTTAGATTTATGAAAATGGGAGGATAGGGGAAGGATCCTTGGAGTGAGGTAGGTAAGTCATAGGAGGGCAAGATAGTCGGCAAAAGAAAAGTAGAGGGACTGGAGGGATAGAAAACAAGAGATCTGCACATACATAAAAACAAAGATCAGGAGTAAAGTGTATATATATGTCTATACATGTATGTATATATGTATATGTGTATGTATGTATCTATAGCTATGGAGAAACACATCTAAACTTTATTGTAGCCTTCTGGGGAGGTGGGGGAGGGTATGTATATATTTATAGCTACAGAGAAACATATCTAAACTTTATTGTGGCATGATGGTGGGATTTGGGGAAGGGAAAAAGGAACAAAGTAAAAAAGTATACAGCAGAGAACAAAAGAAAACGCACAAAGAAACAAAGAAAAGATGGACAATTCTCAGCACAATGAGTATTATTTATCATACAGGTTTTCTTGAAATGAAAGTTTATTGTTACATATTTTGAATCTCCTCATGTTCTGCTATGCACACGGCATGCTTATTTTTCTTTCTAACTTTGTATTTAAGTTCCGATATTTAAGTTTGTGATATGTTTTTGTTTCTTTTCTCCATTCTCTGTGTTCTGGAATTTGAGTCTAAAATAAAATTTTGGGAAAAAAAGGCAAAAAAAAGGTTTCCCTATTCCAAATTTTTCTTTTACCATCAAGGGCACCATCGACATCTTGGTCACTTAGTCTCTTGACCTAGGTGTCATCTTTAATTCCTCTTTTTCACTTATCTCACACATTCAGTCAGTAGAAAAATCTTGTCATTTCTCTCTTGACAACATCTTCTATATATGTTCCCTTCCCTTTGCTCACATAGCCACCTTTCTAGTTCAGGGCCTCATCATATCTAACCCAAACTAGTGCAATAGCCTTCTGGTTGTTCTCCCTACTTCCTGTCTGTCCTCCCTCCAATTCAAACTCTACTCTGTCGATAAAGCAATTTTCCTTAAGTCTAACCATGACTCTTCTCTACTCAACTAATCTACTCTAGTGGCTCCCTATCATACCTAGGATCACATATAAACTATTATATTTGACTTTTAATGTTCTTCACAATTGGATCCTTTCCTACCTTTCCATTCTTCTTATATACTATCAAACTATCAAAGTATATACTTATATACTATCGAACACAATGGCCATGAAAGAGGCTGAAGCAGGTACTGTGGAGTGCTCAGAGCTTGGTCAGACATTGGAGACACCAAAGTCATCCATTTCATCCCAGACATTGCCAGTTGTCTCTACTTTTGTCTTGTCACTGGACTTTGGTGATTCTGCAAGAGAGAGTAAGGCTGACGACCTTGTACAATTCTGCCTCACTTCAATATGATTCAAAGACAGGACATCACCCTGTGACATCACTGGTCCTCTTCAAAAGCAAAGGAAAAACAACAGCAACAACATTTTACTGTTGACCTACTTCTTGTTCCTCACACATGACACCCCGTCTCTAATCTCTATGACTTTGAGTTGGCTATTCCCCATGCCTAGATGCTCAGCCTCATCACTCTTGTCTCTTAGTGTCTTTCAAACCTCAGCTCAATTCCCACCTTCTGTAGAATGCTTTTTCTCATCCCTTCAGTTGCTAGTGCTTTCTCTTCCAAGACCACTTTCTATCTTTGTGGTGTATATCTTTTATGTACCTAGCTACTTACATTCCCTCTAATTAGAATGTGATTTTTATCTTTTGTCGTATCCCTAGTGTCTGGTATATAGCAAACATTTAATGAATGCTTGCTGACTATCTGCCTGACCACTGTGGCCCCTCTCATTAACTGATGAGGATACTAAGAGAAGCAGCATTATGTAGGGGGAAGAATGATGGGTTTGAATTGCAGCTCTGTTACTTAATACCTGTGTACCTTTTGGCACATCACTTCTGTCTCTCAGTTTCCATCTTTAAGAGACTTCTGTCTCTCAGTTTCCTCCTCTATACAATGAGGGGGCTGTACTTGATCATTCAACAATGGGAATTCCTTAAGTACCTACTATGTGCCAGGCATTGTGCTAGACACTGGAGATAGAAAAAAAGACAGAAACGAAATAGTCTTTGTCCTTGAGGACCTTACAGTCTATGGGGATGGGGTAGGAAGTAGGGAGAGAAGGTATGTGTGTGTTAAAAGATATTTTTTCTTTTACAATGTAAGGAAGAGGTGGGAGGGGGAGAAAATCAATGTGATTAATTAAAAAAATAAAATTTAATTTTAAATAAATTAAATACCATTTTGAGTGGAGACAGTAGCAGCTGGGGGGGAGGAGTAACTTATGAGGTCTCTTCCAGCTCAAAATTCACAACCCTGCATAAAGCTTTGTAAGCATTTAGGCTCAGAGTGTGCCTTGCATAGTCATGGATGCTAGGATATAATAGAGCTAAGCCTCAACTACAGGTCTATGGATTCCTGAGTCTATTCCTTTTTCCTCATGGGATCCTGTGGAGAAACATCCTGGAGGCTGCATGTCTTAGTTCTGGGTCTATTGTCCAGTCTGATACAGTGAATACAGTTTTGTGTTGGGTTTTTATTGGCATGCTTGCTCTCAGTATCTTTTGGTTCCTGGTGTTGTCAGGGCACTGACCCCGTCAGAGCACAATAGCACTCTCATCTCATCTGACTGTGGGGAGTCGTGCTGTGTCTCCCATCTGAAGGTGAGGAAGTCCCCCCTCTGGTGAACTTCAGAGGTGATTTTTAAAATTTATTTATACAGGTTCTGGCCTTCCTGGGGAGTACTTGCCAAAGGCCCTCTGAGGAGCTCTGGTGCTTCATGAATAAATCAGGGGCCCGAGTCAAACTCTGGATAGCCAAGGGCTGGGAAAGAAGCAGACTTCCTAAGCTTTGTGCTAATGTGCTGCTTTCTTTGGGAGGAGAGCGTGGCAGAATAAAAATAATGGTGAGATCAGTCACAGGGATGCTCTGGGGTGGGGAGAACGTCTGGGTTACCTACTTAGTTTTCAGGATGTAATGTGGATGGGCAGCTCTGCAGACCAGTCCAGCAGGCACCAGCCCTCCTTCAGTGCCTCCCTTCTCTGTTCAGGCAAACCAGCTGTGGCTGACTCTGACTCCTCCCCAAAGGTTAGAAGTCAGAGTCAATGGCCTGCTTTGTTAACGGCTTCTGACAGCAGCCCCAATTTCGTTAGGCTGAGAAAATACAGAGGTTTTCTCGAGAGGAGCTAGTCAAAGAAGGGCTGCTTTCTGAGGAATTAATTGGAATTTCTCAAACATTCCCCTGGCATCTGCATAAACACACTATCCATTTTCAGAAGATTACTCTTAATTGGGGAAGGAGGCAAACATGGAGGGCACCTCTGATAAGTAATTGATTAAATTCTCTAAGATGAGCAGATGGGGGTAAGGTGAGGATCTTGATTTTACCCAGAGGCCTGGGGGGCAAAAAACCCTGCTGTGAACAGAGGCATCAGTGGGATGGAAATATAAAGATCTGAGCTAATTTTAGTGGACTTAACACTGTTTGGATTTAGAGTTTTCTGAGGCTCTTAGTTTTCATTGAACTCCCTTCTTTTTCAGTTTTGAGCTCTTCCTTGTCCCTCTTCACAGATCCTGTCATGAAAATGATCTTCTACAGCATTTGTTCACCCCCATTTTGTATGTTTCTGGGCCTCCGGTTTCCAGTAGCCGTGAGCTATTTTTCCAGCAGCTGATGTGAGTTCTGTCATTCTGTGCCGCCTCCCCATCCTCCTCCACACAGTTTTTATTTTTTTTTTTCTCCTTAGGCCATTGTTCTAAGTGTCCTCGATCTCGGATGGGAAGGTACAGCTACTTGGCTGATTGAGTTGCACTCAAGAATTCAATCAGCTGCCTCTGAAGCTTAGCAAGTACTATAGCTCAGCTCGCCTTTACAATTTACAAAGCGCTTTCCTTTCAACAACACTGTGAATGCAAGTGGTACTGGCCTAATTTTTCAGATTAGAGGCACTGTGGTATTGCAGATAGAGATGTGGTCTTTTGAAGCCAAGAAGACTGGTGGTCTAATCCTACCTCTGACGGGTTACTGGTTGTGTGACCTTGGATAAACCACTGAAATTCTTGGCACTCTAGGTAACTCTGTAAGACTGTAAGTTGAAGAAAAGGTGCTGGGGCAGCTAGGTGGTGCAGTAAATAGAGCACTGGCCCTGGACTCAGGAAGACCTGAGTTCAAATTTGACCTCAGACACTTAACATAAAAAACTAGTCCGGTGACCTTGGCCAAGTCATTCAACCCCAATTGCCCTACCTTCCCTCCAAAAAAAAAAAAGAAAAGGTGCTGACTTGCATTGGTAGAAAGAGTTTCCTTACCAGAGAGTTGCCTATGCCAATGAAATCACAGGTTTAATACCTATCACTGTTTTACAGATAAAGACCTATTTACAGATACAGACCTGTTTTACAGATAAAGAAACTGAGGCTGATAGAGATCCAAGGTCATATATGTAATAATATGTAATAATATGTAATAACTAGCCTAATTTAAACTCAGGTGCTTAGACTTGCTTATAAATCAGTGCCGGTCCTACTAACCTCATATTTATCTTCTCTGGCTTACTCTATAGACCCATACAAACTCAAGAGAAAGGAGAGGGAATACACTGTATTGAGAAGAGCCAGATTTGGGGGATAAATGATTCCCCATTGAGAGGGGGGGTTAGTAGTAAAAGCAAATAGGAATTGGCAATGGCTTGGCCATTGGGTAAAGGGAGAAATCAGAATTAGTGACAAGTTTGGAAGAACAATGTTGTTATCGATAAAAATAGGCAAGTGGGAAGGTGGTCTGAGGAGTTCAGTATTAGCCATGTTGGTTTGAGTTATCTCCTAGCATCCATCCTGATAGCACTTGTGGTTCAATTCATACCTTTTGTCACTTGATTCAATGTTGCCTTGAATTGCCCTCAATTTTTTTTTCTTACTTATGAATGGGGTGATATGATATAGAGAAAAGGTCATTGTATTGGATGACTGAATCCCGGTTTATTAGCTTTGTGACCTTAAGCTAAATCTTCATCTCTTTCTTGCCCTTAATTTCTATGTCCTAAGGTCTCTTCCATCTCTCCAATATTATGATTCTATGATGCTACTATGATGTTAAGTTTTGTGTTTCTAACAGGAGGACTTAGGCTCCTTGAAGGCAGCATTTAGCCCAGGGGCTGAATTCTAGGAGGAATGCAATAAATTAAGGTTTTATTATAATAGCACTTATGTAGGTCTCTTTGTGTCTTGATACTTCTGCCCTTTACTTTTTCCTTACAGAAATGCTATAGTTACATTCTTGTGGTTTTTAAAAACAATATTCAAATTCCTCTTAAAGGCATAATCTCAACAAGCAGCAGTTAGAAGCATGTGAGAACAGAATTATAGATTTTTTAATGCCAGAAGGGAATTTAGAACACAGAATTCCAGGGCTGAAAGCGACCTTAGAACATTGGATGTTATACCTGGGAGGGACTTTGGGATGCAGAATGCCAGAGTTAGAAGGGAATTTGGAAAACATCTAGTCCAACTTTCTTATCTGACAAAGGAGGAAACTGAGGCCCAGCAAGGGTCTCACATTGAGTGAGACAGAGTCAGAGAGGAGTCTATATAGCCCATGTCTCCTAGTTCCAGGATCCCAGTGTTCTTTCTATTAAATCTCAACACTGCAAATACACATCGATGGCTGACATTGTTCCATTTAAAGAAAAATAGGATCGACGATTGAAATTAGCACTCAGAGGTCCTGGCATCTGTTCCCTTTAAACTGAGCATATTTTCAATGTCATAAAACATTTGATATTCGGTTACTGAATGAAAATGCAAAAGAATTAGGAATGTAATGTTTCGGCTAATATCGCCTTAATCACAGGAAGCAGAACTCCTTAATTTAAACTCTTGATTATACATGTTGGAACAGACAGAGCCATTATGATGTCATTAGCCTAAGTTGTAATGTGCAATTATTATTCTGGTTTGCCATAGTCCAAGACCTTCACTTCTTACTTATGTGAGCGAATCTTTTTCTCATTGGCAGTACCGAGGTGAAAAAGGAGTGATGGGAAATAGAAACAAAAGGGCATAAAGTCTGACGGGAGGCATCTTGATGTAGTAAAAAGAACACTGGATGTGGGGTCATAGGATCTGAGTTTAAATCCCTATCTCTGATTCTACCTGTATGAATTAAGGAGAAATCATTGAACTTCCCTTGGATTCAGTGTTCTGGACTGTTGTTATTGCTGTTGGTCTAAGAGGACCAATGACATTGCAGGGTGATGTCTTGACTTGCCCATGAATTGGATTTAAGTGAGGCAAAGCTGCACAAGGTCAGCTGCCTAGCTCTCTCTCCTCCAGAGTCCAGAGGCAAGGCAAAGGTCAAGATGACTTGAGGCCCAGGATGCAGTGGATGATCTTGACCTTTCTAAATTAAGGTCTTTAGGGGAAAGGTGGATTCAATGTTCCCTGAGGTCCTTTATGGCTCGAAATGATTCCGTGATGACTTCAAGTTTCTCTGCAAAGAGCTGATAACTCAGGCGATAACTATGTCAGCTCTGGTGTCCATAAATTGGAATTCAATATTTCCACTTTGGCTTTTGGCTTTGCACTAGCAAGTTACTGGCACTCTAGTTGCCTGCTGAGTTGCTCTGGAGCTGCTAAGTTAGGACTTTTGGGTCTGTATTACCTCTTTAAGTTTAGTGGCACTGAGGTGGCACAGTGCATGGAGTACTGGGCCTGGAGTCAGGAAGATTCCTATCTCTGAGTTTAAATCTAGCCTCAGACACTTACCATGTGACACTGGGCAAGTCATTTAACTCTGTTTGACTCAGTTTCTTTAACTGTAAAATGAACTATAAAGAGGAATGGCAAACCACTCCAGTATCTTTGTCAAGAAAACCCTAAGTGGAGTTACAGGGAGTCAGACAGGACTGAAATGACCAAACAACAATAACTCTTTAAAATATTTTAAATAAATGTTTTATTGATGTCCTTTTTTTCATCATTGTAACTTTCCAATAATTTCCTATCCTTTCTCCTTTGGAACAGAGAAGTACGACTAAGCACTGGGAGGTTGTCTTCAATTTATCCTGTCTTTATCTTTATTTTACTCGTACATAGTTATTGTGTTGTCTTCCTGTTAGACTGTGAGCTCCTTGAGGCAGAGACTGTATTTATTTTTGTCTTTCTTTGTGTCCCCATCATCAGCACAATATCTGGTACATAGTAGGTACTTAATAAATGCTTGTTGACTTGACCTGATTAAGCAAAACAAACCAACAGATTCTGTATATTTATAGTTCCTCACTTCTCAACCAAGAAGAGGAAGACATGCTTCAGTGTTAAAACTGGCCATATATTGATGAGAATTCTCATGTCTTTCCATGCTGTTTTCCATATGTTGTTTGGGTCATTGTATAGACTGTTCTTCTGTTCTGCCTACTTTGCTCTGCCTCGGTTTATTGAAATCTTTTCAAGTTTCTCTGAATCCTTAATATCTGTCATTTCTTACAGTGTAACAATATTTCTTTATATTAGTATGCTACAATTTGCTCAACCATTCTGTAGATGATTGGCAACCACTTTACATCTAGTTCTTTGACATCAATTGATTCCTAATCTTGGCTCTGTTCCACCCAGGTTATTGGCAGTTGTTTCATGGGATGAGATGTCGGATAAGTAACTTAATCTCTTTGAGTCACAGAACCACAGATTCAGAGTTGAAAAGGACCTTAGAAGTCATCTAGTCCCCTCCCCCACTCATTTTATAGATTAAGAAACTATGACTCAGAGAGATTAAAAGATTTGCCCTAGGTCACTCAGGTAGTGACAGAGTGATATGTAAACTCAGATCCTCTGACTCTAAATTTAACATGTGTTCCATTGTATCATGTAGGATAATAACTCTTGTACTATATACCTCACAGGGCAGTTATAACCTTAAAGCACCACACTAGTATGTTATCATTGTGTCTAAAGTTCATTTTAATTTAAAATAGCACAAGTAATATCTGTATGACACTTTATGGTTATAGACATTCTGTCATTTGATCCTCACAATAGCCCTATATGGTGGTCAGAGCAAGTATTATCATTTAACTGATGAAACTTTGGAGGAAGTGTAAAGTCAAGAACACTTGTTTGGGATTTAGTAGTGTGGTCCTATTCTGCTCCCAATTTCTGGCTCCAGGAGAGAATCCCTTAGTCTTAGAGGCTGAGACTGAGATCTCAATCCCTTCTCTAGGATGAGAGTGACAGTGATGCAGCCCTATTCTGCTTGGTTTTGGTCCACTCCTGTTCATCAGAAGGAGATCTAGCCTGGTCACTTGCCTGTGGGTTGACTTTATGAGCTTATGTGGGAAAGATGACACTGGTTTTTCCTTAAAATTGCTATCATTACTCAATCTGGTACTCTTTTGATATCTTTCTGGAAGTAGTTATTTGGGGAGATGGGCTATCCTGCTTCCTCCTGCTCTACCATCTTGGCTAGACTCCATCTCTCTATCTTGTCTCCAATCTCCTTTCATTGAAGCTCTGAATTTCTTTCTTTATTCCCTCATTAATGTTCCTTTTCTCCTTGGTTCTGTATCTGATACTGCTTGCTAGGAGCACGTGATTCTCTTTAGTGGCCACACGGATGTACTGGCTTTTCTCCAGTTCCACAAGCAGCCTGGTGTCTCTGTGTATGCCATCCTCTTTGTTATGCTTCTGTACCTCCACATGTGTTTGACTCCTCCTTTCATTGATGTGATCCTGAGGCAAGTGGGAAGTACAAAGCCATTGCTAACCTTACATAGAACTGGAGTAGGTTGCTACTCTTGTGGTGTGATTCTTTTCCTTTCTTTTCTTTTTCACCCAGGTTGGAAGTGCAGTGGCCTCTCATAGTTCTGATCCCATTACTTAGCCACATGGAAGCTTTGATCCATTTTATTTCTGACCTAGGCCAGTTTATTCCTCCTTAGGCAGCCTGACAGCCCTTTGCTCCTGGGTGCTTACCATATTAACGCTGGATTTTGTGTGGACACCTGATCTGCTTTAGCTCTGTTGTAGCTCAGAACTCCTAAATGCAAGTGTTCCACCAGCCTCAGCTTCCCCAGTCACAGGGATTACAGACTTATACCACCCCATCTGGCTTGTGTGATTTCATCATATGGTTAGCATACTTTGATCTGCTCTGTGATGCCAGAAATATCATTCATGGCAAACAAAACCTTTGATTAAATAGTTAAAAATCAGGCTGAAAGTTCAAACAACTTATATGTATTAAAATTTCAGAGCTGTAAGGTACTTTGGAACGTGGAATGTCAGACCTGAAAGACACCTCAGAGACAATCTTGTTCAAACCTCTCATTTTACATGTGAGTTGAAGTTCAGAGAAGGAGAACAAAGTGACACATTGAGTTATTATACAATAGACTCTAAGCTCCATGAGGGCAAGGGCCATGTCTTTGATTTTTTTACACTGCCTCCTATAGTTTCTTGAAAATAAATAAATGATCAACAGATGTTTATTGAACTGAACTAAGAACACAATGACATATTTACTCAGGTGCAACTGACTTAGAACAGACATTTTCTTTATAATAGACTTGGTTAGGTGGGAGTCAAAGAGAAATATGATAGTGGGAACTTGAAGTAGTAGAGAATGAAAATCCTATACAATTCAATTCAACAATACCCTGTGCTGGACACTGGAGATATAATGATAAAAGCTGGCACAGAGATTGACCTCAAGGGATTTATTTTCTACTAGGGGTGATATGATATCTATATATATAGACGTATATACATAGACAAGTATACTGGATAGTAGAATGCAATGAAGACAAGAAAGGATCCAGACAAATTCCTTTAGAAAATTTTGAGGAGAGAGAAAACACTTTCAGTTTGTGGATAAGGGAAGGCTTCATCAAGAAGGTAATACTTGACCTTGGTCTCGAAGAAAGTAAAGTACTTAAATGGGAGAGATAATAAGTCATATTTTTATCACACTTTAAGATTTTCAAAGTGCTTTCTTCACCATAATCCTTGATATCTTCTCCTAGACTATTACAATAGTCTTCTTATTGGTCTTCTATCTCTCTTCTCTTACCTCTTCAGTCCCTCATTTACATGACTACCAAAACAATCTTACTAAGGTACACTTTTGACACTCTCTTGTTTAAAAGTCTTCAATGCCTCTCCACTGATTTATGATTTAAAAAACCCAACTTTTTGTCCAGATATTTAAGGATATACAAATATTTAGTACAAATATTATTGCCTCCATTTTACAGTTGAGGAAACTGAGTCTGAGAGAGGTTAACTCAAGATTACATATCTAGAAAGTATCTGAGAAAGGGTTTGAGCACAGGTCAACAGGCATAGCACTCATTCTACTATATCACATTGCCTCTAATGAGCTTCTTATTCATTTTTCTCTAAACTCATTTTCCTATCTTCTTCCTCTATGTCAGCGGTTCTCAACCTTCCTAATGCCATGACCCTTTAATGCAGTTCCTCATGTTGTGGTGACCCCCCAACCATAAAATTATTTTCGTTGCTACTTCATAACTGTAACTTTGCTACTGTTATGAATTGTGATGTAAATATCTGATATGCAGGATGTATTTAAATTGAACATAACCCACAGGTTGAGAAACATTGCTCAATGTAGTCTTACAAATCATTTCCAATACCTGGAAAGTACTTCCTCTTTGACTAATTAGGGAAGCAGTATGGTTAAGTGGGTGCTACAGGGGATAGTGCACCAGCCCTGGAGTCAGGAAGATCTGAGTTCAAATCTGTCCTCAGACACTTGCTAGCTATGTGACCCTGGGCAAGTCACTGAACCCCTATTTTCTAATTCCTCATCTGTAAAGTAAGGACACACTGAAGGAGAAGGAAAAGGCAAACCACTCCAGTGTCTTTGCCAAAAAAACCTCATGGACAAAAGTCCATGGGGTCACATGGAGTTCAAGAAGCATAACATTCAATTTGAGATATGACACTAGAGGTCACAAGAGAGGTTAGGGCTGGATAAATCTGAGAATCATTCACATACAGATGATAAGTGAAACCATGGGAGCTGATAGAACCAGCAAGTAAAAGAATATACAGGGAGAAAGGAAGATGGTCCATGACAGAGCCTAGGGGCAGATACCCATGGTTAACAGATGGAATCTGAATTGTGATGTAGCAAAGAAGATTCGAAAAGGAGCACTGAGACAGGGAGGAGGAGAACCAGGAGAGATCAATGTCATGCAAACCTAGAAAGAAGAGAATATCAAGAAGTAGGTAATCATCAATGTCAAAGGTTGCAGAGAGGCTAAGAAGGATTAGGATGGAGAAAAGGACATTGGGTTTGGCCATTAAGAAATCATTTGGAAAGAGGTTGTTGTTGCTTCCTTCCAAGGTATTAGTCAAGTTTCTGGGCTTATAGTGATCACAGGACTATAGATTCAGGGTTGGAAAAGTTTTAGAGGTTAATTGATTTCATTTATCTCATTTTACTGATGAGAAAACTGAGGACAAGAACAGTTTAGTTGCTTGCCCAAGGTCACAGAGGTCATAAATAACACAGCTGGGATTTGAATCCAGATCAAGTGAGTCCAGACTCAGAATACTGCATTGTGTCATGTTTAACTCACCCGCCTGTTATGCCTCTTAGAGCCCCTCATTAGGCATCCAATGAACCCAATTCTAGAGATACCTGTGGGGAAATGAAAAGAGCCTTGCATATGGTATTAGAATATCTGGGTTCCAGTTGTACCTCTTCCATATACTGGACATATAAAGTAGGATAAATCATATCACCTCTCTAAAACTGTTTCTTCAAATATAAAGCCATGATAATGCTGCCTAACTATCTCCCTCATGGGATTTTTGTGAGTTTCAAGTGAGATAATTGAGATAAAGTGCTTTGTAAATCATAACACTCTATATAAATGTTAGTTTGTTTTTCTAATCCCCAGCTCTGCCACCTGCTCACTGTTTGATCTTGAAAAATGTGTTTCACCTTTCAGAGCTTCCATTTCCTCACTTGTAACATGAAGAGCTTGGATGGAATGAGCTCTAAAGCCCCTTTCTCCTCAAAAATAAATTCTTTAACTGTAATATATCGAACTTTTAACAGTGAACTAACATTCTCTCTCTCTCTCTTTCTCTCATTTCTCCCTCTCCCTCTGTCTCTCTTCCCCTATCTCTCTCCCTTTCCTTCGCTATCCTTTTTTCCCTCCTTCCTTCCCAATGAAGGGCCTCTGCAGAGCTCAGCCCCCAGGGATCTTCCTGAACTTCAGCAGAAATGGTAAATTCTTGCCCATAGAAGATAGAGCACATGTACTGGCATAGATGGGGTCTATGGCTTTGTATCTTTTTGTTTTGTTTGTGACATTACCATAAAGGGGTGTAGTTCAGTGGGTATAATAGCCTAATCTTTACCCTCAACTTTTCCTATGCAATTTAGCCTAATTTTTCCTTCGAAGGTATTGGAATAATCCTCAAGACTTAATTGGGCTAGAGGCTCAAGCTACTGACATCACTTCCTGGACACCTGAGTACAAAATAACAATAAGTAGTTCCAGGTATTTTCTGCCACTTGGCAGGAAGATCATGATGGGCAAATAGGCAGGGGAGCTTTGTTCAGCTAAATCAACTTGGAATGTTCTCAGGGCATATCTTTGTTGAATATTCTTCTCATGCCATGGCAAAGTAAGTCTCCTTTTGATAACTGTTTCATCACATATGAGTTTCTCGTTTCATTCCAGTATCACACATTCACTTCCAGGGGATTGGCTTGAGTCGGGATCAGTACGGAATATGGAGGTAGTATGTTGTAGACCATTTAATAAAGAGACATAAATAGACAATAAATTTGGAAAGCAAATCACAAATGTGGTATGGCACCAAACTACAGTAGTGATATTGCATTTATCTATTGACATGTGGTAGCTTCCTTTCTGATAAAAAGCAGAGGAGGTGGTTAATCTATATTACCTTAGCAATAATTTCACTCTTCAAAAGTGGGGCAGGTTATAAGTTGAGTATTCATTTGGATTTGACTAACAAGGAGGGACTGGTTGCCGAAGTACAAACAATGAGAATTTTGGGAGGAAGTCTTTACTCCATTTTAGAATTCAAGTTAGAATATTGTAAGGTGAATTTTAGTATAAGGTGGATTTTAGTTTGTATAAAGTGAATTTTTGTTATTATTTCTTAGAGTTCAGTTTCCCAGGATCCATAGCCATTAAAAATCTCTTGTTCCCAGGTATTAGATATGAATTCCTATGGTTATGGTTCAAAACTTCTCCATCACACTAACACAGCATTATATAATGATAAATAACACAAACATCCACTGCAACTGTGCAGTAAGATACAGGGATAGGGTGATGTAAACTTGTGAAGCTATCACTGGCAATATGCCTTCTTTGTCTGTTGTCCCTATAAAGCAGGTGGGCATTGGCAGTGAATGGGGAACCTTAGGGTTGAATATACAAATGCTGTGTATGCTGCAACTGGCCCCTGTTGAGGCTTAGGAGGAACCTTAGGGTTGAATGCATAAGCTGGAATCTCATGTGACTTGATTGGCCCCTATCAAGGCTTGAGGAGAATCTGTGTTTGCCTCAACTGGTCCCCATTGAGGCTTGAAGGGATTTAGGGGGATGCACAAGGCGTGCCTGTCTGTAGGAGTTTGTCCTCTCATTATCAGTAATCCTCTTCTGGAAAAATAGACTAGAATAAAGTAAGATTATTAACCCCTTCTTAGTGTCTTTCCTGTCTGACCAGATCAAGAGTGAACCTGTACTAAGAGCCCTCCTGTGTTCTGTTTATTTGTCTTACAAATATTACGGGAAATCTAGGACTCCTCTTACATTCTAGATTTTGAAGAGGGTGATTAAATCAATTCAGAGGAAAAAGATAGAATTCCTGCTCTAAAGTTCTAAAGGACAGTCAGCTCAAGGGGCATGGAAAGTTGTGAGAAATGAAATTCTGACCCTGCTACCAGGAACAATTTTGAGGAGGAAGAAAGAGGGGAAGCTGTCCAAGGACTCTTATGGGGAGACCTAAGAAACTCATCACCCAGTGTAGATTTTTAAAATACATGTACAGAAACTGGAAGCAAGGGCAGGTAAAGGAAGATGAAGGCAAATGGTGACATCATCATCCATGAAAAGTATCAAGAGTGCTAAGCTCTGAATGAGTGGGGGCACATAACAAAAATGAACCTTTCCCTCTAACTGTACTGAAGGCTGGAGAGAAATCCCCCAAAGGCACTCTAACCCAAAAGGTTAGAACTGCTGCTCCAAGTGGATAGGATGAAAATATGATGGTGAAAAAGCAGAATGAGAACTTCTTTTTTGCCTCCTCTACTGACAAGAAAGATCTTCAGAGTGACAAGTATAGAACCAAAGTGGTTTGCAGGGAGCTGAAAGTACCTTGCTTGCCATTAACAAATTCAGGTCACACTAGGCCTAGATGAGCTACATGGGAAAGAGCTAGCTAAATTGTTAACTAAAGTGATATTTGAAAAATCTGAGAGGCGTCGCAGTCTGCTACAATGCGCCGCTGACTCTGTGCCTTCCTGAACCAGGGACGGTCACAGAAGAGCATGGAGGGTGCCACAGATTGGCACGGTGGGACCACTGAAGAGGGATGCCGGTCTCCACGGCCTCCACGGCCTCCCCAGCCTCCCCAGCTTCCTGTCAGTCATTCGGCATTTCTACAGCCTCACAGACCCGAGGCTTTCCCATTCGGGGGTGTCAGACTTCCAAGCGCCTTACTTCCCACAGCCTTGTTGCACTTGTAATTTGCCTTTCTGTATTCCCTCTTAGAATTCGTTCCAGATCCAGAGCCCGCGCCAGCGGCCAGCCAGAAAATTCAAGAGCCAGTTGGCTCAAGTCATCACACGGGGTCAGAGCTTGTCCCTCACCTATCCCCGCTGGCACTGAGGCAAGGAGTAAGACAGACAGACATTCTGAGCATTTTCTGTAACCCTACATACAGCCAAGGGCTAGATAAAGGACTGGTGGAAATCCTGACGGTGCAAGAGATGGCTCGTCAAATGGAAAATGCCCAGAATGTGGAAGACCAACACTTGCCTTTGGGTCTTCAGAAGTACATCAAGAAACGTCCTCGTTCAATGACCAAAAACAACCCCTTGGATATCCCCTGTCAGAAGGATGGGATGCTAGGAGCAATGGTTCATCATAATGAAACATTTTGCTTGGTTTTTGGAAGACTCTCTCTCCCTCGCCACTCATTCAAATATAAAATGCTTGTGGCCAAGGTCCAGCGAAGAATCTGTTCTCCTGAATGCTTAAATGCTTCCCTGTTGCGTAGTATCTTGAGATTGTCTAAAGCTAGGAATGTGACCAAATCTCTTCAAGAAAAGTTGGATAAAGTCGGTTTAAATCTTCCTAGAAAAAGTAGAAAAGCTGTTAAAGTGACATTATTGACTTCCTTGGTAGAAGGTGAAGCTTTGCATCTGGCCAGAGATTTTGGTTATGCCTGTGAAAGTGAGTTTCCTTCTGAAGCATTAGCTGACTATTTAACCAGACCACATTTAGGAAGGACAAAAATCAGTACCAGAAAGAACATGCTGCTTGCTACTAAACAAATCTGTAAGGAATTCACAGATCTTCTCATTTGGGACCAGGCTCCCTTTAGAGATGCCAGATTCAGCCCAGTTCTGGATGCTGCCATCCAAGGCCACCTGACTCATTTTACTCTCCTAACACATGGTTTTGGGAGTGCAGCCATATGTGCAGCCATGATATCTGTCCAAAACTACCTAAATGAGGCATTAAAAATAATAGACATGGATCTACATGAACACAAGCTACTAAAACTCTGTTAAGTCTAACAAAACTTTTGAGAAAAAGGATAAGCACCACAAATAGAAAGGGTGAGAGAGGAGAGCACAGCCTGGAGAGAGTTCAAAAGGACCCAGATTATCCTTCTTAATATGGCCTGTGGGTTCATCTTCTTGCCCAGGAGATAATGAAGAAAAATTTGTTACTTTATTAAACATCATCTTATTCAGGATCGTCAGGATTTACATACCTATTCCGGAGTCTTGAGTTTCTATAAAGTTGCAGTATCTCCAGACTTTGGACAAGTTATCAGAAGACCACAAGCTTGGGTCCTTGTTGGGTACTTCCTCCTTACATTTTCTATCCCCTTGGAGCTCTAAAATGGTGCTAAAAATTTTTTTTGAACCTCTAAAATTTCCAGAGCTAATAGCCAAGTGTGTGGAGTATTTTAGATATTATTAATTAAAAATTATTCCTTTTTAAGTAAAATTTTTGTGGGTTTTCCATGCCAACAATATTTTGCAGTATTAGACTGTGCTGTTGAGATCTTTTGCCATTCAATGTTTATTTAAAAGTTTGTCCGGTTTCCTAGATTGAAATTTTAAAAAGGAATGGGGTAAGCTAAATAATGTCTTTTTAGTCTTATGCATAACAAGCACATATATAGAGTATTTAAAGTGTTTTGACTTTTGGAGAGAAAATCCCAATTCTCAATTCTTGCCACTGAAGTTATTTAGTCAAAGCTTTCTGTTCACAAGGCAGTAATTGCAACATCTTCCTGATGACTTGTTCCTTGAAAAAATGAGTGAGGCTTCAGTGCAAGTGACAGAGATTTTGAAGAACCACTTACTGTTCCCAATATAATTCTGTTGTAATAATAAAAGTATTCTCATTAGAAATAAAAAAAGAGAAATCATTACGTAAGGAGACTGAAGAGAATTGAGTCCTAAATTTTAGAAGAGGGGGGAGGAAAAGGATCTTGTTTCCAGGGGGAAAAAACCTAGAATGTATTGTTAATGGGATAGTTGTTAACATTTCCCTTTAACAAATTCAGGTTGCCAGGCCTGGATGGACCATATCTGAAAGAACTGGCTAAATCCACGTTAACTAAATTGACGCAGGTGATCTTTGAAGGATCATGGAGAAAGGAGGAGGTGCCTTAGGACAGAGAAGAGGGAGGAGGAAAAGGATGTTGTTTCCAGGAACAATCTACAATATACCGTCAATGAGATGGTTGCTGAACATTTACAAAGGAAGTTGGCAGTTACTAGGAGTCAGCATGGTTTTTTATCAAGAACAGGTCTTCTAAGGCTTAACCTATTTAGGGGCAATGAATGGGCAGAAGCTGAGGAGAGGCAGATTTCAGCTCACTGTGAAGGGAAATTCCTTAACAATTAGAGGTGTCCTAAAATGGAATGGGCTTCTAGAGGGGGTAATGAGTGACACAGAGTCTGGATGACCATTTTGGGAGGACATTGTCAAAAAGCATTCTGTTCAGGTAGGAGTTGGGTTGAATCATCTATGAAGTTCCTTCTAGCTTTGAGGAGCTGTTTTGTTAAACCTAGCCATGTGCTATTGATTCTACTTTTCTTGCTCTTCCAACTGAACTTCAGTTGTGGATAGCTCCTGGTAGTTCCTAAAATTTCCCACATGGGAAACATATCTGAGAGTTAGTAGAAGCATATTGGACTAAATATACAAACTAACTTCCAGGCTACAAATTTAATGCAGAAGTCAAAATAGCTTTACACAGTAGCAATCCAAATGCTGCAAGCTGGGAGCCTGCTTGTCCCATTCGAAGACAGCCCTTAGTCAACATCTTGGGCAGAGGAGTATTACAAAGTCACTGTTAGAAGGAAAAAAAGGAGGGGGTTTCCCTTTTCTTTGTGTTTTCTTACAGCTTCAAAGAGTCACCTTCAATAGCACTGTGATAAAATTCCTCTTCTTTGGCCCTCAAGTTAATGGTTCTCTCCACCTATAAGGCATGTAGAACTTTCATTTGTACAGCACTTCACAGTCTACAAAAAAACAGCTATTCTTAAAAAAAAAACCATCAGGATAAATTATATGTGGAATCCCCCATTTTGTAGATGAGAAAATTACTTCCCAGGGAAGTTAAGTGAGTTGCCCCAGTAAGATCACACCAGTAAGAAGGATCATCTGTGGGTCACAGAAGTATAGATATTGAAAATCCCATGTTTACATTTGAAAAAAAAAAGACTATTTTAACCACTCACTTTAGGGTATCTTGCAGAGGCCCACCACAGGGAGAGAGCATTTCTTATATCCACAGCCAAACATTACTTGGAGCCAAAGAGGGCTTTTCAACAGGTGGCTGAGAGTGGAGCATGGTAGCTAAAAGACTTAGTGGGGCCTTATTTCTACTTTAAGGATCTGCAAGTTCATCTTTGTGAGTATTTCCTCTCCCCACGCAGCTCACAATCCATCTGTGCCATAGGCAGCGGGAATAGGAGCCTAGTGCCTAGAATGGGAGAGGAGACAGTTCCACTGAGTCTGGAGAAGTCATTTCTACCCTTTTAGCAAGGTTTGGATAGTATACCTTCTGGGCGTTACTATCCACTGAAGGCTTTGAATCTTTACTGCAAGACACATAACTGTATTTAACAATAGCTACAACAACAAATCCCACAGCGGGAATAGGAGCCTAGTGCCTAGAATGGGAGAGGAGACAGTTCCACTGAGTCTGGAGAAGTCATTTCTACCCTTTTAGCAAGGTTTGGATAGTACACCTTCTGGGCGTTACTATCCACTGAAGGCTTTGAATCTTTACTGCAAGACACATAACTGTATTTAACAATAGCTACAACAACAAATCCCACGGACAGGATTTTCTGGTAAGAATATGGGTATTCATAGAATAACTCCAAATATGCCAAGGGACCTGTAATTTTATCAATCTGCACAATAATAACAGCTAGCACTTTTAAAATTTGCAAAACACTTTACATATGCTATCTTGTGTGATACTCATGTGTGGCAGGTGCTATTATCCCCATCTTCCAGATGAGGAAACTGAGGCTGAGAGAGGCTAAGTGATTTGTCCAGGGTCACACAACTAGTAAGTATCAGAAAAAGGATTCAGACTCAGGACTTCCTGACTCCAAGCCTAGAGCTATATCTGCCACAATACCTAGCTGCCTTGCTTCCTCCACAACACTACAGATAGCAGCCCATCTATACCTACCCATCCTATTAGACTGTTGTCCATATCCTAGTGGAGAGAGTACTTGGCCTAGAGTCAGAAATCCAGCCTCAGAAACTTACTAGCTATGTGATTCTGGGCAAGTCACTTAACCTTTCTCAGCTTCAATTTTCTCATCTTTAAAATGGGGATAATAATAGCACCAACTCCTTGGGGTGCAATGAAGATGAAATGAGATAATTGTAAAGCACTCAGCCCAGTACTTGGCACACAGAAAGCACTATATAAATGTTATGTATTATTATTATATTCTACTAGAAACCTGCCACAGGGTCATATTAAAAACTGTTCCTCATTGTGCCGCACCTCCCTACCCTAGCTACTACACGCTAGGTAGTCCTCTACTTTGCCTACCCTTAGTCACAGTTCTGTTCTATTGCTAGACACACCTGGAATATTCAGTTTGCTTTTGGCTACCGTGGCTTGAATATAGCATTGGCAAACTAGAGTTTATCTAGGGGTGTGCTGGTAAGATGTTTAACAACCAGCTCTCAAAAAAAGCATGCTTAGCACACTTTTATGTTTGACTTATAGTATTAACATTTCCCCTAAGTTTAGATAATCAACAAAACAATATATCAAGCCCTTATTTGTAGCATTTGATGCTACAAATACTACTCCTGAAGTTTCAACAATTGGAGCCTGTTTGATCTGGTTCCAGCCTTCCCTGAGCATATTCAAAAGCAACTTAAATAGTTCTGGTATTGTGGAGGGACTATTTTATATAATGAATGGTTCACAGAACAGGAGACACATCTTGGAGAAAGAGACTTTGGGTAGTTGGAGGATGAATTGGCCGGGAAATGATTACTATATTCACACACATGAAGGATCATCCTGCAGAAATGAGGGTCAATTTTATATGAATCCAGAGGCTGACTGGAGAATAGTACTGAGTAGTGTTAAGTGCCCTGGACTTGCAGTCAAAGGAACAAGGTTCAAATACTACTTATCTATGTGATCTCAAGCACCTTGTTTTGTTTCATCCTTCCTCTTCTGTAAAATGCAGGGATAGGACCAGATGGCCTCCCAGACTCCTAGCTCCAAATCTGTGAACCCCTGTAAAGTTACAGGGGGAGAGATTTGGGTTCAATACAATTAAGAACTGCTTAATGATTAGATCTGTTGAACCTTAAAACAGGGAGTTTTGAAAGGAAGGCAGTGAGATCTCTGTCATTGCAGGCAGGTTTTCAAGCAGAACTTCTCTGACCACATATCATTTCCAACTTTGGAGAAGGATGGGGGTGGGGGGAATGAAGAAAGAGAGAGAAAGAGAGAGAGAGAGAGAGGAAAGGAGGGAGGGGAAGAGGGAGAAAGGGAGGGAGGAGAGAGGGAGACAGAAGCAGAGAGAGAGGAGGAAGAGGAAGGGGAAGAGAGGAGGGAGGGGGAGAAAAGGAAGGTGGAGAGAGAGTGCCAGACAGACAGACATATGGGGAGAGTTCAAACTTTGCATGAAAGGAGGACTAAGTAAACTCAGAGGTTCCTTTTGACTCTATAATTCTGTGATTCTTTGATAGCTAGTATCCATCTAGTCAGTCCTAATGAATCCCATCATGCTTTTCAGCTGTTTATAGCCCTCACTGTTTCAATGACTGTGCTTTCCTTTTGTGATAAGGGGTGGGTAAAAGGCCCCTGGCAGGAGGATTCTTGTAAAGACTTAACATTTTTATTACAGCATAAAAAAGTCATCATGTTTTATCAAAATCATCTTACCTCTGCTATAGAAAGTGAGTGTTGGTGGAGGGAATTAATATCTCCAGGACTTCATTCTGTTTTGCCTCCCAGGATTGGAAAGCTCTTGGATAAGCTGTGAGAGATATTTCAAAACAAATTGCACTGTATTTGATGGATAATAAACCCAAACTCTCAAAATATGTAAGCTCAATAGAATTTACTTCTCAAAAGCAACTGCAAGACAATAGCAGACAATAGTTGTCCCACTCACAGCTGAAAAACCTTCCCCACATCCTATAACTACAAATCAATAAACAGATACTTCTCAAGAAGTGAAATTCTCCTTCACAGAGGACTGAAATGGCATACTTGTAAATGAGATGGTTAACTATCAAATGTTTGCTCTAATAAAAAGTGATGTGGATTTTGGATTAAGTGATGATGACTAAGATTATGATAATGATAAAAGCACTCACTATGTGTCAGGCCCTGTGCTAAGCTGTAATGGGAATGGGAATTTGAAAATCTCCCCTGCCCCTTAATAGACCTAGCGGGTAGTTTGAAGACCTCCCCTGCTTTGAAAGTAAACTCTGCCCCCTGATAGGCTGAATGTAGTCACATGGAGCCTGTGATGGAGGAAATTTGCTAAAGGGTGGAGTAGAGCCCACAGGAAGCTTCCCTGCTGTGAAAATAAACTTGGCCCCTTGATAGGCTGAATGTGATCACATGTGTGGCCTGTGGTGGGAGGAGTTTGCTGAAGAGAAGCAGAGCCCATAGGAAGCTGGTAGTCAGAGCTAGTCAGATGATGGAGGACAGAGGAGCTCAGGCAAGGAGATAGAGAGTTTTGTGAGTAAATATTGGTCTTGTATTGGTTTGTGGGAAGGCTGAAGGATGCTGTGGCTCTCAGCATTTTTATAGCTTCTGAATATCTTTGGTACTATCATGGAATCGGCTTACTGGTTTTGCAATGGGGTTTTCTGTTGTCTAAAGAAATGTTTCAGTTCTATCCTCTATATGGAGAGTTTGGCATATTTTGCAATTGAATGTCATGTGATACTTATAGTCACCATCTTTATCATGACTGTGGGTGCTGTAAATATTGCATTGGTGCTACATAAGCCCTTTGCAATTATTATCCCATTTGATCCTTACAACCACTCTGGTGTTATTATTATTATTATTATTATCATCCCCATTTTACAGGTGAAGAAACCGAAGCAAACAGGTTAAGTGTCACATAGCTAGAAACTGTCTGAGGTCAGATTTGAACTCAGATCTTCCTGACTCCATGTCTGGTGGTATATCTGTTGTACTATTTAGCTGCCCCAAGATCAAGCTATCTTTAATAATACCCTCTAGGAAATTATTATAATCAGGGTGCTAAAGGCAGTGCCAGAATTCCTTTTTTGGGGGTTATCAAGACCAACCATAGTGCTCTGGAAAACCAAAGTATGCTATAGCAATATTGGGGTGACTACTGTGAACAACAGGTTCAGAAAATTCAATATTCCCCACCCCTAGTTGATTGGCATTCTCTACTTTTCTCTTTTATTTATGTTAATTTTGCTGAAATTAACAAAAGTCTATTAGTCTTGTTTTTAATGTGTCTAGGAGAGTAGATATCTCTAAAGGATTCCACTGGTTTTTGTGGGTCTTTGGATTGTGGCAATGATACGGTAATTCACCTGAGGTCAGACCAATCACTAGATTTGCCTATGGTAAGTTTTGACTCTAAGCCCTTCTGATTAGTGAGTTCCTGAAACAAATCTTAAGAAGCATTCCTCTCCCCAAAGGTAGAGACAGTAGCATGGGACAGGGTCAGTAGGGTAGGTGACAGGGTACACTGAGGAGCCCTTGAGAAGCTTATGGACAGCATGGGGCACCAGGCATTCAGCAGTCATAATAGAAAGGGAATGTGGGGGAAAAACCAATAACAAAACAAAGACTGATTTAATAATTTCATAATTTTGCCAAAGGCTAGTCCTAGAATACAGTCTTCAATCCTTTCATCAGTCAATGTCTCCTTATCTATAATAATTACTATGTAAGATGGATTTTTGTTCAGAAAGTTGTTAGGAACTATAGACTGTCATTCTTTCTATTTATTTGCAAAACCTCATTTCTGGTGTAGCATCTCCTATCTACCAAGTTTCTGCTAATATAACGGCTACACAGTTAAATGATTGACACCCAAAGAAGTCGAATTGTTTGCCCAAGGTCATACTATAAGTGAGCAGCTCTGCCAACACATAATCCCCAAATCTTGTTGGCTCCAAGCCCTAGGCTCTAACCACTAGATCAAGGAGTCACCTTTAAATTGGAGGTCAGCAGTAAACAGCTTCAGAGTAGCAGAGAAGGAGTGCTTTATGTACAGTGGGGCCACAAGCCATTAACTGTGTAATCACGAGTTGTGATTGTGGACTACTGAGACGCCATAATTTTCCATGGTATGGTTGGTTACTGCCCAGTGACTGTCACTTGTAATACCCAGTCCACGGTGGTGGCCAGCATCCTGGCTGCATTTCAGGAGAGTTCAATTTTCCCACAAAAAATGATGTTGGAATCTCATATTTTTGTTCCTATCAGGACATTAGGCAGTTTCATAATGATGGCTGAGGCAGGAATAGAATAACATATACATACATACATACATACATACATCATACATATACACATAAAAATATACACATATGCACCACACATATATGTGTGTGTATGTATGTGTGTATGTGTGTGTGTGCGTATGTGTATATATATATATATATATATATATTTATATGAATAGAGAGCGAACAAGAGAGCACTTTCCATTTATACACTTTATTTTATTGGATTCCTACAACAACCTAGTGAGTTTACTAAATGCTTTACAATAACCTGGCTTGTCAGTGAGAATGTTTATCACTCCCAATTTTCATAGGAGAAAACAGAGACACAGAGAACAGAAATTATTTGCCCCAATGATTTGGGTAAAACTACGAGGAAGGAAGAAAACAAGCATTTATCCAGCATCTACTGTATGTGAAGCAGTGTGTTAAGTGCTTTACAAATTTTATCTCACTAACGAGTAAGTAACTAATAACAACTAGTGTTAGTACAGGATTTTGAACCCTGGTTTCCAGACTCCAAATCCAGTATCCTTTACACCGTAATGAAGTAATGAAGCCATCATTCCATTTGATCACAATGTTCTTGCTTTGCCTGGTAGTGCCATGTTCTGACCACACCAGCCTGGTGAGCCTCAGGGTAGAGGTAGGTCACCAAGGTCCTCACTGGCTATAAATATGACTTCGTCTTTGGTGGAAGAACTCTTAAAGGGACTCAGCAGCATGTAGCACTGCTCAGCCATCTGTCAGGATTTCCAAAACAAAACTCTAAAAAGGCCAAATGACCACAATATACCTAATTTGTCAACGGCCACAAAAATCCATCTGCTAAAGTGGCACATTATAGAGGACTGGTTTATAGGCTGTGAAGAGCGTGGATCCTCTGTGTCTAGACAATGAATTAAGGGAAGCAACAGGTCCATGCATCACAAATGAAGTCTTGTCCCATTAAACAGCAGGCTGGTACCTAAGATAACAGCTCTTAAAATTACCATCCCTTCTGTGTAAGGAGAACATAGACTGGGTGATATATATGGATTGCTGGCTTTTCCCCAGCATGTTGTACTGGGTCATTTCTTAGCCATGTGAAAGAATCCTCCTGTGGAGTTGACTCATTCATCAATTTATCAATTCAATAGCATCCTTCTACCATATTGGTCTCCAAAATACAGGGTACTCTTGAATATAGGCCATGCCCCTAAAATGCAACATCTCTGAAAAGAAACAAAAAATACACATGTAGTTATTCATTGAAAAAGTGACACTGATTGTAGGTTGTACTTGGCTTTTATGAAAGTCAGATTTGGAAAAATTCGTCTATATTCAAATCAATATGTTTACTATCTGCTTTAATAATAGTAGTAGTTAACATTTATATAGGACTTTAAGGCTTGCAAAATATTTTACTTATGTTATCATGCTACATATTGGTGGAAAGATTTAAAGACAATGGAAACACGGCCCCTGTCCTCATAGAGCTTAAATATGACTGGAGAGGCTATAATATGTAGACAAATTTCCCATAACACTACAATGCCTGGCCCAGTGCCTTGCACATAGGAAACATTTAACTGACATTTGTAAAATTAAATTGAATTAGACTACCATCATGCAGAATAAAGTATGATGAGGATGCTAGAGTTATTAAGGGGTTTTCAAGTTATGAAGTAGACAAAGGCAATACTGTCTAGATAGGTGAGAAAAGGCTTCATGGAACAGGGGGCATTTCAGTTAAATCTTGAAAGACTGATAAGATTTCAATAAGCCCTAGTTTGCATATAGATAGGTAGGTTTAGCAAGGAAATAGCTTGTGCTGAGACACAAAAGTAAGAAAGTACCGGGCACTTGTATAAGACAACAGTGCTTCTATTTAATATCTACATACCCTTGGACAACTCTTCCCCCTTCTGGTACTTGGAATCATTAAATTTCACAAATGGAAGAGACAGAATGGTCATCTGGTGCCAAGCCATACTTGAAAAAGAATCACCTTCCTTGAAGATGTCCAATGAAGGGGGCATCCCCTACTTCCCAAGGTATCTGATTCCACATTTGGATAGCTCTAATTGTTAGAAAGGTTTTTAAACTCATCTAAATTGGCCACTTTACAACTTCAATTCATTTTGTTCCCAATTCTTCCCTCTGGGGTCAAGCCAAACAAATCAAATTCTTCTCCCACCTGATAACCCTTCAAAAAATTGAAGACAGCTATCATTTCTCCCCTGAGTCTTCTCTTTTCCACCTTAAATAGCCCCAGTTCCTTCAACCAACTTTCATATGGCATGAATGCAAGGCCTTTCATTCTTCTATTTGCACCCCTTAGGATGTTCTCCAACTTATCAATTGTCTTTCCTAAAACTTAGCACCCAGAAATGAACACAATCCTCTAGATGTAGTCTCATTAGTGTAAAGTGAGGCTATCCCTTCCTTATTGAAGATGCTTTGTCTCTTTTTAATATAGCTCAGGATCATACTAGCTTGCTCGGCTACAGTATTACGACGTTGGCTCATGTCGAGTGAGCAGTCCAACTAAACCCCTCCATATCTTGTTCAAAAGAATTATTTTCTCACCATATCACCTTAATATTATTTGTGAAGTTCATTTTTTTAAACTTAAGCATATGAATTCTTTCCTTCTTTCCTTTCTCCCTCCTTCCCTTCCTTCTCCTTCTCTTCTTCCTTCTCTCTCCTTTTTTCTTCCTTCCTTCCTTCCTTCTTAAATTTCAGCTTATCTGGTATGTCCCAGTATTCTAGCTTATCAAGATGATTTTGGCTTTCTCATATAGTATATTAGCTGTTCTTCCTAACTTTGTGTCATCTGTAAATTTGATAACTATGTCCCTGATACCTTTATCCAAATGATTGCCAACAGTTTTAAACAGCACTGGACTAAGCACAGAACCTGGGGCATTCCACTGGATTTATCCATCAAAGTTGGATGTTAAACCTCTGGTGACTAATCTTTGGGTGTGCAATTTAACTAATTCAGAATGTACTTATTTAAAAATAATTTTATTGATATTTTTTGCTCTTCCATTGCCTAAATTTTCTTCTGTATTCCTTCCTCTTCATCTCTCAAAGATAATCTTTCATAACAATGACTTTCTTTTTAAAGAAAAAGAGGAAGAAGAGGGGAAAAAAATCAGCAAAACCAATTAGTACAATAAAAATCTGATATTACAAGAAATCTTCCATACCCATGGGTCCCCTATCTCTATAAAGAGAGATATCTCTATACAAATCTATAAATCTCTATAAAGAAGAGAGATATCTTCTCATATATCTTCTTTGGGACTAAGTTTATTCTTTGTCGTTTTGCAACATTTGTTTTTTTTAAAACTTTTTTGTGGTTGTTTTTTCCATTTACATTGTTGTAGCAATTGTGTATATTGTTTTCTTGACTTTGCTTATTTTAGGGAGAGCCAAGATGGCAGAGTAAAAGCAAGGAGTAGCTTGAACTTGCCTCCAAACCCCTCCAAATACCTGTAAAAATGACTCTAAACAAATTTTAGAGCTCCAGAACCCACAAAATGACAGAGCGAAACACATGTATATCCCAGGCCAGCCTAGAAGGTCAAGAGGAAAGATATATTGCACTAGGCTGGGAGCCAAATGCAGTCCAGCGTGGGCTCTGCTGGTGCAGCTGGGGCCAGAGCAGGCCTCAGGGGTCTGTATCACTGTCAGCTGTGATGATTTCTAGACTTCTCAATCCACAAATGCCGAGAACAATGTGGGAGAACTCTGTGGAACCTGGGTAAAAGAGGAGCCCATGGTTTGCCTCTAGCCCCAGGCAGCAGCAGTAGTAGCAGCAGCGACTGCTTCCAGAGCTCTGGGCTCACAGATGGTGGGGGAATCCAGCAGCTGATACAAAACCCATGAAGCCTGGGACAGTATACACACCCCTATTTGCACCCCCACCTCCACTGGAAGAAGAGTCCTGCCTTCATAGGGAGTTAGAAAGTCAAACAGTTGGCTGGGAAGATGAGTAAATAGCGAAAAAAAAAAGTCAGCCTATAGAATTTTACTTTGGTGACAAAGAAGATCAAAACATACAAACAGAAGATGACAAAGTCAAAGCTCCCACATCAAAAGCCTCCAAGAAAAATATGAATTGGGTATAGGCCATGGAAGAGCTCAAAAAGGATTCTGAAAATCAAGTAAGAGAACTAGAGGAAAAATTGGGAAGAGAAATGAGAGTGATGCAAGAAAATCATGAAAAACAAGTCAACGGCTTACTAAAGGAGACCCCCAAAAAATACTGAAGGAAAGAACACTTAAAAAATAGACTAACTCAAATGGCAAAAGTGGTCCAAAAAGCCAATGAGAAGAAGAATCCTTAAAAAAGCAGTATTGGCTAAATGGAAAAGGAAGTCCAAAAGCTCACTGAAGAAAATAATTCTTTCAAAATTAGAATGGAGCAAATGGAAGCTAATGACTTTATGAGAAATCAAGAAATTATAAAACAGAACCAAAAGAATGAAAAAAATAGAAGACTATGTGAAATATCTCATTGGAAAAATCACTGACATGAAAAATAGATCCAAGAGAGAGAATTTAAAAAAATTATTGGACTACCTGAAAGCCATGATCAGAAAAAAAGAACATAGACATTATCTTTCAAGAAATTATCAAGGAATACTGCCCTGATATTCCAGAACCAGAGGGTAAAATAGAAATGGTAAGATTTTGCTTATTTTACCTTGTATCAGTTCATCTAAGTCTTTCCATGATTCTCTGCATTCATTATATTCATTATTTCTTACAACACATTCATATACCATGATTTGGCCAGTCCCAACCAATGGACATCTACTTTGTGTTCAGTTCTTTGCTCCACAAAAAGTACTACTATAAATATTTTGCTGTGTATGGAATCTTCCTTTTAATTACTTGGAGGCATATGCCTAGCAATGGAATATCTTGGTCTAAGAGTTTTAATCACTTTATTTGCTTCATTCCAGATTGCTTTTTAGAATGCTTGTACTAATTCACAGCTCTACCATCAGTGCATCAGTGTGTCTATCCTTCTACAAAACCTCCAATATTGACCATTACTATCTTTTCTCAACTTTGCTAGTTTTCTGGGTATGAGGTCAGAGTTGTTTTGATATGCACTTCTCTTATGTCTAGCAATTTGAACATTTTTTCAAATGATTGTTAAAAGTTTGCAAATGTTCTTTGGAACATTTTGTTTGTTCATATCCTTTGACCACTTATCTCCAAATCCACCTAATTAATAGCAGGAGAGGCTATCAAATGCTTTGCTAAAATCTGGATAATTAATCACCAGTTGCCTAATCTACTGATTTAGCATTCTTATTTCCTCTTACATAAAAAAGAGAGGGGTTAGACTAAACTGTCCCTTACAGTTTTAAAACTCATGATTACAATGTAGAGAAATGTAGCACCTCTCACTTGCCCTAGAAAAGATCACTTTACAGTTATATTTTGTGATGAGTAAATCACTATTTATTGCTTTAATACAAAATTGGCAGACATGTCTGGGAGTTCCTGAGAGTAAATAGATCATAACAGGTAAAAAGGAGAGAGGGGGCATGAAATGCTGCCAGATTGGGTTGTTAATAATGAATCCTTCCAGGAGGAAGTTCTTGTAATTTGGTAGGCACCCCCTGTGTTCATTAACATCTGGGCCAAAAAAACTGAACCCTGGATGGAAGCCAAATTCCTACCCAGGGGACAAAGCAACACTGAAGGGCTATGTATTAGGACATTTTGGGGGAACTGATTTTCTAGAAGAGATGTAGGAATAAAGTATGAAGAAGTTTAGAGAATAGATACCTGGAAGCCTGTCCAAAATTCTTAAAAATATGTTTGAGGTTAGTGAGTGATATCTCTAAGAGGCAGTATGATATAGTGGTAAGAACAATGGATTTCAATTCAAAAGATATGGGTTGGAATCCTGCCTCTGCCATATACTAGCAGTATGAGCTTGGTCAATTCACTTAGCCATTTTGAGATTCAATTTATTCTTCTGTAAAGAAGGGGATTTATATAGATGATCTATAATGTTATTTCTTATTCTATGCCCTATAATCCAACTCTATAATTCTACAGAGTGTCTAGGAAACCATTAAAACATGCTTCCTTTTCACTTTTCAGTTTCTAATTTCAGAAATAGAGATAACCTTTATTTAAAGGTCAGCTGATATTTGGATAACTTTGATTGCATTCTTTTTCCCACTGGGGTATCTCAGACCATCAGATGACATGTGGATTCTTGTTTACCTGATCTCAAAAGTATCTGACTAATTCTACTTTCTCCTTGCTCAGGAGGATGGTTACTCTCCAAAGAAGTAACCTTGAAAAAAAGAATTGTACTGGTCTAGTGTACCACGCTTTATGTTATTCTTTCCTGATCTCTATACGAGTGGCATTTGATGTTAGAAAAATGCCAGTCATAGCTTACATTCCTGTTTATGAAGTATGGCTCACAAAATACTTTATACACATTGTTACATTCGATCCTTATAACAATCCTGCGATGTACTGTAATAATATAATATATAAATTTCATTAGCTCCATTTTGCAGATGAGAGACTAAGGACCAGAAGGATGAAGTCACTTGTTCAATAAATGTCAGGTGGCACTCAAACCCCAACTCACCTGGCTCCAAGTCTATTCCTCTTTCTACTCTTCCACAGCTACTTATTGGTTTTTATATATCTATATATGTACCTTTTGCTTCTTCTGATAGACTGTAAGTTCTCTGGGAGCAAACTTTCATTTTTGTCTCTGTATTTTTAGCACCTAACATAGTGCTTGGCATGTAGTGATATTCGATAGTTTTAAAAAATGAACTGATCCTCTGCATTAGGAGCCACTCCTTACCATATTGATAATAAAAGTAGAAATGCAGGAAATGTTGCTATAGAGGGGGCCTTGGGCAAGCCCCTTGCCTTCTCTACCCCTCTCTCTCCTTTTCTGTAAAATGAAGTCATTGTAAAAGATTATTTCTAAGAATATTTATTATTTCTACATCTAAAATGGTTTTTAAGGACTCTTTCAGTTTTAATTCCTCTGATTCCATGATTGATTTTTATTTGCTGTATGAATTCCTTCTTCCTGATATATGACCTTGACCTCTGACCTTCCTTTCCGAGAATTCTCCTGCCTATAATCAGATCAGTTCCTTATCTTTTCTTATCTCATGATATTTTGTATCCAGAAGGTTGTGAGAAATGCCATTCCCAATATCCCTTTGTGTTAGACCACAAGGCATGTTGATGGCTTTACTTTGCCTCTTTTCCAATGCTCAGGGTCCTTCTTCCTGACTTCCTGCTTGCCTTTCCATATTCCTGGTACTCAGCTGAAGCAAAAGCCTTATGATGTGCCCTAGTGACACTGGGTCACGCCAGTTAAGCCATTTCATCTCTCCAGAGGGACTACAGTCATACTGAGAGCCAGATATAATGACTCAGTGGTGCTCTTTTTGGTAAAGGTAGATACCACATCCCTCCTGTCTGCTGGAGAATTTGAGATGTAGTTTGGATTAATGGAAAGAAACCTTGACTTAGAGTCAAAAGGTCTCTCTTTGAATGTGGTCCTGTCATTTACTACTTGTGTGTCCTTGGGAAAGTTGCCTTTTTCTGGGACTCAATTTTCTCATTTGTAAAATGCAGATAATAATGCTTAGACTACTTACTTCATTGTATTGTTGGGTGAATAATGCTTTCATGGTGCTTGAAGCATTACTTTATATGTGTGTGTATGTATATATATGCATATCACACATATAGACATGTAGCCTCAACATCCATGCACATGTTTGCATACATGTATGTATACACATATGTGTACATGTGTGTGTATAGATATGTGTGTGTGTGTGTGTGTACACATATAGCTATTGCAAAGATACTGTTTTGTTGTTTAAAGAAAGTTTTCCTAATCTCTAAGGGTGTTAAAGGCATTTCCTGATCAACTTGATAAATTTACGTGGTGATCAACCTTTGCTTGAGGGCTTTGATTGACACTTTCTAGGGAGATTTTGGGTATTTTCCTTGGTGCCTCACATGAAATAGGGCTTAGTGATGAGGGAACAGGTAACTTGCTAGTTGACACAGTGGATAGAATGTTGGACAGGAATCAAAAAGACCTGATTTCAAATGAAGCATCAAATACTTACTAGGTGTGTGACCTGGGCAAGTCATTTAACCTCCTTCTGTTGACTCCTACACGGATAATAACACCTACCTCTCAGGCCTATTA
Organism: Pseudochirops cupreus; assembly: GCA_028627135.1. Classification (NCBI taxonomy): domain Eukaryota; kingdom Metazoa; phylum Chordata; class Mammalia; order Diprotodontia; family Pseudocheiridae; genus Pseudochirops; species Pseudochirops cupreus. The sequence continues at coordinate 307,503,585 of CM053581.1, read as the reverse complement.
TGTAGATCAAATGAGATGATGTTTGTAAAGGGCTTTTTAAGAACTTTTTGACAAATCTTAAAGTGATATCTTGCAAATCTTAAAGTGATAAATACTACCACTTATCATCATCATCCTCATCATCAATCATCATCCTCCTCCTCATCCTCCTCCTCCTCCTCCTCATCATCATCACTGTCATCATTTCAGGCTTCTGTGGGACAAAGCCATCTCATGGTGTTTGTCTTATAAAAACAGGGTCCATTATAGTCTTGGGTCCCTTTTATTTTTCCATTTTTTTTTGTGAGCACAGATCAGAGACCAGAGGAAACTGTGATCCCTGCAGGAAGGGAAGTCTTTGGATAGACATAGCCAATTACAAACAATACCCCCAAGATTAAGATTTCTGGGGCTCAGCCTTCCAGAGAGAGAAGGGAACGTCCTAGGCAGCTGTAGCCTCTCAGAGAAGAGGTTTGTGTATGTGATCTCCTTCACTTGAAAGGGAATTGGGGAATCAGATTCACAGTATGGGGGAACACAAGATCTAGACGTTGCCATTCGCTATTGTGGTGAGTGACAGTGCAGGTCTGATAGGAAGGAAATGGCTTGCCTTGCAACTCCAAGTACTTTTCCCTCCTAGACAAGTCCAAGACTTCAGGATAGCATAACAAAAGTGTTTGAAGATATACGTTTCTTTCTAAGGACTACCTTGGCTTCTATTCAAAAAAGTTAAATCCTGTAATTGCTGTTTTCTTTGGTGAAGTTATCTGTTGTTTCTATGATTTGTCTTTTGACCCATCCTTTCTTTAGGAGTACGGTATTTTTTTTTTGGAGGGGGGAACGCAAGGCAATTAGGGTTAAATGATTTGTCCAAGGTCATGCAGCTAGTAAGTGTGTCGTGTCTGAGGCCGGATTTGAACTCAGGTCATCCTGACTCCAGGGCCAGTGCTTTATTCACTGCACTACCTAGCTGCCCCACGGACTACGGTATTTAGAAAAGAGAAAAGAACCTATTTGTACAAAAATATTTATAGCAGCTTTTTTTGTGGTAGCAAAGAATTGGGAATTGAGGGGATGCCTATCAATTGGGGAATGGCTAAACAAGTTGTAGTATATGATTGTGATGGAATACTATTGTGCTATAGGAAATGCTGAGGGGGATGGTTTCAGAAAAACTGGGAAAACTGATACAAAGTGAAATGAGCAGAATCAGGGAACGTTGTACACAATAATAGCAATATTATAAGAATCAACTGTGAAAGTTTTAGCTACTCTGATCAAGACAAAGATTCAAGAGAATTCCAAAGGACCCAAAGTGTGTGTGTGTGTGTGTGTGTGTGTGTGTGTGTGTGTGTGTGTGTGAGAGAGAGAGAGAGAGAGAGAGAGACAGAGAGAGAGACAGAGAGACAGAGAGAGAGAGAGAGAAAGAAAGAAGTGATGTGATGTGATGTGATGAATTTGGAGGGCAGGTAGAAGCATACTTTTTTAATCTTTATTTTTTTTTGCTTTTTTGCAACATGGCTGATATGGAAATATGTTTTACATGATTTCGTATATATAACTGATATCATATTGCTTGCTTTATTGGGTGGGGGAGGAGCAGGAAGGAGAAAATTTGGAAATGCTCTAAATCAGTATTGATTAAAGAAAGGAAAATTAAAACAACTGTGAGGTACTACTAGTCATCAGAGGTCTATCTGGCTAAATTTTCTAAATTTGTATTCTGGCCTTTAGCTTTTTACTTGTTTATATTTTAGTTAAGATTTCTTTCTGTAGTTCAGTTACCTTTTAAGTCTTTAGATGCCATTTTGTGCATTTCTTTTTTATTGACGATGTTCCTATAAGCACAGTGTGGTTTCTTTATCTATTTAACCACATCCCTCCTTATTGTTGCCTTTTTAAGATGATGATTGCTTCTCCTGATATTTTGGATTCACTTTAGGCATAGTAAGCTCTACTTCAGTCTCTTTTCAGTGTCTTTCTTGTAAATAAAAGTGTTGGATTTTTTTTCTCTATTTTATGAATGAACTTATTCCACTAATGTCCATTGTTATGATTATTAGATATGGTTACCCTTCATAATTGTATATACCCTATCATAATTTTTTCCTTATCTGTACATGACAAAGAAAAAGCAGGTGGGAAAGAAAAGGGAATGAGATCAACACTGTTGTTGAGTAGCTTCAGTTTCTGATTCTTGATGACTGCATTTAGGGTTTTCTTGGCAAAGATATTAAAGTGGTTTACCATTTACTTCTCCAGTTCATTTTATAGATGAGGAAACTGAAGCAAGCAGGGTTAAGTGACTTGCTTAGGGTCACACAGCTAATAAGTGTGTGAGGTCAGATTTGAACTCAGGAAGATGAATCTTCCCTATTTTAGGCCTAGCACTCTATCCACTGTGCCACCCAGCTGCCCTAGGATCAAAACTCCTAGCAAGATATAATTATTGTGGTCTGATTCTTTCCATTATAACCTTTTTGTCTCTTCATTCATCCCAGACCCACAATGTGGAGTCTGACTTGTTCTTTCTCTCCTTCAATCTCCTCTTTATAATCAACACTCCATAGGGGGAGTTTGTTTTACTTAAGACTTTTCATTCTTAACTCTATCCTCCCTCAACCCCCTATCCTCACCTAGTTCTTTGCTGTGTTTTTTTAATATTAAAGTCTTTGTGTGTGTTTAACCTTCCTTTTCCCAATACATACCAATGAGCTTCATGAGATGTTTGTTCCTGACCAACCTCTGTGTTCATATATGCTTCTTCTGATATGCCCTAATTATGAGAAATAACAAGTTCTTCCATCTTTCTTATATGTATATATTTCTTACATGTATAATATGCGTGCACGTGTGTATATATATATATGTATACACATATATAGCTATTCTAAGGATACTGTTTTATTGTTTAAAGAAAGTTTTCCTGATCTCTAGGGTGTTAAAGGCATTTCCGGATCAACTTAATTATCAACTAACTCCCTCAGAATACTCAAATGTATTTACCTTTCTAGGCTTCTCTTCTCCAATATGCACAATTTAAAGAATTTATCTAACTTTGGTTTCTTAACAATAATGTTTAAAAGTCATTTGTCATATTAAGGATCTATTTTTTTTCTCTTATGGAATTGTGTTCAGTCTTATAGGATAAGCTAATTTTTGTTGTATGTTTTCTTTTTTCTTTTTAGTGTAGTATTGTTCAAAATTCCCTTTTCATCATGGTGATTGATACATAATTTTGTGTGATCCTAGAGGATTCTGGGAAGATGGCTGAGTAGGTCAGAAAATTCTAGGCTCTCCAGGTTTCCCCTCACAAACAAGATAAAATAGCACCTCAGGGTGAACATAGAGTGGTAAAAATAAATAAGAGTAGGGGCAGAACAAAGATCCTCCTGGGACAATCAGAGAAGAAAAATCCCTGGATTAGGTTTGGTCCCTGTGAAGAATAAACACCTTTAGGCTAGTTGCACTTAAACAATAAGCAACAAGCCCTGGGATTAGCTGCGTTGGGAGGCACCCTCTGCCCCAGCCATGGGAACATATACCTTTCAGTCAGTGTGGGGAGTCAGCATCTGAGCTGGATAAGATCGAGGGAACCTCTGCTGACAAGGAACGCCAGACCCAGCTGTGCTGTAGAGATGTGGCCCTGGGTAAGAAGGAGCCAGCACATGCAGGTGAGGGCAGAAGCAGTGGGGTGGGGACACCGCTGGCCGTGGGCACTTACAGGGGCCTGGAAGTCTTAGTTTTGATTCTGGTGGGGAGAACTGAAGCAGGGTCTGAGGCCAGAGTCACCATCTCCTGAACCCCAGGACTAGAGGTGATTACAAAAAATAAGCTGCTACCAAAAACAAAACAAAACAAAACAATAACAACAAAACAAAACGAGCAGGCCAAGGAGAAAGAATTCAACCACAGAAAGTTACTACGGAAAAAGACAAAACTGTGCTTCATCTTCAGGGGAGGATGCGGAAGCAAAGTACTCTCCTACCCCAAAGAGTGAAGTCAAATGGTCATCTGCTCAGAAAAAGTTCTTGGAAGAATTTTAAAAAGACTTTAAAAATCAAATGAGAGAGACTGAGGAAAAACCAAAGAAAAAAAAGAACAATCCAAGAAAAACAAGGTTATGAAAAGAAAGTCAGATAATTAGAAAAGGGGATCCAGATTCTTAAGGAAGAAAATTACTCCTTGAAAATCAGAATTAGGCAAGAGCATCCAGGAAAGTCATAAAAGACCAAGATATAATAAAAGAAAATATAAAGAATGAAAAAATAGGAGAGAATGTGAAAGATCCATGAGAAAAACAACTGATCTGGAGAACAGATCAAGAAGAGGAAACGTAAGACTAAATGGACGACCTGAAAGCTATGATCAAGAAAAGAATATTGGTACAATAATAAAAAAAAAAGAGAAAAATGTCCTGAAGCATTAGAATAAGAGGGAAAAGTATAAATAGAAAATAAAATCCACTGATCACCACTTGGAAGAGATCCTTTGAGGAAAACCCACAGAACATCATAGTTAAATTCCAAACCCCCCAGTTTCCAGATAAAATATTATGAATAACAAGAAAAAAATTTACATATGGCAGTGCCACAGTTAGAATCACACCAGATCTAGCAGTGGAGACACTAAAAGACCACAAGTCTTCGAACACTATATATCGAAAGAACTGGGGTTCCAGTCAAAAGCATCATAGTCAGCAAAGCTAAGCATAATCTTGAATGAAAAATTATGGACATTTAATGAAGTTTTAGACTTTCAGGATTTGGTAAAAAAAAAAACAACCCAAACCCTAAATTCAATAGAAGATCTGATACAGAAGATCTAAGAGAAATGCAAGGTACATATCAAAGACTAATTATAAGCTACCCGAAAAGCACAGACCGTTTACCTTTTATATGAGGAAATGTAAAACATATGTCTAAGATTGTTATTGGTTATTGGGTAGTTCATAAGAAAGATTGGGATAGATCTGAGTATATGATTATAAAAAATAAAATCCTTTAGGAAAAGCTAAAAAGAGTAATTAACGTATACAAACGAAGTATGAGAGGAAGAACCAACTGAGGAATTCTTTGGCGGAGGAGGCCTGGTAGGTCTGGAAACCTATTTTCATCAGGAATGCATTCAAGAGAGAAAAATACACATATATCTAGAATGGTGTAAAAGTCTTTTAAATTCAGAAAGAAAATGCTAAGGTGGGATGGCTAAGTGGCTCAGTGAATAGAGCACTGGCCCTGGAGTCAGGAGGACCTGAGTTCAAATGTGGCCTCAGACACTTAACACTTACTAGCCGTGTGATCTTGGGCAAGTTACTCAACCCCAATTGCTCTCCCCTTCCCCCCGCCAAAAAAAGCAAAAAAAAAAAAAAAGAAAATGCTAAGGGGATGGGGAGGGGAGGAGAGAATAAGGAAGAGATCTTTAGAAGAAAGGATGAGGGAATAGGATAAATGGGCTGGGGGTATAGAAAGGTGTTTAGATTAATGGGAATGGGAGTATAAGGGAAGGATCCTGAGTGGGGGGTAGGTTAAATAATAGGAGTTTCAAGGTAACAGATAGAAGTAAAGTAGAGGAGTCAGGAGGAATAGGAATAGAGAGACACATAAATATAAAATAAAAATCAGGGGTAGAATTTGTAGGGAAAAAGGAGCAAGATAATCATGATCTCAGACAAAGTTAAGGCTAAAATAGGTTTAATCAAAAGAAAAAATAGGGTAACTACACTACGTGTCAGCCATATTCATCAATGTTGTTTTGGAGTATTTAAAATAACTAGACAGTATAAGGTTGGAATATTGTTGTGGTAGAGGAAAGAAAAAGTTGGTAGACTTGGAAAAATATGTAAAGACTTGGACTAATTAAAGAAGACATTAGCTACCTTCACAGAAAGAGGGCAATTAAATATAGTACAGTCTTATATAGATATATATAAATGAATGTATCTGTCTATAATATGAGTATGATTATTGACAAGTACATATATGTATATGTAAATGTATGTACATATATATCTCTGTGTGTATGTGTTTATGTATGTATGTGTATATATGTAAGTATATGTCTATGCTTGTACACCCATGCTTAATTGTAGCTTTTGGTGGGGAGGGGAAGAAGGGGGGAAAAGGAGGAAAAAAGTAAAAAGTGCACAACAGAGAACAAAAGAAAATTTATGAGGAAGCAACAAAAAGATGGACAGCTCTCATCACAATGTGTAATATTTTTTATATAGGCTTTCTTGAAATGGAAATTTATTGCTATATATTTTGAATCCTCTCTTACATTCTGCTGTGCACATGGCAATGCTCCTCCCCCTCCCTGCCCTTTCTTATTGTGTACTTAAGTTTTAGTGGAAAAAATAAAAATAATAAATTTTTAAAAATTGCGTGATCCTGATTTTGGTTTCTTTGTAGTTGATCTCTTCCTGGACAGATGTAGTATTATTGTTATTTTTTAACCTGGCAGTTATGAGTTTTGATTATGACATTTCTGGGTGTTTAATTTGGGGTTCATTTCAAGAAGTGATATGGTTTCTTCTATTTTTTTCTTTGTCTTTGGTAATGTATCTGTGCAATTTTCTTTTATTATTTATTACCACATGGTATTCAAGTTTTTTGTTTGGTCACAACTTTCAAAGAGTTTAATGATTCTTAAATTTTCTCTTCTTATCTTCTTTTCCACGCCAGCTATTTTTGATAGTAGTTACATCACATGTTCTTATCCTTCCACCTTTTCACTTTGTCCTTTATTTTTGTTCTCAATTGTTGAATTTTGTTCAAATTATTTCTATTTTTCAAGGCAGTTGCTACTTAAATAAGGTTTTCTACCTTCTGTTCTAAGCTTTTTATTCTCTTTCCAAATGCTTTATATCTTGTATAAACTCATCATTCATTTCTTCCATATACTTTTGTATTCCTTTTGCTCAATTTTTGTGGGTTTCCACTTACAGTTATTACAGAGTTATTTTTGTGGGTTTCCACTTGTAGTTATTACAGAGTTATTTTCTTCTATGATTTTATATTGGATTCTCTTAAGTCGTAGTATTTTCTATTGCATTAGGCATTTTCTTCCATTTACTCAGGTCTTCAGCTTCAGTTCCTTAATTGGGAAACTACTCTAGGGTCAAACTCTATCCTCTCCTGCAATTTTGAATGGAGTGGCTTTAGCCCTAACGTGATGTATCACTGTATCAAGGTTAGGTTTTATCCCAGATGTAGGCTGTATGTCTCTGAAAATCCAAAGTTCTGGAGGAAATGGCTGAGTCTTATTCCTATCTCCTCTTCTCTAGTCTGTATCAGGACATGTCTGGGTTCATACCCAGCTTGGATCAAGACTTTTCCTCCTTCTGTAATCTTGAACTGGAATGAATAGCTAGACATGGAAATGAAGACCAGGTCTTACAAACTGCTATAATCCACAACCATTATAGCTTTTACAGCTCCCAACGGGGAATTTGGCCTGATTTTGGTTCTTTTATCTTTTAGCACTCACCTACCAGGAACTCTAAAGTTTTGAAGTCTAAAACCTCATCTCTTGGTGTCATTCCAACTGACCTCTAGTAGAGACTTCATTAACTTCAACCTCTATCACCTAGTACAGTTTTGGATAAGACAGAGGAGCTCAGTGGTATTTCTCTTTGTTTTTCTGAATCTTTGTTTCATGTGCTTCATTATTCCTGAGGTATATCTCAGGGAGTCTGGGCATAACTGCAAAATTTCATGTAGCCATGCTTGTGGGGAGTTCTGAGTAGTACTACAAGTCTGTATGCCTGTGTGTCTTTGGAGTAAAAGTAGGCTTCACTACAATGTCTGGGGGTAGTCTGACTTGACCAACAATCCCAAATTCATTTCTCTTCTTTAGGAGGCCCAATTCACAAGTTGGTTCTATGAGTCTGGGGAAAGGTGGGACTCACAAGAGAGAGAAGAAAAATGTCATGATTGTTTATAGGGTTACTATGAATCCTTTATGACTTTTCTGCATTTTATATGGGCTAAAATAAAAGCTGTCTTGTACTCAGTAAGTATATTGTTGCCTTGGGTGCTTGTATAAGAGTCAACAACCCTTTTATTCACATTCATAGTGATCTAGACAGCTACTGTATTCAAGGTATAGTCTGAAATTTCAAAGAAGCAAGTTGGTTTAGGACTATGTGAGAGAGAGAGAGAGAGAGAGAGAGAGAGAGAGAGAGCCTGTGTTATTAAACCTGATCCTGACCCACAGCTTCTGGTTTTGGGTCACAAGTTACAGATTTTTTTTATACCACAGTCATTTATTCATATATATTCTCTTATATGAAAGAAAAATATTCTCATGAGAGGAAATTTGTGTCGTCCTCATGACAGTACTTTTTAAATCTTAAAGGGCTATAGAAAAGTAACAAATCATAAGGCATTATAAGTTTTTGTTGTTTGTTATATGTATACCTGTGCAAAGTAGTTTACTGGAAAAGGGTGTAGGTCTAGCCTTGGAGGAGACCCTGGAAGCCTTGTGTTCATTATTCTTACTGTATAGATAAGGGAACGGAAGTCCAGAGAGATTAAATGACCTCCCAACTTCACACAGGTAGTGAAGATCAGAATTAAGATTTTGACTCAGGTGCCATAGTGGATAGAGCATCCAAATCTGGAATCAGGAAGGTTCATTTTCCTGAGTTCAAATATGGCTTCAGATACTTCTAGCTGTATGACCCTGCACAAGTCATTTTCTATTTGCCTTGGTTTCTTCATCTGTAAACTGAGCTGGAGAAGGAATAACAAACCACTCTATTATCTCTTTAATTTTTTTTTCTTTTTGGAGGGGGGAAGGCAGGGCAATTGGGGTTAAGTGACTTGCCCAAGGTAACATGGCTAGTTTTTTTGTGTTAAGTGTCTGAGGTCACATTTGAACTCAGGTCCTCCTGACTCCAGGGCCAGTGCTCTATTCACTGTGCCACCTATCTGCCCCAGTCACTCTAATATCTTTGCCAAGAAAACCCCAAATGGGGTCACGAAGAGTTAGACATGACTGAAACAACTGAACAACTGTTTAGAGCACTGTGCTCTGTTCCAGGGTAAGATCCAAACTGTCAAAAGCAGGATTTGAACTTCCTGCCCAGGCCTTTGTCCACTATCTTTCCTCACTACCCCGAAATCATAAGGGTAAATTAGTAATTGCATGCAAAATGATTTGACTTCTTGGAGGTATCTACATCTTGTGATCTCCAAAGGTCATTCATTAAACTCAATTAAATTTTAATTGGTGGGGGTGGGAGATTCATTACCCTACCTGTAAGACAACACCAATTGTCTCTACCACTCATGTGGTGAGTTTCTTCTTAGGTTTGTGATCACTTTTATCAAACTGATTTTTTATCAAGTTCTTATCAATAATGCCCACATAAGAAAGATTGAGCCCAAAGATAATTCTCCCCGGACCTCCCCAGGCTCCAAATTCATGTCCCAGGCTTTTCCTGCTTAATACAAGCCTGATCCAATTGCTTCAAAATCTTTAAAGTCTCTGCACCATTTCTTTTCTAGAAGAAAACATAAGAGTAGATGCTATTACTATGCATAACCAACAAGTTCTGGTCCCTTACCCCACTAGGTTACTATGTGAGGACAAAGGGATCTAGGGAAGGATCCTCTTCTTTCACAGCTCAGCATGTGTTAAAAAAAAATGCAAACTGACCTTGTGGTATCTCTGTTAACCCAGCTGGAAAAATGGGCCTTTATTCAATGCCTGGATGCTGAATCTGAGCTGTGCAAATTGGATAATTAAATTACCCAAAAAGGCAAACACAAACCTCTCCCAAACTGGCCCTCGGCACCTGGAAAATTGTTCTTTGCATTTCTTCTCTTCTCCCTGTCCTCCCTCTACTCTTTTGCCATCTTCCACACAAATGATATGTTTTCACTTGTCTTGGAAGGTTTAGGTGCTGAAGACCAGGGCCTGTCCCTGAGTACTGGTAAAGGTGTCTCCTGGGGCTGGTTGTCTACACCTCTATGATATTCAGTGTTGTAAATTTGATTTTGATTTATCACCCAAGAAGGCAGATAAACTGCCTGTCATTGCTTGTTAGCTAGAAATGACCAGCATTGCAAAACCATGATAGACCATTTGAGAACTACATTCACTCTGAATTCTAAAGCCAAAAAGGGAATTAAAATATGGCTTTTTCGATCACATATTTATTGTTTCTACTACTGCTAGACAGGGCTGTTTTATTCCCTTAGCATCAGGAGGACCCTCCTACCAGCCAGCAGAAAGGCAGAAATCACCCTGATTTAGCAGCTCCCCAAGAAGGTCTTAACATAGCTCTTTTGTCCTGAGGGGGAAGAAAGCATTTATTATGCACCTACTACCAGTCACTGTGCAAAGTGTTTTTACAAATGCTATCTGATTTGAGATATCACCCACATCATTTCCCATGTGGCAAATACCAGTTCCTTCTTTTTCCAGACTGAGAAACTACCATTAAGAGTGATGAAGGTTGTCCTTGGATATGGGCTTCAGAGCCAAAAATAGATCCAGGAAACTTGGTTCTTATCCAGTACAACATTTAAAAACACATTTATGCTCTTAACTTTAAAATAAAAAAAAAAGATTGGTTTATTTAGCCAATTTAGTACTGGATTGAGGGGAAGAGAGCTGATATTCCCTACTTCAGGTCCAGCCCTCTATCTACTTGTTCACCTAGCTGCCCCAACTCTAAACAGAGTGGGTTAGAGTGGTAGCTTTTTGAGGGCAAGTATGATTTTGTTTTTCTCTTTGTATTCCTGGTTCCTGATGTGTTTGCTACAGAGTATATGCTTAATAAATGCTTGTTCAGTTTTCACCAGTCAATCTTCTTGGTTTTGATTCCAGAAAACATCATACCCCCTTCAGGACAAGTTGATCGACTGAAATCTCAACACCATGCAGATTGACTCAGTTTTTGGTACCTCAAACCTTGACTCCCTCAGTTGCCTCTCCTCTCTGACTGGAGGGCTAGAGCAGTAATCTTTCCAAATCTCCCATTATAGAGAGCTCTGAGCTCTCAGCACTCTCCAATTACCTCTCCATTTTTCCATCAGCAACTAATCTTGGTTTTGACTCCCCAGAATATCATGCTATTGTGCCAGGTACCCTTTGGTGCCCCTGCTTACTGCCTTTCAGTTTTCTTTTCTGTATGGAGAGAGATATGGATTATATTATATCATAATTAAATGGATTTAGAATTGGTTGAATGATAAAACTCAAAGAAAAATTGGTAAGGATTCAATGTGAAAGTGGCAAGAGGTTTCTAGTGAAGTGATGTTAGGATCACTTGGCCCAAAGTCTGCCATCTGTATCCATAAAATTTGAAGATGACACAGAACTGGAAGGGATACCTAATATACTAGATGGTAAAGCCAGGATTCAAAAAGGTCTTGACAGGCTAGAACTTTGAGCTGAATCCAATTAGTAAAAAATTCATTAAAAGTAAACATAAAAGCTTGCATTTGTGTACACAAAACTAATTTTACAATAAGATAAAGGAGGTGTGGCTAGACAGCAACTGTTTTGATGAAGATTGAGAGTGTTATAGTGGACTACAAGCTAAGTTGCATTAGCAGTGTGATGTAGCATCTGGCTATATGAAGAAGGGCATAGATTCCAGTAATAAGGGGGTGATAGTCACCCCATACTCTTCCCTCATCATTCTTCTTCCAGATTTGTCCCCAGTTCCAAGCACCACAGTTTAAAAAGGACATTGATAAGTTGGGAGTGTTTAGATGAAGGCAACCAGGATGATGAAGGACCTATATAATCTATGTCATATGAGGATGAGTTAAAGAAACTGGTTGTGTTTAGCCTGGGAGGAGATTAAAGGTGAGTGTGGGAGAGGGTGTAGGGCCTTCAAGTATTTGAAGGGCTATTTTGAACAACAGGGATTAGTTTTGCTCTGTTTAGTTCCAGAGGCTAGAACCAAGAACAAAGAATAGAAATTGCTAAGAGGCAGATTTTTGGCTTGGTATCAAGAAACCTTCCTAACAATTAGAGCTGTCCAAAAGGGGAATGGGCTATCTGATAGGTGGTATGTTTACTTTAGAGGTCTTCAAGAAGAGGCTGAATGACCACTTTTAAATGATATATTATAATGGACATTTCCTTTCATGTATGGGTTGAACTAACATCTGAGGTCCCTTCAAACTTTCCCATTCTCAGAATCTATAATGCATTCATTTACGTGACCAATATTTATTCCACCAATCAATTTGAGTGACTACTATGTATCAGTACTTTCTCTGTAATTTATACTCTCAGAAAATTACCTACAGCCCTGAGAGGTTAAATGACTGGTACAGGCTAACAATCTCATATATGTCAGAGGTGAGACTTGAACTCAGGTTCTTCTGACTTTGAGGTCAGTTGGGTCTCCATTACCTCTTGCTGCATTTGGATAAATAAAGTACCTTATCATTCCTATATCATGCTTCTATGTTAATCTCATGATCTGCTCTCAAACTTTTCCACTATATACTCTTTATGCCCAGGTGGTCTGAAGTATTGCCTAATGATCAAATCCCTTCTGCTTCTTCCTCCTTTGCCCTTCACAGTTATATTCTGTATCATGCTTCACCCCCTTTGGTTCCTGGATTTCTTCACATTAGGATACCTCTTAATACACAATACTACCCCCATCCCCCTTTTAGAATAAGTTATACCTGTGTAAAACCATAATCTGGAATTAATTCCACCAAGTCTTGGCTACATATGTGAAGTCTAATTTGCTTCTTTGCATTAGGATCTCTATTTTCTTCTGTCTGTTGCCTAAACTTTGGGTGTTTGTGAATAGACATTTAAGGTCATAGGTTTTAAGGTGGACTCCTTTCTACGATTTTCTTCTGTGAATTTATGGATGTCCAAATTGTTATTTCTCTTTCTTCTTTGTGTCTACTCTCCATAGTGCTTAATTTGGGAGATAAACAGATGTGCTTCATCTATGGCCAGGAATCTCATATCCCTACATTATAAGCTATAGGTTAGAAACTCAAATCTCATCTCTAAAATCATATTCTTATCTTGTGTTTCTTTTCCCAAATTATTTTCTTCCTATGCATCATTTTTTTTGTCAGTGGGCAACAATAAGGAAAACCAACCTAAGGAAAGTTGTCCTGCATTCCGGTAAGTCTTAGGAGGTTCTCTGTATGATTTTGGGATACATGCCCTGAGAAGGCAGCAATTTTTTCTACTGCTTTTATCAAGTTGAAAAACAGCTGCCTGTAACAATACTGGGATGTGAAGATCTTCCATGCCCCTTGAACTTGCTGATGTAGCAGGAAGGGGTGGAGCAAGAGAACACCGGAACCAAGCTAGTCTCCGTGAGGTGCTGACTGGAAGTGGCGGGCAGAGGCAGCTGCAGTGGCTGTGGTTGCAGTGTGAACTCCTTTTTCTTTGAGATGGCCAGAATCTCTGCTAAGGACCACTGCTGAGAACTGCCAGGGATGGGAACTGCAGGAGGCCAGAGCTGCTGGGAGCAAGCTGCCTGGACGCTGAGCAGTTGCGTGCATGAGGAGAGGAGGATCTTTGCCTGAGGTATCCTGTCCTGTTTGAAGGCTTGAGGATGTGGGTGTTTACTACATTAACTACATGTGCCAACTTCATAACTACTGTGTTGGCTTTGACTTTCTGGTTTTGGGACTCAGTTTTCTGGTATTTAAATGAATACTCTAGCTATATTTCTTATGTAGAGAGCCTGTTACATTTTGTGATTAATAACCATATCAGCATATTTATAGTTACTGTAGGCATTGTGAATACTGCATTGCTTTGTACCTTTGTACACTTTGTACCAGTACCTTAGTATCACTGAGAAAGGAGTGAGCAGATACTAATACTGTTCTCTTTTGCTCTTGACTGGATCTTCCTGCATCCTCTTCTGAAGGAATGAATGAAAAGAAAAAGGGCTCACTATGTGCAAAATACAGTGCTAATTGCTGGGAATACCAATAGAAAAGTACGATACTCCCTACTCTCCCCGAATTCGTATTCTAATGGAGGAGACATCACAAATCAAAGGTTTCAGCTGCAAGTCAGGTGGAAAGGTCCCATGGGCCTTAGGGTACAGCAGTGAAGTAGATAGTAATGCCTCTTTTTTAATATCACATCCCCACTGATAAAATCATATTAACTTCTGGTGTTGAATCATTTGACAGTGCCAAGGACTTTGGTGGAAAGGATTTTCCTATCTGGGTCTAAAGTAGCTATAGCTTTAACACCTGCAGGAACAGATGCCAGGCTAGAGCACCACAGGGGATGCTTCCCAGTGTGGTGGCTATGTACCCTGGGATGGAGGCATTGCTATTACCAATGCTTTTGATAACACCTGATAACTTCTTTGACTTAACTATGTCATTATTTGGAGGACAACCAACATATGCCTTCTCAGAAAGAGCCTCAAATACTCTTTTAAAGCTTTAGTTGCACTATTCTTTTCTTTCTATTTCTATATATTCTTTTAAAAAAGTGTTTTGAGAGAAGGATGACAAAAATAATGGTGAAAATATACCTTAACACACATGGACTTCTTTCCAAGGAGCACAGACTCACTTCCCAGCTCAGAGAAGAGCAAAGCATATCAGTTGACTTTGTCTCCAAGAATCTCAAAGCATCTTACAGAAACAGGAACATCCTTGTGCTTAGAAAGAGCAATTCTTGGGCTGACAAGGAGGGTGGACACTTGCAGTTTTGAAATATCCTAGTTTAGAGTCCATCGATTGTCAGTAACACAGAATCTCAGAGCTGGAAGGGACCTGAGAGGTCATCTCAGAAGGCATCTAGTACAGCCTAAATGTCCAACAAGGAGTTATCCAGTTTCTGTTTAGAAATTTTCAGTGATAGGAGGCTTGTGATTACCTGAAACAGCCCAGAGGATGTGTCCATCATTCTGAGCTGTTCAACAATTTTATCAATGACTTTATGGAAAACAGAATTGGCATGCTTATCAAAGTTGCAGATGATGTAGTTAGGAGAGGCAGATAAATTGTATAATGGAGCCAAGATCCAAAAGGATATAAATCATTTAGAATGAGAGGCCCAATCTAATAAGATTAAATTTAATAGCAAAAAAAGTCATGTTGTTGTGATGAAGGCTAATAACTTTTCCAGTGTGACCGCATCTCTTCCCAAAGGAGCAGCCTGAGGCCTAGAGATATTAGATGGCTTGCTCAAGGTCATCTAAATAGGAAATGCCCATGTTGAGATTTGAACTCAGGTCATCTGAAACAAATCCAGTAGAGAAGGGGCTACTTATCCCCACTGCCTGTTGGCAATTGCCACCCACAGAGTAGACAAGCCAGCTTAGTAAGTGATAGAGCACCATGAGGGAGAGACTGGAGAGGGCATGTACCAGGCAAATCCACACCAAGACCTCTTTGACTACCTCTTCCCTTTAGACCTTAATGGAGAAAGCTCAGAATTCAGAACATAAGAATAGCAGTGACACCTAGACAATCAACATTTCTTACAGTCCTGCAAAAAATCTTGCAGTCATCATTGAGGGAAACATACATCATGGAGAAGGAACCCACCCAACATAACTGCTATTGCCATCACCAACTTTTGACCAGTTGCTACTGTCAGGCACGTAAGACTAAGAGTCACAGGAGTAACAGTTGCTCCTCAGACTAAACTTAGACCAAACATGCTTTTTCTAGTTCCACTACAATAGCCATTATAAGTAACCCCCCTGGGAGATATGACCTGGAACCTGTTGCACTTACAGTTACTGACAACCCAGAAAAGAAAATTCTTGCCACTAAAGTCTGTGGCATTGTCAAACGGTTCAACATCAGAAAATGATATGATTTTAACAGTGGAAATCACACTGAAAAAATATATTACCATCTGCTTTGCTACTGTCCCTTAAGAACAATAGGATCATTCCATCTGACTTGAAGATGAAACTTTTCATGTGTGTTATCACCCCTACTGGAAGAGAGTTCCTTGAGAGCGAGGAATGTCTTCTTTATTTGTATACCCAGCACTTGGTGGAATGGTTTGTATATAGTAAGATATAATACAAGGTTTTTCACTAATTTACTAATCTAGCTAAAAGTTCAGCTTTGTATACCACACCATATTTATATAGGCCTATTCATAAGAGCACGTAGGAGGCATGGTGGATAGACTACTGGGGCTAGAGTCAGGAAGACTCATCTTCCTGAGTTCAAATCTGGCCTCAGATGATTACTAGTTGAGTAACATTGAGCAAGTCACTTAACCCTGCTTACCTCAGTTTCCTCATTGGTAAAATGAACTAGAGAAGCAAATGGCAAACCACTCTAGTATTTTTGCCAAAAAATCCCCAAACAGGGTCTTGGAAAGTCAGACATGACTGAAAACAACTGAATAACAACATAGTCATATATTTGGGTTAACAAAAATCAGTTGTATAAGATGGGGGAGATGTTGATGACAACAGTTCATGTGAAGAAAAAAATTTGAGGATTTTAGTGCATTGCAAGCTCAGTATTAGTCATTAGTATGATCACATCTGCCAACTTTTGTTCAATTCTAGATGCCATGTTTTAGAAAGGAAATGATAAACTGTGGTTCATCCACAGTTGTTGTCATTTGTTCTCAAAGAGGACTGGATTATGACGTTGAAGGTGACGCCGTGACACACAAGTGAATTGGATTTAAGTGAGGGAGGGCTGTGCAAAGTCACCAGCCTCACTTTCTCCTCTGGAGCCAGCTGGGTGCAGCGGCAAGATATAGATCAGGACAACAGGAGATGGCCCTGGATACAGCGGGAGACCTTGGCTTTTTTAAGCTAAGGTCTTTAACAGGTCTTGGTTTGACTGAGGCAATGCCCATTCAATGGGTAAGAAATGAGGCGGAGAATGGCCTTTGTACCTAATAAAAAAAATAATAATCTGGGAGGGGAAATCTGGAGTTGGCCAGAACAGGAATGATTGCTATTTACACTCATTCTGAGCCAATCAGGGCCCACAGAATAAGAGAATCTCTTGAAGGAACAAAGGATGTTCAGCTTGGAGAAAAGATTTGGTGGTGGTGGTTAGGGGGTGTTAAATATCTCTAAGTATTTGGTGGGTCAATCATGTAAATCAGGGATTAGACTTGTCATCCTTGACTCCTGAGTACAAGGTAAAAGGTACATGGAAGCAGATTTAGACTTGATGTAAAGGAAAAAAATCCCTCAGAGTCAGACCTGGTTCTTAGTGGAATGGGTTGCCTCTGGAGGTAGTGGGTTGATTCCTTATCAGTGAAGGTCTCCAGGTAGAGGCTGAATGCCCATGTTAATGATTCTACTTCTAATTCTAAATCTAACTGTCCTGGTTGGTCCCAAGAAGGCAAAACTAGGAGAAGAAGATGGAAGAAGAAGAGAGAGTAAAATCATTTAGTGTAGGGGAAAATTGCCTTAACAATGAAGTGTCCCATAGAGCAACAGGGTGCCTCAGGAGGTAGTGGATTTCCAATTGCTGGATGTTTCTAAGTAGAGATTTGACAGTTTGATGATGTTGTAACAGAGATTCTTGGTCAGGTATGGATTGCAGTAGATGTCTTCTGAGGTCCTTCCAACCCTAGGATTCTTTCAGTCTGTGTAAGTCTAATTCTGATGGTCATGAACCGTGATCTAGCTTGGGGCAGAAATTGTACAGTCCTCTCTTCTCTCTGATGCATTTCTCCTCCTAAGCACAATCTTGTTTATTTGGACTTCTTGTAGTTTAGCCCTCATGAGGAAAAACCCACAAATGTCTTTACCTTTTCCTCCTGAGCTGGTGAGTCTGAGAAATTCCATCTACATTAAGGTTTTTTTTTTTTTAAGTACATTACTATTTATACTGTCTGACACTTTCAAATAATTCATTTATTTATTCATCAAATTAAACAAATCCACATCTATTCAACCAAATCACCAAGATGTATTAAGTATGTATAGCATGAGGTTAGAAAATATATGGCTTCTGGTCCCTCAGTTCCCTCTTAGCTCTAAACCTATGATCCTTAAGGAGCATACAGTGTAAGAAAGAGATATGAAACACATACAAGTAACAATAATACATTTTATTGCATTGTAAGTGCATCAGAAAGATATAGAAACAAGGGGGTTATGTGCTGTAGTGGAGAAGATCAACACCAATAGGAAAGAAAGATGGGTAGAGTAGGGCTTTGAAGAAGGCTACAAGGAATACCATTCAAATTGGCCTTCAAAAGATGTAAAGTAACTTAACAGGTGAAAGAGGTGAGGGAAAGCATTCCAGAAATAGGAAACTGATTATGTTAAGTCTTAGATATAGGAGAATGTATAGAACTGCGTAGCTGTAAAATTAGAAAGGGCAAAAAGAAGAGATATTAGAGATTATTTTCACAGAAGCACAGACTCTCAACTTTGGAAAGGAACTCAAGAGGTTATCTAGTCTGATTTATGTATTAGTGAATTGTCTTTAACTGGACAGTGACCTAATCCCCTTTTCCCTCCACTGTTTAGTTGATGGCATTTTGAAATATTATATGGAGATATATCTTGTACCATAAGAGAGACCTGGATTAGCTAAACTTGTAGGTTCCTTTTACCTTTGCAATGCTATGACTTTTCAACACTTTTCCCTTACAAAGCACTTTCACATCCATTTTCTCATTAGAGCCTTGAAACAGCTCTGTGAGGAAGGCAGCACAAATAGCATTTATTAGCCTCTTAATATAGGAGAAGAAATTGTGGGTTCAGAGAAGGAAAGTGATTTCATCAAGGTTACACAGCCAATTGGAGGCAGATCTGGGTCTCCAGTCCAGGACCCCAGACCCCTCAGCCCTTTCTAGTCACTTCTACCATGCTGCCTCTTTTAAATTCTCAGGAGATGAATAAGATTATCCCCAAAGTTGATCTAGCCTAAAGGATCTTTTTTTGGCTCCTAAATTGTACCACTTTTTTTTTTAAAGGCACTCCAGCTTCAGAGCTCAGGTGAAGAAAGACCCCACCAAGTTAAAAAAATGGGGGGGCATTCATGCACAAAGAGCATAAACGAACTGTGTCATCCAAGTATTTTCAATTACAATTCCACTCCTTTCTTTAATGTTTTCTTATGCTGATATCCAAGTTGCTAATGAAGCTGACTCTAGCTTTATGATTCCCATTGTTGCTGCTCGCTGTGCCTAATTGCTTTGTCTCTGTAACAGACAGACATTCTGAGCAATTAGACAATAATAAGAAAGCAAGATTGGGAAATAGCTTCAGATTCTCTGCCTTTAATTATGCTCCCTACAGCCTGGAATCAATGCCGAAGTGATACTATTTTTGATAGCATTCAATAATATCAAACTAGGTCTAATCAATTTATATTTTCAATGCAAAAGGTTTCTGTTTTTCGACTGAGAATAACATTTTGGACAAGACTGGAGATTTTTACTCAGGAAGAATTTTTGACTCCCTAGCTTCCAATCCCCTATTAATTAGTTTCAGGGAAGCCCAATTAGTTCCAATGAACCCATTTTACAAACACAGAAAGTGAGGCCTCCAAGAGTGAAGCACCTTGCTCAAGGGAATGCTGGGGTCAGCCTTCTCCCCTCTATCTTCCCTTTCATCACCATTTTCTAGCATAAAGAGTATGACTTGATGGAGAGTCAAGAATCTTGATTCTAGTCCCAGCTGTGCTACTGGCTTGGACAAGTCAGTTCTTGTCAACCCTAGTGTCTTCAGCTATATAATGGGAATAATAATAAAAACTCTGCCTGTCTTGCAAGTTATAGAGAAGAAACACAAGCTTTGTAAGCCATAAAGCAGTGTAGTAGAGTTAGCTATTATAATTTGTAGTATTGGATGAATAAAAGAAGTATTTTGTGATCCTTAAAGTACCACGTAAAATTAGGGATTATTTTGATGACAAAACACTTGGGTTTTTCCTTTGACTCTTAAGAAAGCAACATTGGAGGGAGTCCCTCTAGCCCCATGCCAACCCCACAGAATGAACTTTAGTGCCATCTAACACAATTGCATGGACATGCTTGGCTGCCTAAATGTTCTTTACAATTATAGAGTTTCAGGGACACTTTGAGCTGTCAACTTTTGAGGTGACATAGCAGATAAACAAGCCAACCATGCTGCTACCACCAGGTTTTCTCTTAAAAAAAATGATTTGCATAGAATTACCATAATCTGTTATGATTTTGTTTGAAGATGATTACTTATGACAAGTTCCCCAGCCTAATGCAAGTGTCTGTGGCATCCAGAAGCCTTAACCTTCAGGAGCTGCTTTGTTCATATAGGGCCTTAAAGAAAAATAATCCAATAGACAATTTTAAGCCTCAGATAAGCTCATGAGAAAAATCAGTTTTCATCCATATGAAGTACTTGTGTTATTTTCTGTGCCTCACTTGAGGGAGTTTTGCATGAACATTATGCAAGTGGGTAATAGAACTTCACTTGGCACCAGTCTGGTACACACAATTCTTTCCCAGCACCTGAGGTCTTTAACACTGTTGGTACCATACCACTATCACCAATAAGGTAGAATTTTCCTAGTCTATGGTTCCACACTTGGGATAATGACCTCTTGACCTTCTGTCTCTCTTTGGTTTTGCTGCTGATCCCTTTCATTCCTTTGCCTTATTCTAAGCGATCCGACCTGGGAATTTGGAATTCTACTCACGTCAATAAAAATAAAAGCTCTTACAGTGTATAGACTGTTTTGCCAAACACTGGAGAAAATGCAAATATTATAGAAGAAACCATAATTCCTTCATGAAACTTCAAGTCTCAGTAAAGGGATTTGACATATAAATTCAATTCAATGAAAATTTATTTATTAGTTGCCTACTATGTACCTGACACATAGGCCTCTATAGAGCATGAGCTAGGTGTGCCAACATACCCTAGGGCAAGCATTTTTGTTGTTGTTTAGTTGTTTCAACTCTTCATGACTCTATTTGGGGTTTTCCTGGCAAAGATAATGGTGTGGTTGGCCATTTCTTTCTCCAGCTTCATTTTACAGGTGAGGAAACTGAGGCAAACAGGATTCAACGACTTGCCCAGCTAGTGTCTGAGGCCAGATTTGAACTCAGGAATATGAGTCTTCCCGACTCCAAGCCTGGCACCCTATCCACTGTGCCACTTCCAAGTCCAGGGTCAGCTGGTCATGGTAATCATTCACATTTCTTGTTTCTTTAAGGAAGGAGGGGGGATGCGCTTTCTTTAGGGGGAGAAACAATCATAATATTTTCTCCAAGGGTGCCAGCATACCTGCCCCAGTGCTCTATGCATGCCACAGACACTGTGCTAGCTGCTGAGAATATGGAATGAAAAGTAAAACTATCTCTGCCCTCAAGGAGCTTAAAAAAACAACTCGTGCAGATATGAACAAATAGGACATACAGACAAACTAGACACAAAGTTAAGTTGAGAGAAGGGGCAGAAAACAAAAACAGCTGGGGAAATCTGAAGGCTCTCAGGAAGGACGTAGCACTTGAGTAGTCTTGGAGGATGACAGACATTCCAAGGGGCCAAGATGAGGAAGGACAGGATCCTAAGAATGGCACGTGAGCAAAGTGACTAGGTGGGGAGCTATCTCAATAACCTGTCGTTATGTCAGTGTGGATGCTCATTCTGCTCTCATAGAACATAACTTAGCAAAGGTTCTTCAAGAGTAACTGTGTCTGAAAAATTCTTCACTACGAGATTAGCCTTCTTGTAATGAGTCACTATCACTATCGGGTAGACTGGTTCTCAGTCAACCGACACGCAACTCCAGACAGGTTCAGTATCCAATGCAGTGGCATTTAGATTCTACAAGGTTTTGTATTCTGCTGGCATAATCTTCTAGACCATGAGTCACTGCCATGCCATGATGAAGTATCAAAAATGGCTGTTTATAGGAGTTCATATTGTGAATTGTAGGCAGCTAGGTGGTGCAATGTGGATAGAGTGCCAGGCCTGGAGTCAGGAAGACTCATCTTCCTAACTTCAAATCTGGTCTCAGACACTTGTGACCCTGGGCAAATCACTTAACCTTGTTTGCCTCAGTTTACTCATCTGTATAATGAGCTGGAGAAGGAAATGGCAAACCACTCCAGTATCTTTGCCAAGAATACCCCAAATGGGAGTCATGAAGTAGGACATGACTGAAAAATGACTGAACATAGTTAATTGGTATATAATTGTTATAACAATATAGTTAATCAAGGCTTTGTTACAATTTTTAACAAATATTATCTTTCCATAATAGTAACCATTAGACATTAGGGGTAGCATGGCATGGTGGGAGACAACATGTAGTGAGTGGGTTGAATGTTGGAGCTGGAATCAGAAAGATTTGAATTCAAGTCCTACCTTAGTCACTTATGAGCTGTGTGACCACAAGCAAGCAACTTGGTCTCTTTCAACCTGTGTTCCTTCTATTGCAAGACCACAGACCTAGAGCTGGAAGTCAATCAACAAGCATTTATTAAGTGCTTACTATGTGCCCAGTGCTGGGAATGCCTTAGAGACCATCTAGTCCAACCCCCATAGCAATCTTATAGGATGGTCGTGAGGATCAACCAAGATGACAATTGTAAATACCGTCTTAACATTAGTTGTTCCTCTTCTTATTTTTTCCATGAGGAAGTTTTTTTAGACTGATAAAGAAGGAACCTAACCTGACACTACAATTTATACTGAATGGCTTCTTTTCCATGTTTCATCTAGGCTGTACTGGTGAAGTATAATAAATGTGGTGAATTGTGGAAGCATTTATCTGACATGAGCGCATTTCCTTCAATATAAATTCCACTCCCTCAGTTTTGCTATTTGAAAGGTTCTGCCTTTTCAGTGTTTTGTGTGCTGCCATTGGGCTCCATGGCTTTCATGTAGGTTAGTAAGTATGTATTGGAGCTGTGTCTAAGAGCTTGCACTTTGGAGCTGCAAATTATAACAATATTTAATGTCTTTGGAGTCCCTCATATTACAGGGATCAAATAAAACAATTGACCGACTGAGGTAAAAAATCAATTCAACTGAATTCAACCACACCTTTACTAAGGGAATGTAAACTCATTGAGGGCCGGGACTGAGTTACTTTTGTTTTTGTGTCCTCAGGCCAAGAAGTAGGAGGTGTAGGGCACTATGGTAAGGGCTGAGAAAACAGACCAAAAATATGCTACAGCAAACCTACGATGGATAGGCCTTAGATTTTAGATTCAAGTCAATAGTCTCTGACACAGATTGGTTGTGTGACCCCGGGCAAATCAATGAACCTTTCAGTGTCCCAGGCTACTGTTTAAGATTATAGGTTTAGAGTGTGGGTTCTGATTGTAACAGTGGAAGTTTCCTTGCTAAGTTTCCTATACTAATGAAATCACAAGCTTAATTTCCTCCATTCCACAAAGAAAGTCTTTAAAAACCTTGCAAAATTCCTGGCATGAAGTAGACATTTAGTAAATGCTTGTTTGAGCTTTGGCTATATTCGGGGCACTATGTTAAATATTGGGGAAATGAAGACAAAAAACAATCCCTGTCCTTGAAGGGCTTATATTTTATATAAACTATACACACCAACACTGATAGACACATATATGTTACATAGATAAGTTCATATATAATTATTATATCTGTATTTTTATATTATGAGGGGGAGGGAGGATATAATGCATACATAGAAAGATAAAACACAAAATTTATACAAAGGCCAAATGCCTGAAAGTACTGACTCTAGACAATAAGACAGATCATGAAAGCCCTAGTTTTGTATAGTGAGCACATTCAAGAGTTGGGTGACTAGCATAATCATTTTACCAATGAAGAAACTAAAGCTTAGAGAAATAGATCAGAAACCTGCATCTAGGACTTTTGCTTCCAAAATTAGTGCTGTCCCTACTACATACCAAAGAAACCTTAGTGATCATGTAAAGTAGGCTGATCTAATCATTTTAAAGATGAGGTCTGGATGAAGTATAGGGCTTTTTCCTGAGGCAAGATGGTTGCTGACTATGGCCAGGACCTGGCTGAAGTGCTAGGGAGATGGGAGAGGTAGTTCATATAACAAATTGTGCCAGACATCTTGGCAAGATTATGAGTTTTTGAGGACAAGAATCCTGTGTGCTGTAATTCAATAACCTATGTACTGTATTAAATTTTTTTTTGCCTGCTTTCTGTTCAATTTTAGGAAAATCTTAAAAACCCAACCATTGCCTTTAGGTGAGGTAAAGGTAAGAAGCGGGGTATCTAAACTAGACTGGGCAAGATCTGGAACCTACTATAAAGAGATAAAAAGGGGGTTTCTCCTGGACAGCTTTGAGTTGGGGGTAAACAGTTGGAATAAGACAAAACCATGTGGGAGAAACCAATCCTCATGTAAGGCTGGCTCTGGTTAGTGCCCTTCAGTGCTCCTGTTTCTTCATAGGAAGAAGTCAGGGTAGGTTTTCAGGACATTAAAAGAGGGAGATTAGCCCACAGTAGACAGAAATCTAGTCAATTCAACTAATTTCAACAAACACCTATGAAAAATGCTTTATGTGTGCTGAATAATCTAGGCAAAGGCTACTTTTGAAAAGTCTGATAAAATCAGCTATGTGCAGATATCTTCTATCTATCCATCCATTCATTTATTTGTCTCTGTTCATTCATTCATTCATTTGTATTTTCTGAAGTTGTGGTTTGAGTGTTATAAGGATACTCCTTTGCCAATGCAGAACAAGAAGTATTCTATGACTTAGAGTCTTATGACGTTGCCTGGGGGTGGGGGTAGGAGAGAGACTGAGAAACAGAGATCTCAAGGTCACAGGCAGGACTTGAACCCAGTTAATCAATAAACATTTATTAGGCATCTACTATGTCTTTCCCAGGCACAGTGCTCAGCAGTGGTGATGCACATAACAAAAAAGACAGTCCATGACCTCAAGGAGCTTACAATCTAATGAGAGGAAAACACACAAAAGAAAACTGAAAATGGGGAAAGGAGAGCTGGGAGTGGAGAGTAGTCAGTGAAAATTCAAGGAATTGGTAGATGGAGTGTCATATGCGAGAATTAGCAAGGAAGCCTGTGTCAAGGGATAACAGAGTAAACTACGAGTGGTGGTGATGGTGAGATAAGGCATTAGAAAACTAAAAACTTAGGAAGGGGCCAGGTTGGAAGGACTTTAAATGCCAAACAGGATTTTATATTTGATAATGGAGGTGATGGGGAGCTACTGGAGTATTGAGTATACATATGGGGGTGGGGTGGAGATGTGACATGCTGAGACCTGTGCTTTAGGAGTGGAGAGAGATCTGAAGCAGACCAACCAGAAGGCAATTACAATAGTTCAAGTATAAAGTGATGAGGACTTGTACCAGGTGATTGTAGTCAGTGGAGAGAAGGGGTGTATGTGAGACATGTTTCAAATGGGAAACTGACAAAATTTGGCAATAATATAGATATGGGAGGTAAGACAGATTGATGGAATCTAAATTGAGAGCTTGGTTAAAGGGTGGATGGCAGTGTCCTCTACAGCAGGGATTCTAAAACTTTTTCCACTCAAGATCTCTTTTTGCATTTTGGCAGCATTCCTTGTGCCTGAGGGCATGTGCAGTGCAAAGCGTGCATGCTGTGTGTTCAGAACCAAGGGTGCCGTGAAATTGAGGATACAACATGGGCAAGCACTGCCAGAAACACCTTAGATTCATTACACATTTGATTTTGAATTAGTTTTTGGTTGTAGAATGTTCAGAAACCTTTAACTGTTGCTAAATTTTTCGTGATCCCCCTATGGGGTCATGACCCATAGTTTAAGAAGCACTTTGGACAGTAATAGGAAAGTTATGAAGGGGAAGAGATTAAGGGAGGGGGAAGATGATGAATTGAATTTTGAACAAGCTGCATTTAAAATATCTATGTCTCATTCCCTCTGGGCTACTTTCCTAATTTGTACCCACACATGGCTTTATTTCTCAGGGTATAGCTGCTATTTTGAGTTCTAGAGTACCTGTGTGTCTGTACTCCTAATACAGTAGTTTATGAATTGTCACTATTGTGTTTCCTAGACAATAGATTATTAGCCAGTTGATATAATTAGCTCCTAGCAAAGGTGTTTGCTCAGATGGTATAGTAATCACAGTAGACTGAAACATTCCCCCACCCACAAATTTGGATACGTTCTCACACAAATACACAAAGTGTCTGTGAGAAGAGTGAACACAAATTTAGAATACAATGATAATGTGGTGCACATGGAGGGAACATGCAGCCAAGGCAATTTGGGATCAGATTACTGTAGCAACTGAAAGCCTTTCTCTACGGTGGAGTCTTCACAAAACTCAACACGATTGCCAGGGCAAATTCTTTCTTGAGTTCATGGTTGACTCTCTTCTCTGCTGCCAGGGATCATACTCCTTAAAGCTGCTTCTGACCTAAGTGACTGTCTTTGTCCCTTGTTTCTTAACTTTGTCTCAGTCTCTCTGACTCTTCAACTATTGAATGAAGTCTTCTTTTAGGCAAGTAACTCTGCTGTTAGATACCATGGCTGATTGGGATGAAGTAAGATATAACCTCTTCTTCCCTGGAACCCAAAGAGGTCAAGGGCTAGGTTCTTCTGTAAATGATTCTTTCCTACTTTCTCCAAACCCTCAAACTGTTGTCAGGCTTTACTACTCAAAAGCCCTGTGGGTGTGGCTGATTTTTTTTTTCAGAGGTGAAGCTTCTTTTAAAATAAGATCATGGAACTCTTTTTGCATTTCATAAAGGGATCATGTAGACTAGTTGTTCTTAGAATTAAATATCTCATTATTGGCTCCTTTTCTGTGATTTCTGGCCTTTCAAAGACCAGGTTATTTACATCTATATCATTCATTATTTCCAGTACTGATATTGGGCCAGGAGTTAGAAGCAGTTTATTTTTATTTTTTTTAATAATGAAATGTTTTTCAGTTGTTTCAGTCACGCATGACTCTTTGTGGCCCCACCTTGGGGTTTTCTTGGCAAAGATACTGGAATAATTTGCCATTTCATTCTTCAGCTCATTTTACAGATAAGGCAACTGAGGCTGAGAGGGTTAAGTGACTTGTCTGGGATCACACTGCTGGAAAGTATCTGAAGCTGGATTTGAACTCAGGTCTTCCCGACTCCAAGTATGATGCTGTATCCACTGTGCTTTCTAGCTGCCCTAATGAAATGTTATCATCCCATTATTCTAAGAGTTTAAACATCTATTATTTAAAAATAAAAGACTATAGAGTAGTTAGATAGATATGTGTTTTAAAGAACCCCAGTGGTCTAAGGTTTACTTTATCACTATAGAATCACTAACTCCAAGTTTGTGATGTGAATATTAGGATAAAATGAATAATTGAGGATCAGTGAAATGCACAGAGAAGATCCACAAGATTTGTTAGCCAGCCCACACTGGGCAAGAAAAGAAGATCTGCCTTTCTCAGTTTGGAAGTACAACGTGCTCTTTCAAAAAAAAATATGAAAGAAACTTTAATTAACCTTTTAAATAAAGAGAAGTTTCAACACATGGAAAGTACATGGTATCTTTTTTCTTATGTTTTTTTTTTCTTCAAAGAGTACATATCTAATTAAACTCAAGAACAGCAAGTCACACACAGCAAGTCATATTATTCTCTGCCTGTGACTTTGCCTTTTGATAGCTTGGGAATGTTATACCTCTCACTGCAAGGCAGTTTGATGCATTGAGTACAGAACTGGGTGTCAGAGGGCCCAGATTCAAGCTCCAACTGATGCTTACTAGCTGGGTCACTGTGGTCAAGTCCCTACACCTCTATCTCTTTCTTTCTCTTTCTGCCCCTCTGTAAGGCTATTTTCTTCTCTGTGAAATGGAGGTAATTTTGTCTGAACTTTCAGTCTTATAGGGTTGTTATAAGGGAAGTTTTTTTAAAAAAATAAACTATAAGGTATTATAAAAGTGCATGTGGGTGGTACCATGGAGAGTGCACTATAGACCATGTGTCAGAGGACCCTATTTCAAATCCTGGTTCTGTTGTTTACCACTTCTGGTCTCTACTACGGAATTCTAGGCCTCTGGTTCCTTATCTGTAAGATGAAGGAATTGCACCAGTTGATCTCAAAATTCCCTGCTTTGTCTAAAATCCTATCTTATAACATCCTTGCCAGAACTAAGATTGTATAATTATTCTTGTTATTTCAGAGAGCAGGTACTCCATAGAATAATATTTTCTCTCCAGAAAGACAAAAATGGAACATAGTCAAGAAGATGGATGTTGTCCCTCAGGAATACCAGTCTCCTGATTCTCCTACTGCAGAAGAGACCATGTTGAAATTGCACTGAGATGGTGTGAGGTATTTTTTGTGACATTTATTTTAAGACTTTACTTTTACTTTAAGTCTACCAAACTGGAAAGCCAAATTGGCACAGGATTAAGAATGTTAAAGAAGAACTGAATTGCCATGAATTCAACTTATAACATCCCTGAAGTTGTCCCTATTTTAATCATATACCTTGAGTCCTGTGTTGAGGAAGGTATAATAGAAGGAGTACTGATTTTGGAATTAAAAGACTTGGGTTCAAATCCTGAACACTTACTATCTGTGTGAATTGGTCAAGTCACTCTTTGGGCCTGAATTTCTTCATCTCTAAAATAAAGGAACTAGATTCAATGATCTTTGACATCCCTTTTAGCTCCAAATGTGATCCTTTGGTTCTATGGAAGATATAGAATTCTAGACTCTCAGAGTTGGAACGGTTCTCAGAAATAATGTAATCTAACCCCAACCTGGGCAGAAATTCCATCTACAATATTCTTAACAGTTAAGAATCTTCAGAGATAAGTAGCTCACTAGCTCACAAGATAGCACATTCCTTTGACAGATAGCTATGATTTTTAGGAAGTTCATCCTTATGATGAGTTCAAATTTGCCTCCCTATAATGTCTACACATTGGTTCTAGTCCTCTTCTCTGGAATTTCACAGAATGCATCTAGCCTCTTCTTCAACATAACGGACTTTAAGATTTTTTAAAGACAATGATCAAGTCCTTCTCCCCCAAAACTTCTCAGTCCCTCTATTTCAGTACTGTGCCATAATAGAAAATGGGATGGGGGATGCTCTTGTAGGCAGATGCTTCAAGGTTCCATTGTTGGTTTCATGGGGCTAATGATTGGTTACAAGGATCCTTGAGAAGACTAGATAGCCCTAAGTCCCCTTAAACTCTTAAAATTATTGAGGATCCTTTGAATAGCTTTTATTTATATGTGTTACATCTATTGATAGTTACCATATTAAAATGAAAACACTTTAGTATTACTATGAAAAAAATTTTGACTTTGGAGACCCCCTTTGGGGTCCTCAAACCACACTTTAAGAACCAATGCTCTGGAGCAGTGGTTCTCAACCTGTGGGTCATGAACCCTTTGGGGTAGAATGACCCTTTCACAGGGGATTGCGTAAGACCATTGGAAAACATATATTTCTGATGGTCTTAGGAACCTCCTCTATCCGTCTCCAGGCGGGTGTGCCCACATGCAGAAACGCCCACATAGGAGTATTAAAGGGTAGCGGCATTAGGAAGGTTGAGAACCACTGCTCTAGAGGATTGGGTCCTTCATTTCTGTTCTTTGGGTGATCCCAGCAGCCCTAAATGAACCGAAGCCCTAATTTCACAATGTATGGAATGCAACTGCTTTCTTTAGGGGGTGGGGTCCTTACAATCCCTGACACTTTCCTGAACAAGTTCAAATATCAAGGGGCAGAAGCTTCCTTCTTGATGGGAATCTCATCTCAATTTGATTCCAACCTATTCCAACCTGTGAAGAGAAACATTTTAATTGCATAGGAATATGATTTCCAATATCCCGGCAGAGAAACTGTCGTTTCCTATGTGTCTGTGCTCATGTATGTAAAACTGCTTGCTTATATACGCTTGTTGGCTAGAGATGTAGTACAAGGGGATGGGTGACAGAGAAGGAAAAGATTATAATGATCAACTGGCATATGGTCTGTGATGAACAAGACATGACAGTGATCACAGGGGTCCTAGGTTTCTTGGGGTCTGGGGGGGGGTGAGTGTAGCCTGAGTACTGTAGGAAAAAGGGAAAGAGTGTACAATAGTGGAAAGAACACTGAGTGAAGGGCCTTTTGTTTCCTTCTTCCCCAGATCTACCACTAACTAGCAAGGAAGTTTTGAGTAAGTCAATGCCTCCTCTTTCTGGACCTTTTTCCTCCTGTGTTATATGAAAGGATTGGAGTAGAAAAGGGGTTCTTAATTGTGTGTGTGTGTGTGTGTGTGTGTGTGTGTGTGTGTGTGTGTGTGCGCGTGTATGTTTTATGGACCTGGTGAAACCTATGGACCTTTTCTCAGAATAATGATTTTAAATCCAAAGAAATGCTAAATTCCACTTAAAGGTTAGTGAAAACAAAATTATTATTTTTTTGTCCATCCAAGTTTATGAATCTTTTATTTTTATTTTTTGCTTTTTGGAGGGGGGAAGGCAGGGCACTTGGGATTAAATGACTTGCCCAAGGTCACATGGCTAGAAAGTGTTAAGTATCTGAGGCTGGATTTGAACTCAGGTCTTCCTGACTCCAGGGCGGGTGCTCTATTCACTGCACCACCTAGCCACCCCTATTTATGAATCTTTTGAATTTTATCCACCCAGGTGGAGAATCCCTGGACTTCAGTCTCTAAGGTTCTTGGATTTAAAGATAGTAATAAATTAGAAGATGAAGTTCTAGAGAAGCTGGGATCAGGATTTATACAATGACTATATACAGTGAATACAATACAATACAATACAACATTAGGAAGGAGAGTAACTTTTAAAGACCTAAGAACTCTGATCAATACCAAGGACCAATCATAACTCAGAAGAGCTCGTTCTTATGCCTCATTCTCACCTCTTGGTAAAATAATTGGCTGTATGTCCAGAATTAGATAGTCATTTCTAGACAAAACAATCATTAGACATATTCATTTTACTTTACTATAGTTTCTAAAAAAAAATAAGTGAGGATCTTTATATGTGCCCTCACTTTATATGTGCATATGAGGGAGCAAATGGCAGAAAGAGGGTGCCAAAATATGAGAGTGTGGCAAACTATAGTGATGCAAAAAAAAGCATATGCGTAGAGGAATAGAAGAGAGAGAGAAGCATTATGTAATTTTTTTTTTTAAATACGTGGAAGAAACTAGAGATTTTCGGGTCAGGGATGAGACAAGTAGGACAATGTTAGTAGAGCCCCTCTATCTGCAGGCTGTCCACCATACCTGGAATACTCCCCTTCCTCATCTTCTGGCTTTCTTCAAGCCACAGCTAAAAGTCCCTCTTCTGTGAGAAGCCTTTCCTCATCCCCTGTGATGCTAATGCCTCCTTTCTATTGATTAGTTCCAATTTATCCTGTCTAGATCTTCTTGGCACAGAGCTGTTTGCTTGTTGTCTCCCCTAATTAGACTATGAGCTCCTTGAAGGCAGGGAATGTCTTTTCTCTTTCTTATATTCCCAGCACTTAGCACAATGCCTTACACATATTAGGTACACAATAAATGATTAACTACTGACATTAAATTTAATATATGTTAAAAGGAATAGGCTGTATATGTGGGTTCATATATAATCCTAGTTTTCTTGCCTTCTTTGTGAATGGAAATGTTTGTGCTTGTTCATAATTTTCTAGTTCAAATTTTTTTAAGGAGTATTTTTTAAAAGGAAAGAATCTAGAATGGAGGCCATATTGAGGCATATTTATAGCAAACTAAAAATCTAACATAAAGAAGCCCAATCAGGAGCCCAATTTGGATGCTGAAATAATTTGCTGTTTCGCTCTGACACAACATTGGCTTAATTCTGGTGACCTTTATTGGTACCACCAACGGCCCAGATCAGGGAAAAAATACATACACACACACACACACACACACACACACACACAACTGAGAAATAGATATGTTAGCCAAAATATCATGTCTGATCTCTGTTCTAGAAACTTTCTTAAACTAAGTGCTGATGAGATAGATAAAAGGGTAGAATGCACCTGGAGAAGATGCCATGAAGTCTGGGGCTGGGGCAGATTCTTATCTCCTTTCCTTTACTGAAGAGGCACCTCCACTCTGACTTGAAATAATCTTTTTATCATTTCAAGAGGAAGCATGATCTAACTCAGTGGGTTCTGGACACTGCCCACTCTGCCCTGTGGTTTGTATTTGTGGAGGTGGGGCTTGTAGTTGACAGTGGAGCTGCTAGTTAAATATGTATAATGTGACTACACTTCAGCAGAGTGCAGTAGGAAAAAGTACTGGCCTTAAATCTTGAGATCTGGCTCTGAGTCCCAGTTCTGACATTTAATGGCTGTGTGACTCTGGACTCTGGCTGTGTGACGCTTTACCCCCCTGGCCCTCGGTTTCCTTGTTTGTAAAATGAGAGGACCAAATCATGAATAAGACATCTTCCAGTTCTAATATTCTATGTTCTAAGTCCTCTGCCTAGCTGTGGAATTGTGGGTAAGCTGTTACTCTTTTTTGGTTCTCTGATTCCTCATTTACAAAATGAAAGACTTGAATTCTTTGATTTTTTTCCAAGTATCTTCCAGTCTATTAGTCTGTGTTCTAAAGTCGTTTTTAGCTCTAATATTTTTGTCTTGTTACCAGTTGTGTGATTAAGGGAAAATCATCACCTTTCTCTAGACCTTAGTTCCCTTCTTAAAATAAGCCAACTGGATAGAGTAACCTCTCAGGTTCCTTCCAGCTCTGAACATCATAGGAAGACCACTAGCTCAGGAGTCAGAGGACCTGGGTTCAAATTCCATCTCTGATGTTTATTACTTGTAGGATGTTAAACAAGTTAGTTTAGTTCCTTGAACCTCAGTTTCTTCATCTGTATGATGACAGGGTTAGACTAGATGACCTTAGAGATCCCTCGTGGTTCTATATCTATGATCCTATGACTTTATAATCTATGGTCCTCAAAAAGCACTTTGTAAATTTTGAAATACCTGCTGAAATGTGGGGCATATACTCTCCCTCCCCTGCCTCCATCACAAATGTCTTTACCCTGCTTGTACCTGACACTAACATAATGGTGGTTTGGCTAACTATTCCAATTCCTGTAAGGGATTGAGAAGTCTGAAGGAGACAGGAATGAAACCCCTGACCAATTCTTAGCAGACCTCGCCAAAGTGTCTCCAAGTCAGTCTAAGCCTGGTCTTGAACCAAGATGGTCTGAAATAACTATGCTCCCAATTTCCAGAGGCCAAGTGTTCTCTGGCAAAGCAAGAGATTCAGCTGCCATTGACATTCCATTTGCCGTTGCCTGCATTTGCTCAACTAGAGCATTGCAGAGACCCTGTCTTTCTGATGAAGCATTTGCAGATAACATTGGAAGGGTAATTACCTGGCAGTAAAACACAGGATTTGGGTCTGTTCTGGTAGGATCTTGCCTGTGGCCAAACTGGGAGAGTTTAACTAAGTATAGGTAGGAGTGGGGATGAAACAATCCTGGAAAAATTGACCCACATTCACGCAGGACTTCTGTGTTGCAAAGATTTTGTGTTATTCAGTTGGATTAGTCTGCCTTGGAAAGCACTGAGCAAGATCACCTCGGCTCCAAATTGAGAATGTGGAGATGAGCACAATGAGAAATTAGTTAAGTGGTGGAGGAGTTATTCATGTGTCATTGAATAGCACAGGCTGTTCTGAAAATAATTTAGGAGAACAACGTGCCCCAAAGCTCAGCCTTTCCTTTGCCCTTATCTCACTTGTATCAGCTTGGATACAAATACATAGGAACATAGCTTTAAATTGGAAGAGACCTTAAAAACAAACTAGAATAATTCCATTTTACAGATGAGAAAACTGAGTCCATCTCTAGGTTAAGGGACTTAGCCAAGGTAACACAAGGAGTGAGTGGCAGGAATGAGCTTTGAATCCAGGTCCTTAGACATCCAACCCAGTTCTCTTTTCATAGCACTGAAACCATTACATACACTGTGCACTCCTCAGGAGCAGGCCCTGCATCATATCTATCTTTGTATTCTTGATGCACACCCCAGGATCTTGCACATTATAGCTACTTAATAAATATTTGTTGGAGTGAATTGTTAAAATAAGACACTGGATTTGTCTCAGTCTTACTAAACAGGTAATATTCATTTCACTTTGAGTTTTGTATTAGAAGATGAATGATCTTTTCTCTCATTATCTCTAAAATTATCCTCCTCCACCTCCTCATCAACATTATAATCATCATCATTGAAATCCTCTCTTCCTCCTCTATTCTCTTGCCCTTCCTTTGCCTATTGAATTAAGTCTTCATTCTTTCAATGGCTCTTCAAGTTTCTCTATGATCTGGGCAGCTAGGTGGCACTGCAGTGGATAAAGGCTAAGCCTGGAGTCAGGAGGACTCATCTTCCTGGGTTCAAATATGACCTCAGATACTCACTAGCTGTGTGACCCTGGAAAAGTCATTTAACTGTGTTTGTCTCAGTTTTCTCATCTGTAAAATGAGCTGGAGAAGGAAATGGCAAACCAATCCAGTATCTTTGCCAAGAAAATCCAAAACGGGGTAATGAAGAGCTGGACATGATTGAACAATAAAACAACTACTGTGATCTAGTTCCAACCTACCTTTATAGCTCTATTTCCCATTACTTCTATTTATATACTAAAGTCCTCCACCTCTCCCTCAATTGTGAATTGGAGGCAATCCTGAGTTCTTAAAGTCTATGCTCACAAGCACAAGCATCAGAGGCTCCTACTGAGTTGAAAATGCTTTAGGAATAGGATTGATGAATTTTTGTATGTCTGTTGACTAAAGTCCAGGCTAGCTTAATATGAAGAGGCTCAGGTTGGTTACATGATGAGAATTTTGGGGCCATGACAACTCTAGGAGACTGTGATGTAGTTGATATAGGGGCCACAATTTCCTTTGGAGTACAGTATAAACAAACTAATGAAATTATAGTTCTGAAATATGTATTTTATGCTTCAGTCAACTTGTATTGCTTATAATTCGTGGAATGTGCTCCCTGTTTTCAGCATTATTACTTTTGTCTTCATTTTTATCCACAATTAGCTAAAAAACTATGATGGTCAAGACAGCCAAAACATTTTCCGAGAAACAGCACTGGGCTTAGAGTCAGGAAAGCCTGGGTTCAAATTCCACTTCAAACATTTATAACAATTTATTTTATAACAGTGGTTCTCAACCTGTGGGTCGGACCCCCTTTGGGGGTCAAACGACCCTTTCACAGGGGTCACAGGGGCTGACTGAGACCATTGGAAAACATATATTTCTGATGGTCTTAGGAACCAAGACACTGCTCCTCTATCTGTCTCCAGGAGGGTCTGCCCACATGTGAGTATTAAAGGGTTGCAGCATTAGGAAGGTTGAGAACCACTGTTATAACATATTTGTGATGTTCATTTATAACATCATAACATCTATTTTTGTGTAACCCTGGGTAAGTCACTTAACCTCTCTGTGATTCGGTTTACTCATTTGTAAAATGAAGGGGTTAGACTCTACTACATCTAAGATTCCTTCTAGCTCTTGATCTATGATACTATCACTACCACTGGTACTGACTTAGGAATCAGAGAGCCTGAATTCCAATCCCACTTCTGAGAATTACCGTCTACTAGTCTTCAGTGATACCTAATAATACAGCCTCTTTCAGTTGTTTGGTTGTTTTCCAATCATGTCTAACTCTTCATGATACCATTTCAGGTTTTCTTGGCAGAGATACTGGAGCAGTTTGCCATTTCCTTCTCCAGCTCATTTCATAGATGAGGAAACTGAAGAAAAGAGGGTTAAATGACTTGCCCATGATAACCCAGCTAGTAAGTGTATGAGGACAGATTTGAGCTTAGGAAGACTCATCTTCCTGGCCCAGCACCCCACCCACTGGGACAACTAGTTGCCCTTTTCGGCCTCATACTGGAACTCAAATATGGTCTTTATATAATGTTCAATCTTTGGGACCATCTACTGCTGTCTACCATCTACAGTGGATGATGCTGTGATTAGTAAGTTTCTCTCCAGTTAAGGAGTGCTACAGCTCTTTCAGATAATGGCTGTGAACCACTTCTCAGTTAATCTCTATGAGAGAATAGCAGACTGCTAAGCTAAAACTATGTCTGCCCTTTGAACTCCTCTCTTCTACTGTTTGCTCAGATTATCTAAATTTGACATTTATCTGAATAAAACATATTTTAGTTTTTAGTTCTTAAGCTACTCCTTTGTCTGGGGCAAGTAATTTTAGTGCTCCATTTCCTTAAATGGAAAAAGAACTGAATGAAACTGGTGAGTAAAATGCTTTCAATTTTCCCCTTCCTCTCCATCCCCAACCATCATCATGCTCTTCTGCTCCATGAAAATCACAAATCTGTCTAGTTGAAGATTGAAAAGCATAGTTTCTTTTGTCCCACTTCTCCCCTGTCATAAGTCCTAGCTGGAGTTTTCTATGGTCTTTCTTAATTAACATGAATATTTTTTCTGGTGATACTTTTTTATTCTGAGTCTTGGACCATCACAACCTCTGAAGGAGTAAAGTTGAAGGTCACCCAGAAGTAAATAAAGAGGCATACTCTGGGTACTAGTAGAGTGCAATAGATTCTCAATAAAAATTGTACAGAACTGGCAACATATTATATTATGAATTAAATGTTAGTGATATAAATGATTAGGAAAAATGGGTCTGTTACATGTTGAGAGAAGAGACCTAGAGGAAGGCCTTTAGCATACTGGGTGCGCCCCCAGTGGAGAATTTGTGGGAGAACATGAACAAGAATAGCACAATGTGGTCAGACATGGAAGGGTTGTGATCTGAATTGTTGGTTAGAATATCCACAGTGATGGCATCACAGATCCATCCAAATGTCAAAATATAATATGAATGATCATCATTTTCATCTTCAGGCCTATTTTTGTCACCTGAAGCAAGATCAGAATAGACCAGTGATTAGGGAAGTCCCAGGGTAGAGAGAGAGGGATAATTCTCATTGAAAGCAGAGTAAGGAAAGATAACGAGGAAACAAAATCCAGGTCAGGCTGATTTATTAACAGAGATCCAAGGGGCCAAGATGAGGGGAGTACCAGGGAACAGTTCAAAAGTGGAGGCTCCCACTGAGTATTAGAGAACAGTGATGTGGGGAGTTCAAGATGTGCTTTGCCCAAAATCATGCAGCATAGGTATTTTTTATACTGGAAATTCTTGTGCCTTAATCCTAAACCACACTAATGTTCAGCATAGTCTCAGGAAGACACTGTTATCTCTCTATCATTGTTGGACTCAACCACCACTGTTGAATCATGGGACTATGCAATAATGTATGTTAAGCATCAGGGTTAGCCTTCTATACAGTTGCCTAAATAAATTTGGGGGCACCTTTTTGTGTCCATCTCTCCCAGCTTGCTTTGCAACTTCTCTATGTTGAGAGACTATCTAAATTTGACATTCATCTGACTAAAACATGTTTTAATTTTTAGTTCTTATGTATTTTTAGTTCTTAGGCAGCCACACTGTCCCCTTCTCTTTTCTTCCTCCCTTGTCCCTGGCCATGTATCCACTTCCTCCCCAAGGAAGTGGATATCTCTTGAAGGATTCTACTGGTTTTTGTGGGTCTTTGTATTATGGCAGTGATGTGGTAACTCCCATTGTCTCCTGGGCCATCTCCAGTTGTTCTGATCAATATCTGGCCATTGGACCCAGATGGCTCAGGAGGAGAAAGTGAGGCTGGTGACCTTGCACAGCCCTTCTTCACTCAAATCAAAGTCAACTGCAAGTCATGTAATCATTTCCCTGATGTCATGGTCCTCTTTGAGAATGAAGGACAAAGACAACAACAACCAGGTATGCTGACTCTCCTCTGGAAATTTGCCTTGTCCTTCCTGACCACCATAACCCAACCCAGTGCCACTCACCCATAAGCTTTCCAGCTCCCCTTTATGTATTATTTTCTCCCACAAGAATGAGAGCTCCTTGAGGGCAGGGATTGATATTGTCCTCCCTGGCAACATTCCATACATAATGCTTGTTTCAAAGCATCCTGACATTAGAACTGAATACAATTTGGTACCTTTGTCTGGCTTATTCTTTCCCTGCTCCCCTCCCCCTGGGAAACTCTGGAAATTTTACTGTGTACCTCATTGTCTTGATATTTCTATTTCCACATTTCTCATATCCATTCCCTTCTCTCTACTTATACAGTTGCCACTGAAATTCAGGGTTTTATCACCTCTTATCTGGACTATTGCAATAGCCTCCTAATTGGCCTCCCTGCCTCAAGTGTCTCCACTGTAATCCATCCTCTACTCAGTTGTCAGTGATTTTCTTTAAACCCAGGTTTAATTTCTCCCCACTCCCTCCACTCAATAAATTCCAGTGGCTTCCTGTTAACTTTGGGACAAATTTAAACTCATTTATTTGACATTTAAAGCTCTTTTTAACTTCCTATATTTCTAATTTTAGATTTTAGGTCTTTTCATACACTCTGTGGTATATGGACCTACTTGCTGTTCCTCACAGATTCCTCATATGTGTTCCCCAAATTCTGCTGTAGACGGTCTCTTCTTCCTCTACAACACACAGGGTCTCACACAAGGTAAGCACTTGATAAATGCCTTCTCTAATGTACAATCTTTCTTTGTGATTTCATCATCTCCCACGGGTTTGACTATTCTCTCTACGTGGATAACTCACATCTAAACATTAAGACCCAGTCTTTATTCTGAGCTTCAGTCCCATATCACCAAATACCTACTCGATGTTTCATATGGGATATCCCAAACACAACTTCAGCCCAACATATTAAAAGTTGAATGCATTATCTTTCCCTCTAAATCTTCCAGTCTTCCAAGCTTTCCTATTTCCCTCAAAGGTGTCACCATCTATCCAGACTCCCAAATTCGTTGTGTATGTATTATCCTAGACTCCTCACTTTCTCTCACCCCCACGTATTGTATTTTTTCCTCTGCCACTCTAATTTGTTTTTTAAATAATTTCTAGATCTTAAAAAAGTCCAACACTTTTTCCTTTACCTCTTCCAGAAGTCCTGGTTGGATTTGTGCCCAAGTCTTGTTTTTCTCTGAGGTGTTGTTTGCTGTTTATAGTCTTTTTGGATTTTTGTCTTGAGTTTCCTTGTCACCACAATAATTCTTTCCGGTAGGATTTTTTTGTTTTGCTTGTTTTTCAACTTACTTTTTGACGTTAAACTTTGTATTAGGGTTAGACTTAGCACACTTTGGGGAGGAGGATGTTTGGACTGAACTTCAGTCCCCTTGGGTGCTTCTGATGTTTTTTTTTAATGGGGGGTTGAGTGTTATTTTATTCCAGGATATCAGGGACAGGTTGGGGTGCTGTTGGCTTTCCTAAAGTAATGTGATCTGAGACAAAGTCTTCTCATTGCCCTCCTTGTATGAAATCTGCAAGCGCCTAACCCTTGTCAAGACCTCTGTGGACTTGTCCCTGGATGGAAGTTGCTGTAGACTCATGCTGTATGCATCCACTATTAGCACACTGAGAGATTCTGCAGCTTCAGAGCTACTGAACTGCAGGGCTCTCTTTGGTCCAGAATTCCTGTCCTGGTTAATCCACTGCTGTCTTCTGCCTGTGTTTGAGGTTAGAGCTGAATGCCTGCTCTGTTTGTAGGATAAGAATCTTATAGCTACTGCTTGTTCATGAAGTTGTTCCTTACTCAGTACAGTTAGAGTCTGTGACCTCTCCCCTCTGGCATTTCTAGTGGCAGGTTGCCTCCTCAGTCAACCTTAAATTTGTCACTTGGAACTGGGTAGTGAGCCACAAAGTTGCCAGATGGTCTCTGTTCCTGAATCTTGCTTTAGTTTAGGGATTCCTAGGACCTCTTCTTGCCTCAATGCTCTCTGCTGCAAAGCCTAGAACTCTTTTAGTTCCTGTGTGCTAGAGCAGTCTTCATGGCATGCTCCTGGTCAGACCCCATTCAAGTGCCTGCAGAACTCTTTGTCTCCCTATACTAAATTGGGCTGAAAAATTACTCATTTTTTTTTCTTAGATTTCCCATTCAATATTTGGAATGTTTCATTTTTTATGTCTTTGTGACAGAGGTATAGTAAGGGATCTGGATTGTCCTTCTTTTTTTTTT
>CM053581.1:307382463-307463112 GCA_028627135.1 Pseudochirops cupreus | reverse complement strand
GTCAAATATAGGATCTACAAATGCCTTCATATTAAACATTAGTCAGGTGGTAAAGAAGGATTATAACCAATGGAATGAACAATGGGAAAGAGGAAACAAAACAGAACAAGAAAAAGAAAGAGAGCAAGTAATTTGCTTCAATCTGCATTTAGACTCCACAGCTCTTTCTCTGGATGTGGATATTGCTTTACATCATGAGTCTCATGGAGTTGTCTTATAACCTTACATTGCTGAGAGGAGTCCAGTCTATCAAGGTTAGTCATCACACATAAGTTGTGTCTGTCATTGTGTACAAATTTCTCCTGGTCCTGCTCTTCTCACTCAACATCAGTTTATATAAGTCTCTCCAAGTTATTCTGCTCCTCATTTCTTATAACACAATAGTATTCCATTACATTCATATGCCACAACTTGATCAGCTATTTCCCAACTGATGGGCATCTCCTTCATTTATTCTATTTTCTACTTTGACCTTGTCCCTGTTCAAAAGTGTTTGCTTCTAACTACCCTCTCCCCCAATCTGTCCTCCCTTCTATCATCCCCCTGTTCCCCTTCCCCCCTACTTTCCTGTAGGGTAAGATACCCAACTGAGCATGTATGTTATTCCCTCCTCAAGCCAAATTCAATGAGAGTAAGGTTGACCCATTCCCTTTCATCTTCCTGCTCTTCCCTTCCATTGTGACAGTTTTCTCTAGCCTGTTTTATATGAGATAATTTACCCTATTCTACCTCTCCCTTTCTCCTTCTCCCATTATAATACTCTCACCTCTTAATTTTATTTTTTAAATATCTTCCCTTCCTATTCAACTAATCCTGTGCTCTCTGTCTGTACACACATATACACACACTCACATATGTATTTATATACACATATACCTTCCTATGTATACATATATGTATATATACATATAAATATATATTCCCTTCAACTATCCTCATACTGAGAAAAGTCTTATGAGTTACAATGATCATTTTTTCATGTAGGAATGTAAATAGTTCAACTTTAATGAATTCCTTATGATTTCTTTCTGTTTACCTTCTCATGCTTCTCTTGCTTCTAGCATTTGAGAATCAAATTTTCTGTTCAGCTGTTTTTTTCATCAAGAATACTGGATGAAAGTATTTTTTTCTATCTATTTCATTGAATGATCATATTTTCCCCTGAAATATCATACTCATTTTTGTTGGGTAGGTGATCCTTGGTTTTAATCCTAGCTCCTTTGACCTCTGGAATGTCATATTCCAAGCCCTTCAATCCCTAATGTAGAAGCTGCTAGATCTCATGTTATCCTGATTATGTTTCCACAATACTCAAATTGTTTCTTCCTGACAGCTTGTAATATTTTCTCCTTGACCTGGGAACTCAGGAATTTGGCTATAATATTCCTAGGTGTTTTCTTTTTGGGATCTTTTTCAAGAGGCAATCGGTGACTTCTTTCCATTTCTCTTTTGCCCTCTGGTTCTAGAATATCAGGGCAATTTTCCTTGAGAATTTCTTGAAGGATGATTTGTAGGCTCTTTTTTTCATCATGGCTTTCAGTTAGTCCAATAATTTTTAAATGATCTCTCTTCTATCTATTTTCCATGTCAGTGGTTTTTCCAGTGAGATATTTCACATTGCCTTCTATTTTTTCATTTGTTTGGATCTATTTTATAGTATCTTGATTTCTCATAAAGTCATTAGCTTCCATTTGCTCCAATCTAATTTTTTTTTCAGCCAAAGAAAAGTTTATTAAAAGTTCACTAAAAGTTCACCATATGGGGTAGACTCTTAGGGAGCCTACGTATCTGTGACACTTGCATTGGGCAAGCAGGCCTTTCTGACACAAAGTAAATCTGTGCTAGGTCATTCTATGGTGCTCTCATACCACATGAAGGGAAGATGGGGTCTTACGTGCAGAGGAATCTAGGGGTGGTCTAGAGAAGGAGTTTGGGAATAGTCTTCATGAGCAGTGAATGAGGTCAAACTCTAGTAATGAGTTTGGGGAGGGTCTTCAGGAGGAGTTAATGAGGTCAGTTCAAGGGTGGATTGATATTTTGATAGGCTCAAGGGTAGGAAGTAGATGGACAATGGAGGGCTAAGCTAGGAACAGAGGTTTGGGCCTAGCCACAATGAAAAACTTATGGCCTCTGCAAATGCCTCATCAAGTGGGAAGCTTCAATCAGACTTCAAGTGGTTTCCCAGAGCCTGTACCTCAAAGAGTCAAGGAGAGCTCAAGGGGGCTCCCAGAACCTGCACCTCATAATTCCCCCTCAAACAAATGGGACCCAAATTCCTTTGGAGTAAAGGGTGCAGGTCTCAGCTTCTGAAATTGCTTTCTGTTGGCAAGGGCATAGAGCTGTTGCTGCCTCTCTGGGTTGTGTTCAAGGGAGTCAGACTTCACATTCAAAGGGTCAGACTCCAGAACATGGATGAATCCAGGTCCAGTGGGCTGGAGAACTTGGGAGATATTCATAGCCTTAGTGGTCATCCAGAGGTTGATGGCTTGAACCCTGGAGG
The DNA here is from genome assembly GCA_028627135.1 of Pseudochirops cupreus. NCBI lineage: Eukaryota > Metazoa > Chordata > Mammalia > Diprotodontia > Pseudocheiridae > Pseudochirops > Pseudochirops cupreus. The sequence continues at coordinate 307,460,612 of CM053581.1, read as the reverse complement.
AGACAAACCTTCAGCCCTGATGCCTGCCCAGAACTCAGTGAGAGATGGAGTATTAAAAGTTCATTAAAAGTTCGCCATACTGCATAGACTCTTAGGGATTCTAGGTATCTGTGATGCTTGCACTGGGCAAGCAGACCAGAGTAAGTCTGACACAGAGTAAGTCTGTGCTAGGTCATTCTATGGTGCTCTCACACCTGCTCCAATCTAATTTTGAAGGAATTATTTTCTTCAGTGAGTTTTTGAAATTCCTTTTCCATCTGGCAAATTTGACTTTTCAAGGCATTCTTTTCCTCATTGGCTTTTTGAGCCTCTTTTGCCATTTGAGTTAGTCTATTTTTTAAGGTGTTATTTTCTTCAGTATTTTTTTGGGTCTCTTTTAGCAGGCTGTTGACTTGTTTTTCATGACTTCCTTGCATCATTCTCATTTCTTTTCCCAATTTTTCCTCCACTTCTTTTTGGGATCTTTTTGAAAAGGTGATTGTTAAATTCTTTCAATTTCTATTTTGCCCTCTGGTTCTAAAATACCAAGGTAATTTTCCTTGAGAATTTCTTGAAGGATGATTTCTAGGTTCTTTTTTTGATCATGGCTTGGAGGTGGTTGGCACAGGAGCTTAAGCAATTTCTGCTTTTATTCCACCATCTTGGCTCCACTCACACCCCATTTTTCCTTCCTTTTTTTTTTTAAAGGTACAGAGGATATGTGGGAAAGTAAATAAAATTTTAAAAACACTTAAAATATATGTTCTTTGAAAGCATGGATTGTGTATCTTCACTGGTCATTGTAGTGTCTGACATACTGAAAGCATTTAATAAATACATAATGACTGACTATTCACTGACCCTGCATCACGTAGGCAAGGCATTAAACAACATACTTACCGAAAGTATTCTCCACTATGATAGAGGAGCTCTATTGCAAGTCCAGATAAAAGAGGGAATCCCTGCAGATTATGAGGTCTTCCAGATGATCCTCTTCATAGACGATATTGAATAAAGCCCCAGAATCTCCTAGAAGAGAAATATAATCATTCAAAGGAGTTTGCCCTGTTTATACATACAGAAAAAAACAAATGGATGAAAAAGGCCTATTACTCAGATTTCAACATGAATTTGGACATATACCCTATAGATTTTGTCCAATTATGTTTATAATACAGATGGACATTGAGTTGTGCCTGAAGTTGGAAAGGAGGTAAATTGGTTAGATTGCTTTCAGAAAATTGCAAAGTTTTAAAAAAGATTTAATGAACCTAAACTTTCCATGAAATCAAAGGTCTGTATTTTCAATACTAACATTTTATTGGTGTTGTCATATGCTAGTTAAATATGGAATAATTCTGTTTCTGTAGAACTAAAGATGTGTATCACACAAAGAACAATGGAAAGCTTAATGGTGGATTAAAGAGCTGTAACATATAACCAATAAGGAACTCTAAGAACAAGAGTAAAGGATATAGTCAAGGAACTGAATGATAGAAAGAGAATATGGTCTGGTTATACAGTGAGATTTAAGGATGGCTGGTAGAAAAAATGTCACACCAATCAAATTACCAAAGATTATTTTATAGAGGTAGAAAAAAAATAATGAAATTCATCTGGAAGGACAAAAGATCTACATGGTAGGATGGCACTTCTGGATTGATGAGAATAAAGATTCATTTGAGTAAAAATCTCACTTGATTCTCATAATATTGTAAGGTGAGTTATGCATGGATTATCATCTCCTTTTCAGAGCTAAGGAAATTGAGGCTCTAAGAGGTTATATAAGTGTTAAAATCTCTCAGAAGTAATACAGTTCAATTCTTCATCTGAAGAATAATTTCTACTTATATATATGTCATTCACCCTCTGCTTGAATACCTCCAGTGACAGAAGCCTCATAACTTCCTAAGGCAGTTTGTTCTAATTTTGGATAGAAATAATAATTGAGTTCTTTAACTCTGTCCAAAAATCTGACACTCTAGAGTAGTGGTTCTCAACCTGTGGGTCACGGCCCCTTTGGGGGTTGAGCTGTGTCACCTAAGACCATCAGAAAACACATATTTCCAATGGTCTTAGGAACCAAGACCCTGCTCCTCTATTGGTCTCCAGATGGGTCCACCCACATGCAGATTGGCCCACATATGAGTATTAAAGGGTCGCGGCATTAGGAAGGTTGAGAAACACTGTTCTAGAGCTTCTGACCCTTGGTCATCATTCTGATCTTTCAAGACAGCACAACACACACACACATACACACACAGAAACACAGAGAGGGAAAGATCATTCGTGAAGTGGTTAGTATGTGCATTTATGAAATGGTTAATATGTGTTATGGCAGGTGGATGGCACAGTGGACAGAAAGCTGGGTCTGGACTTAGAAAGACTAATTTTCCTGAGTTCAAATCTGGCCTTACTAGCTGTGTGACCCTGGGTAAGTCACTTAACCCTTTTACCTCATGGGTGGGTGAAGCCTCATCTGTAAAATTAGTTGGAGAAGGAAATGGCAAACCACTCTAGTATCCTTGCCAAGAAAAATTGCAAATGCTGTTACAAAGAGTTGGACACAACTGAAATGACTAAATAACAACATAATATGTGTTAGGAATTTTGCCAAAAGTTGAGGAAATAAACCCAGGTAAATAAAATTGTCCCTGCCCTCAAGAAGCTTATATTCTAATGATAGAAGACAATACATAGTGAGGGCCTGCAATGGAGACAGGGATAGAGGGACACCTAGGGACAGAACCTAAGTTTCTGGTGGGAGGGGATGAGGACAATGGCTGGAGAGTGGTCTTGTCTTTGTGACAGGCCTTCCAATATTTGAAGAGGATTTTAGAGATCATCAAGTGCAGCGCTTACATTTTACTTATAAGGAAATTCTGGGTAAGGTCGATTGTGACCTGACCATAGTCATATAAAGTAGTAAACAGAAAAGCCAGGATTCATACTCAGATCCTTTGACTCAAAATCCAGAACTCTTGCCATTGCACCTCAAAATTGATCTTGTTTACCCTTATTTCTCATCTACTTTCTTTCCCAAGGTCATACCACTAGTTAATGGTAGGGTTGGGAACTTAAATTTAGGTGTTTTGCTCCCCAATAGGTATTATTTTTATTACGTGATGTTTTTTCTCATAGACGACATCTGGGCATTTAGACATATATCTATAATCTTGAACCAATTCCCAGTAGTTACAGGGTATGAATTTTTATCTAACAATCATGAAAATTGCCCAGCTAGAACAGAAAGGTCAAGTACTAAAAACAATTAAATGAATGTTTCCTTTTCTTTAAAAAAAGACCTCAATTAAGAATGAAACATGCCATTTTGCTTCCCTTGCTTTGGAATATCATTTAAATATATCTCTAATGTGAGAATGAGATTTACTTTTCAGAATTCAGGAAAAATCAAATATGAGTTATTTGCATTTGCCCCAGTGGTTTAGCACTTCCTGCAGTTCTGCTGTCATGCTCTGTAATCCTTTGATTTATTATCTTCATCATTATTACCAGCATCACCAATATTTACTGAGTACATACAAGGCCCATAGCATGACACTATGAGCTATGAGATTTACAGGGAGCTCAGAGAGCAACTATTTCTTGAATATGCTCTCCTTCTAAAGAGGATGGCAAGAAGGTGGGGAGTTAAAATGAGCTGCAAATATGAAAACTCAATTCTATGAAGTAGACAAAAAGAATCAAACCTATGACTTAAAAGCTATTTCCATTTCACTTTTGGGACTTCCTCCCCTTATGCAAAGGGGCAAGCATAATGTCACTTTACTCTTTGGTAATTTCTTTGATAATTTCTTTGATGTTGAGTAATGCACATCACCATTGTCCTTTTTGATGTGCAAAGCACTTTCCTCACAACTTTGGGAGACAGATAATGCAAAGTTTATAACACCTATTTTATGGATGAGGAAACTGAGGCCTAGAGACAGGAAAGAACCTGTCCATAACTGAAAATCAAGTCAGAGTCAGAACTGAACCTAAACCTGACTCTTTGAGATTCTTCCAGTTCCAACAGAAAGTGAAATGAAGAGTTGAGCAATTGTATAGTTAATTTTTGTGTGGCAGACCAATGGTGTCAAACTCGAATACAAATAGGTACCATTAAACCACACATAAGGATCTCTGAAGCTACATATTGACTTAGAAACACACACACACACACACACACACACACAAATGGATCAACATATTAAAATCAGACAGTAACTACATTTTAATTTAGTTCATGCCATATTCAGGAGTGTTTTGGCCCTCATGCAACATTCAAGTCTCTTTGGTAGATAATCTTGGTAATTGTGGTCCATCCAAATCACCTTTATCCCTCAGTAATGGAGATTTTTTTTTTCCTATTTAAATTTTTTACTTTCTGACTATGTAGTCATTGATTATTTATAATAATAATTATAAATTTATATTACTTTTGTAAAATGCTTCATCTAACCTGATCCTTATACCAGTCCATTGATGATACTCTCTGAGATATTCTCTTCATTTTTTATACTGAGTTTTTATTGATTTTCTTTTTCATCAGCCTATTTTCCCCAGTATACCTAGAAAATCAACTATGGCATTATTAACACAGCTTAAGATGACGTGAACTTCTGTGCTGCAGCATTGATTCATGCTGAGTTCTCATCCCAGCAAAACCTCTGGATCTTTATCTGTAAGCATTTTTCACAAACATAGAAACTCATTTAGGACTTGTTAAGCTTTATGAACTAACATTGTTTTTGAGGGGACATGACAGTAATACACGTAAGAGAGGTGATTGATAGCTGTTGGGGGTTGATTTCTAGCCTTGTTGCATTGTGAAAAGAGTTCTGCTTTTGGAGGATTTTAGTTTGAATCCTTATTGTCACTTACTAGCTTTGTGACCTTTACAAGTAACTTAACCTCTGAACTCCAGTTTTCTCATCAGTAAAATGAAAGGGTTGGATTAGATGATTTAAAAGATCTTTTCTAGGTCTGAATCTTTGATATTATTTGGAGAGTATGTATCCACAATTTTGCTTAGAGTATTGAAAAAATGGTAGTGATAGAATTGATGGAAAATTAAAATAGAAACCATAGAGTTTGACCAAGTCACTGATTTCTCACCCCAATTCTTATTTTTTTTAAACTACTTGGAAGATTTTGGGCAGATCATTTTGGGCAGAAACTAAGGTCCATGTTTTTAAACTGACTTTTAAGTCAGTTTGAAATCATGGAAAGAACATTGGATTTAGGATTAAATAAGAGCTGGATTCAAGTCCCAATTCTATTACCGACTGTAAATTTGGACAAGTTACTTTACCTACACATTTCAGCTTTCTTATCTATACAATGGTGGTAATCTTGTTTCTAGGGGATAGTTTTGAAAATCAAAAGAAATAATGCATGCAAAGTGCTTTATTAACTGTAAAAAAAACCCCACATGAGATTTGAAATCATATTCTCTATGTGCCCTTGATTGTTACTTTGCCTCTCAGTTTCCTCCTCTATAAAATTATGGGGTTGGACTAGATGATGCTTAAGGTTCCCACAGCTTTGCAGTCTATGGTCTTGTAAGCTCTATACAAATGGGATGCACGATTATTATTTTTATTGTCACCATTTTTGAGAATAGACTGAAATCCTGGATGTTGGATCCCCTGCAGGCAGCATCTTTAACAGCACTGTGTACTCTGAATTGGTGCAGAGGGATCCTACACAAGCTGAGGTATGCAAACTTTCTTAAAAACAACTTCAGAAGGTGAGCCAGGGACATGCCCCAGGGTACTTTAGAAAGACCTCATGCATTTTTAGTATTGGTTCTAATTCCACCTGTTCTCATAAATCTGAATTGCTGACTAAGAAATAATTTAAACGTACAGCCCCTTGAATCTTCCCTTTTCCCCTAACAGCATCTGTCTATAAGGCTTCTAATAACATCCATGAACTGAAATCTCAAAGTATGCTAACATCAAATCAAATTATGTTGCATCATATTTTAAAACAATCTGACAGCGAGCCAGCATTTGAAAACAGGTGAGATGATGCTCCAGGAATTTAAATGAGAATATAGTTCAAGTCATGCAGAGGATAGTGGAAAAAGATCTGGATTGGAGTCAGGAGACCTGGGTTCAAATCCCATCTCTGATATATGCTAGTTATATGATTGCTTAGCAAATAACCTCCCTCAGTTTTCTTTTCTTTTTTCTTTTTTTCTTGGAGGGCAGTTGGGGTTAAGTGACTTGCCCAAGGTCACATGGCTAGTTTTTGTGTTAAGTGTCTGAGGCCGGATTTGAACTCAGGTCCTCCTGACTCCAAGACCAGTGCTCTATTCACTGCACCACCTAGCTGCCCCTTTCTCTCAGTTTTCAAATGAAAGTTTTAGAGTCCAAAGGGAAAAGGGATTTCCAAAGGATAGTGAGGTTGTCAAGATGCTCCTGTTTGTGGACAACACTGTGACAAACCTAAACTCCTAAATGAAATTCATTATCACTCAAAAGAGTGTGAACAATCTGTCTACACAGGAAAAAAACAAATGGATGAAGAATGCCTTCTGTTTAAATTATGAAAAAACAGTTGGACACATGGGCCATGAAGCTGGTCCAGAAAGACATGTAACTTGAATAGGCAATGTAAATAGATATTGAACTATGCTTGGTATTAAAGAGGAAGCAAAGTATTGCTTTTAGGAAATTATACAATTTTTTAAAAATAAATTTTATTTTTTTCTCAATTTACATGCAGTTATTTTTTCTTTGCCCCTTCTCTCATCACCCCAAGCTTCTCTTGGAAACTAAGGTCCATCTTTTTAAAAAAAATAAATGATACCATTTTATTGATGCTTCATGACCAAGAATCATGGAAAAAATTGAAGGTCACACAAAGAAAAATGGAGAGGTTAAACGATGGACGTGAGACTACCATCGATGAACTGAGGAAGAAAAGCAGTATCAAGGAAGCCATTAGTGAGATGCATATCACCGACCCATATGCGGTAAAAGAAAAGAATATCTGCTGGACTACTTGAACGTTCCAATGGTATTCACACAATGTTAAGAAATCTAGAGGAAGTTGCCCAGTAGGTTAGATTGTGTGGAGGATTTACGGGAGGAGATGGACAAGAATTATATAGGATGGATGGGCACAGACTGGTTGCAATTTGCATAGATAAGACTTCAGATACATCAAAGTACCAAAACATTTCCCAATAGCAATCACTTCATCCTTAAAAGGAGGAATAATAATAGCACTACCTAGTTCTCAGTATTGTGAAATGCTTTGTAATACGAGAGCACTACAGAAATGTAAACTTTTGGGAAATGGGAGAGATAAAACTTTTTCTTGAATCTTAAAGAACAGAAATTTGTACCTCTTCCTTATAATCTACTCTCCAGTTCCTTCAGGTTGGAATTTTCCCATAAATAATGCATAAAGTACACCAAATCTGATTTATTTTATTACTTTAATAGCATAATATGTAATCTGGGTAGGAGGAGCCAGAGAATATCTTAAACTATGAATTAAAAACCAACATTCACACTTGATCACACATAGAAAGTAGAGAATATTTCAAATCTAGAGACATTGAGTTTATTAAAAGTCTCTGTTCTCATTAGAGTTATTAAACTTTTTGGTGTTTTAATAAGAACACCTCCCTATTCAGTTCTTTTCCTCCATCTGCCTGAAGTTGTTCTACAATTGTAATTCTGTTTTGGCGACCTTCATCCTGGACCCTACAATTGGATTCACTATTCCAACATCTCAGCATCATTTGAGAAAGGGAAGTTGAGCTATAACGGATAATGAATTTTTTAAAGGGCTTTGTGAACAAGCAGCTCTGTTAAGAAATGGGAAAAGACAACCCCAGCCATGTCTGGGAAAATAGATTTTGATGTTCAGCAAATGTTTTGGCTTCAATACAGCTTTTTCCTGTCCTTTTGAAAGCCTCAGAGAGGTTGAAGGGGAAATTTAATCCATAGCCTTCTAAGTTATTAATATTTAATTCATCAAAATGTTAGGAGGTGTGAACTCCCTTCAGCCCTTTGCCTCTTTCCTGGGTCATTTAATTCTTTCCTTCTTACCAGTAGGAAGTAGCTTTGTGCTAGTTACAAATGAATATCAACAGAGATGATGGATTTGGAATCAGAATGCAAACTTTATAAGGACTGAAAGGATTTAAACTTTGGCACCACATCTTTCCCATCTCTCTTAAGAAGAATAATTAAAAAAAATAAAGGTGCTTGTGTTTATATCTGTTGGATTTGGATGTTTTCCCAATGGGAAGTGCTTTAATAGAGAATTAGTGTAAGCTGAGTGGAGGTTAGCTTATAACAATTTTTCTCTATCATCACTGAAGTTGGAGGGGGGTAATCAAGATTTTGGCCACAGTTAAAATTATTATTAGGTGTGAATATAAGAATTCATAGAACCATAGAGTCCAAGGGTTCAAAGGACATTCAAAGGCCCCCAGGTAATTCAGACAAGACTTTCCTTTACCACAACTCCATTTTGGGATTTATCTATCTTCAGTTGAAAATTTCTAGTGGTAGAGAACTCGTTTTTTTTTTTTTTTGGTCAGCCTTCCTGTAATCTCCATCCATTACTTCTACTTCTGTTCTCTAAAATAAATCACAATCACAATCACAGAATCTAAAAGTTGGCAGATGCCTCAGAATCTTTCTAATCCAACCTGTACTTTCTTAAGAATCCCCTCTACAAGCCTTTCTTGTTCTGCCCAGCTCATATCTTCTTTTCAAGGTTACCTTATATTTCATATGACTACATATGTAAATGCTTCTTGCCTTCCATGTTAGAATATAAGTTCCTTGAGGGCAGGAACTATTTTGCTTTTGTCTTTGTAGTCCCAGCACCTAGAAGAGTGCCTAACATAAAGAAGTTGAATAAATTTTTCCTGATTGAATTATTTAAAAAAAAATCCCCTGTATAACATCTCTGAAAAATGATAATTTAGTCTTAGCTTGAAGCTCTGATTATGAGGAATTCGTGACCTCATCAGGCATCCCATTCAACTTATGGACAGCTCTCATTGTAAGGAAGTTTATCCTAATGGAAATTCTAAACTCACCTTTTCATGACCTCACACATTGATCCTAGTTATGTTCTCTGGGGCTAAGTAGAAATAATGGAAGTAGACTTCATATTATTGAATGACCAGGGGCAACCCGTGTCTTTTTTTTATCCAAGACAACTATTCTTTCCTGTAGCATGATCTTTGGCCTTAACCATTCTGGTCATCCGCTTCTGGACTAATTTCAGCTTGTTCATGTACTTCCTAAAATGTGGTACCCAGAACTGAAGGCAATACTACAGAAAGAATATGACCAAGACAGAAAATGATGAAACCATTACCTTACTTATTCTGAACACTGTCCTTTCTTAATGAACCCAAGAATAACATTAGCTTTGTTGACTGTCCTGTCACACACAGTTATCTTTTATAGAATTTGTGGTCCACTAAATCCCCCAGATTGTTTTCACAGAAGCTATGTGTATTGTCCTGCTATATCTCCCTCACAGCTCTGGAGTGATAAGGGCCCCCCAAAGCCATTTAGTGCAGCCTTCTCATTTTAAAGTTGAACATGAGTCCCAGTGACGTTAAATGACTTGTCATGGGTTAAAGAGATAGCATACAGGCAGTAATAGTCAAAAGAAGGGCCTGAGGTCAGGACTTTTCACTCTAGAACTAATGTTCTTTCTGTCATACCACACTGGCTATTACTTGGTAATTATGAAGCTGGCCTTGACAAATATCCCTCTTAAATTTAATCTTATTTTATTCAGTCCACTGTTCTAACTTACTGAGATGATTCTGGATCTTTACTGTTATCTGATGTGTGAACTGTTGCCTACCCCAGCTTCATGTCATCTATAAATCTGACAAATGTATATTTTAATTTCTTCATCCAAATCATTGATAAAGATAATATTGAATACAGGAAAAAAGAAAGATCCCAGTGGAGAACTACACTAATTATTTCCCTTTAAGCTGATGGCTACTCTTTTGGTCTAATCATTCAATTAGTTCTGAACCCACCTAAATACCATTATTAATCAACATTTCTCCATTTTGCTCACAAGGATAACATGAAAAATTTTGTCAAATGCCTTGCTGAAATATAAACATACTATATTTAAAGGTGCCTTATCAAAAATGGAAATTAGGGAATGACTTCTTGATGAAGTCATACAATCTTTTACTAGCTTCTACTTCCTTTCTAAATGCTGACAAGTCATCCCTTTAATAATAAATTCTAAAATAACTTTCCAGGAATTGGAATCAAGCTAATAAATCAGTGGTTGGCATGCTCCATCTTGTTCCCTGGATCACTGAAGATGAAATTCCAAAGTTAGAGACTCATTCCTTAGAAAGACTACTGACCTTGAAATTGTGAATTCTGGGTTCAAATTCTGGCTTTGAACTTAGTATGTGTGACCTTGAACAAGCCATTTCTCATTTTTTAAACTTCAATTTCCTACAAAATGGTCATGATAGTACTTAATATTACCTGTCACATGGTATTGTTATGAAGAAAGTACTTCATAAATTTTAGAATTCTATATAAATATGAGTTATTATCATTGGTTTATGACTTTGATAGCTCTGAGAGTAACATAGGGAATCTGATTGAACATTTGTTCCTATTAGAATAGAGCTTTGTATTTAGTAGTCAACACAATAGATTTTTGTGGGTAGTAAGCCTCTATTACATTCTATTCTGATGTTTTATTGCAGTGTGGAGATGACACTAGATTCCCAGAACCTATATCAATGGATCACAAAGTCTGACAGGTTCTGTCAAGCTAGGAAGATTTCAAATGTCTGATTATGGACTGTCCACAACTCTCTAAGACTATAATTTGTAGACAAGGTGCTGATCTGCATTAACAGCGAAGGTTTTCTCATCTGAGACTTACCTACACTTATAAAACCACAGCTCCACTCCTTATCCCTATATTTTGCATATTGATGACATAATTATGAAGATTATTGCAGCTTGTATGCTTACACCTGTTGCAAAAGATGAAGAGGAAGAAACATGACTATATCCTCCAAACTAAGTCAACAACATGTCTTGGTATTGGTGACTTCCTTGCTCAGATAGGCAAAGATGACAGTGATTAGAAACTATATTGAAAAATGATTTTTAATTAAAAAATAAAATATGAAAAAGACTTGCAGACCACTTGAAACTTAAAACCCGTACAAATTAAATACCATCCTTGAGACTACATTTTCAATGTGCTTGCATGCCTAACAACATACAAATTAAAGTCAATACTAAATTTGAAGAAAGAATAAAGAAGAAACCGTGTGTAACTCCAGTATGACCTATTTAAATGAATTATTGTTCCTTTAATAAGGAACAAGAGGAAGTGAAAAAAAAAGAGATATTCCCATCATTTCTTAGAGAAGGCTAACTGATACAAAACAGTTATAAGAAAGAGGAGGCCTAAAAATCCTAGAAACTGTTTTATCCACCATAAGTTCAATGGCCTTGCTTAGGAAAACCATATGCAACACTGGTTTAGAATACAAGCTCGTCTGTGAAGTGGACAGCAAAAGATTGAGAAATTAGGTTCTGATATCTTTGACTGGGTAATATCTTTGTTTGAGAAGGATCTACCACACCTTTTTAGGTTTTTCCTTCTCTAAGCTAAGCAAATGCAGTTACTTCAGTTGATCATCATTTGGCAGGGTCAAGAAGCCATCCAAACTTTGAAGATGAATCCTGAGCAATATTAGGTAATCTCCACAGAACATAAGATAATTACAATCTAAATGATAAGCACTGGGTATGTTGTGTTACTTTTATTACTATTACCTTTAATCAATCATTCAAAAAACATTAATCACCTACTATATACTAAGGATACAAAGACAAAAATGAAAACATCCCTCCCTTTCAGGGGCTTACATTCTATCAGAGGAGATGAAATGTCAGTATTCAATTATATACAAAATTATTGGGATAGGGCCTAGAGCTATGGCTTCCTCAGTAAAGGGAATTCTCAGATATGGAAACTTGTGCTACCAGGGCAGACAGGAACCTGGTCTGCAACTCATAGTCTTAGATAATTGCCTAGGGCCCTAAGAATTTAAGTGCCTTGTCTAGATAGACTATATCAAAGGTGGGACTTGAAAATAGGTCTTCTTGACTCTAGGCCAGCTGTCTGTTCATTATATTATACTTCCCCTCACAAAAAATGTACAAAATGAATACAATGTCATTTTGGGGGATATACTAGCAGCTGGTGAAGGGGAAAAGAAGTTATATAATTCTTGAAAGAGACGAACTTCAAAGGAAGCTACAGATTCTAGGAGGTGAAGGTAAAGAGGGAATTCATTCCAGGAATGGGGGCAGCCTTTGCAAAGGCATGGGGATAAGAGATGAAGTGCATGAGGGTCAGCAACAAGCCAGGTGTTGCTGGGCCATAATATAGAAGAAGGGGAGTAATGGATAATAAAGCTGAACAGATAGGTTGGAAGCAGGTCATGAAGGGCTTTAAATGATAGAGGAGTTTTAAAAAAAATAATTAATCATAGCATTAAGAGGTAGCACCTGGAGTTCGCTGAACTGAGGAGTGCCACTGTTAGACTTTAGTCCTTTAGTAATATCCCTTTGGCAGCTATATAAAAAAAATGGATCGCAGGGTAGAAAAACTTGAAGGAAGGAAAGAAGGAAATAGACATTCATAAAGCACTTGCTAAATAGCAGACACTCTGCTAAGGATACAAATACAAGGAAAAATAGTCTCTGCCCTCTCTTTACATTCCAATTGGGGAAGACAACACACAGAAAGGAATTAGAAAGGGAGTAGATGGGTTGTTGTGAAAGTATCCAGAACAGGGGCATGGTTTTGAAGTCCAGAAAATCAGGAACAGAGTTAGGAGGTTAATGAAGGTCAGTTGGCCTGGGCTCCTCCATAAAACGGAGGCCCCAAGAAGGCCTCACCAGTGAAAGAGGCAGGAAGACCAAATAAGAAGTTCTTGCAACATAGTCCAGGTGAGTACCTGAAATGTAGCTATGTGAGAGGAAAGAAGGGATAGATGCAAGAAGTATGGAAGCAGAATTAGTAAGACTTGGCAAATGATTGGGTATGCAGGGTGAAGGAGAGTGAAGAATAGAAGATGTCTCCAAGGTTGTGTAACTGGATTATTGCAAAAAACGGCAGTGCCCCTGAACCCAAATAAAGAAGTTCAAAAGAAAGATGGGTTTTGGGCAAAGATGGCAAGCAATTTGATGTAGGTTATACATGTTCAATCTATAAAATGGAGAATAATACTTTAAAAGAAGTTTCTTTATGATCTTTTTGTCTTATACCACTGTCACTTCCCAATGACTCCTTTCCCCCTCTCTTGTGAAAAGGAATCACATTTAAGAGAAAAAAGCATCAACACATCGGCAATGTCTGATAATGTTTGCCTCCTTTAGCACCTGTATTCCACCACCCGTCTGATGAAAGGCTCCTGGAGGTACCCTGAGTTACTGCTTTGGTCAGAGCTCTGAAGTCTTTCAAAGTTGTTTTCTTTTACCTTATTGCACTTATTGGGCATACTTATTTGACTCCTGACTGAATGCTCTTCCTCTTCCTGCTTCCCTGGCTTCCTTCAAGTCCCAGCTAAAACCCAAGCTCCTACAGGAAGCCTTCTCCAATCTCCCTTAACTCTGGCGCCTTCTCTCTATTGATTATCTCCAAACTATCCCATGTCACCTGTTTGTACACATCTGTTTACAGCCCATCTCCCCTATCAGACTGTGAGCTTCTTGAGAGCAGGGATTGCTTTTTTGCTTTTCTTTGTATCCCTAGCACTCAGCACCATGTCTGGCACATAGCAGGAGCTTCATAAAATGCCTACTGACTGGCTTCCTGACTCCTTCCACTGACATCACTCTGCATCAGCTCAGGCAGGTCTGAATTCTTCACGTTCAGGACATTAATACACGTACTACCTGCCTCTCAGGGCTGTTAGTAGGATACAAAGTGCTTTATAAACCATAAAGTGCTACAGGATTATGAGCCATTATCATTCATTTTAGGAACACATTTGGTCTATTTATTTTAATATGTGAAGTCTGCATTGCAAACAGAAATCACATCAGAGAAGAAGCCATGAAGATCAATACATCTCTGTTCAGAGTTTTCAGTAGGGCTGATTTCACTTCTCCACCAGATACCAAGGAGGTTAACTTTAATTAAACACAGAGCGGCCTAGAAGTCTCCTTCCTCAAAACCTTGCTTGTAATTTTTCTCTCAGGTCTAGGGTCTGGAACTTACGATTCTCACCCAGAACTCCTTACCTCAGCAGCTATCCATGACCCTGAAGTGGATGGCTTGGTCCCTGTCTGAGAATTCTAGTTCCCAGACCTGGATTCATTTGACCTCAGTCATTGCCTACAGATTGAATCCTTCCCTAGGTTATGGGAGCAAAGATAATAATAGCTATTTGGTGCATATATGTTCAGTATTGATATTAACTCATTGTCTGTGACACCTTCAAGCAAAATGTAGTTTTCATACTCACCTCTTTTAATTAGGCCTATTTTTGCTTTTGCTTTTTCTGAGACCATGAGTGTAATTTTTGCCTTTTTTTTCTTTTACTTCAGGTAAAGTATAATAGATGCTGCTCCAGCCCCTCATTTTAACTCTGTGTGTCTTTTTCTGTTCCAAGTGTTTCTTGGAAACAATGTAATGTTGGATTCTGGTTCCTAATTCACTGTTATCCTCTGCTGTTTTATGAGTGAGTTCATCACTTTCGTATTCCGAGTTATGATTTCTAACTGTATTTCCCTCCAAACTATTCTCTGATAGCTATTCATCTCTTTTTCCCTGCCCTTTCTTTAAGAATTGGCTTTGCTTCTGAATAATGCCACTCTTAATCTACCCCCACGCCTTCCTCCCCTCACCCTTGACGTTTTCCCTTTTTATTTCTCTTTGGAGGTGGACGTATTTTTGTACCCAGCTTGTGTCCACACTGCCTTTTTCTTTCCTCGTGTTTATTCTGCATTGTGTTAGTGTTTATGTTTGTACATGTTGCTCTTCCCCTCCCCCTCCCTTTCATGTGAGTTCCTTGAGGGAATGGAGTATTATATTTCTGTGTTCCCATGGCTATCACAGTGCCTGCCTGTCAATAATGGGTGCTTAATAAATGCTTGTCGATTTGTTGGCAGGGAAAAGTGTTCAGGAATAACTTATTGGTTCCAGACATCAATTTAATTTTTTTTTAACTAGAGATCACAAATAAATGTCTCATGTCCTGCATGGCTTCTCAAGTAATATTAAAAGACATAAGGGAAGGCCTTGATCTCATTGTGTGGATTTCTGAGGTTTTGTGGGAGGACATGGACAGGAACTAGACAGAATGAGAAGGTGTGGAGAGAGTCAAAGGACTTGGGTTCAAATCTCATCTCTAACACTTACTACCTGTATGACCTTGGGCAAGTCACTTAACCACCTGAGACCTCAGTTTTTAGCAATTATAAAATGGAGGAGATTAGATTAGGGCCTTTGAGGTCCTTCCAGTTAAATTTTTAAATTTTCTTAAATTCTGAACTTAAACAAGTAGAATGGAAATTTGCATATACCAGAAAAAGAGGATCAGAAATGAAGGAATAACAGAGAACAACATGGCAATGAAGCTCAAATGACCACAGTTATTTTCTCCACAGATAAATGGCACCACATTTTCCTGTGGTCATCAGAAAGTTTGAATGAGTTGCTACAGATATCAACAAACCTACTGCTGGATAGAGTGCAAGTCAAGCACAGGGAAGTCCCTGAAGAAACCATCCTCCTAAACTTTCACCAGGGTCACTGCAAAAGCACTCTGTAAAGTGAAATTTTCACAAAGGGTAGGCTATCAGAAGGATACAGATGGCTAAACATATTGGAAAATGTGTAGTGTAGTGAGAGGCACTGTAGTGCAGTAGAAAGAGTATAGGATGCAAAAGAGGATCTGAGTTCAAATCTATCTCTGTCACTTACTCTCTATCTGACCTTGGGCAAATCACTTAATCTCTCTGAGCTTCATTTTCCTCCTCTATACAATGAGGGGGTTGGATTAGATGACTTCTAAGGTCTGCCTCAATCATAAATTGATGATCCATGATGACCTCTGTGATTTCTTCTAGTCCTAAACTGATGGTCCTCTTGCCTATCCTCCCCTGAGATCTATAGACAGTGAAGACTTGAATAACTAACACAGACACATCCGAGGCAGTCACGTTTCACTGTACCCTCCAGCATGTAATGCTTTCTTGAGAAACACCTTTAACAATATTCTTCTGGGAAAACATGGATTAGAGATCTTTGGGAATGAGATTTTATCAGAACATCTTTCACGGTGTTTTTGCTGCATACCTTCTGCAGGGAAAAGCAGTTTCACATTTTTTAGGAGAAATGAGAAATACCTAAAGTGAGACACTCTTTTGAATTCATTATCAGCATAGTCATGTGTCTTTTAAGGTTTCCCTCCACCCCATTATTTCTGCTTTGATAGATGCTGATATTGCCATGTTCCTGATTAAATGCCTTGATTCCTATCTTTTTTCTAGATTAAATGAGGTTTTAACAAGGCTTATGGGGTGATTCTTTGTCATTAAAATAACAAATGGTTTGAAAACTGCCTTCTGTCTCTTAGAAATCTACCAGCATTAGTGGACCATAATCCAGCTGGTAGCTGAACAACTGAATAGTATGGAGCTATTGATGGAAAGCAAATGCACGATTTACTGTGTTTTCCCAGTAGGAATGGGGAGTCTCAAATGTTTCAGGCTAGGCTGGAAACTGTGATTTTCTTTGAATCCAATCCCTACATATGTGGTGGGGGATCTCTTTAGAGAGGACAGGATGTCTTAGGATAATTTGCTTTGCTTTGTGCCTCTGACTGCATCACAGATATTTTAGAGAATGTCAATGGATTAGGAAAGCCAGCAGGAAAAAAAAAATAGGTCATAGAGTTATAGAATGTGAGAGTGGGAAGGGGCCTTAGAAGTTTGGTTCAGTGCAACAACAACTGGATATAGTGTCAGAGTCCCAATTTGGGCTGTACCCCTCACTCCTATATATCACTAGGGAAGGGACTTAAGCTCTCACAGCCTCAGTTTCCTCATCTATAAAATAATGGAGCTGGACTAGGCTCTAGGTTCATTCTAGCTCTAAATCTAGTCATTGTATATAGAATGTCAGAGCTGGAAGGGGATTTTAAACAGGAAGACAAATTTGGAAGAGGCAGAAGATCACAGAATGTCAGAATGAAAGAGAGAGGGACAGGGAGAGGGAAAGAGGGAGAGGGAGGGAGAGAGAGACAGAGAGAGACAGAAAGAGACAGACAGAGACAGAGAGAGGAGAGGAGATAAGAGGAGAGAAAGCAGTTGCTCTAGTTCTTTTGCTTTACAGAAACTGATCAGCTTAGAGAAACAGATATCTTAGTATTTATTTTTCTAAATCTCCAAAATGGAGTAAGTGGAATGAGAAGTATTTAGGAAGCTAAAGCCAATTGGTTTTCAAATATAAGGGAAGGCCCAAGTTTGACCTGGCCAGAATGTTAAAGGAGCCTTACAAAAATTCTGTTTCAAGTGTGTAATTCCTTCAACAGGCTGAGTTTTGAATCTGACGTCTGGAAAATCTGAATTCAGCTGCCTAGAGCAGTCTCCAAAGTCTAGTGTATATACATGAGGGGGGATGCAAGAAGATACATTGTGGGTACACAAGGGCACAAGAAAAATATAAGAACTGGGAAAAGTTGTATACCTGTTTCATATATTCCATGTCCCAGATTGCACCCTTGTCTCTGTACATTCACAGGGGTTGTTCACTAGGCAGTAAAGGCAGTAATTGCCCATCTCTGGCTCCTGTTTACTCCTGTCATTCCCCCGCACCCCCCACCACAGCAGTACACACCTGGTATGTCTATCACATACCTGGCATGTCACTTGGCCAGTGCTCTGCACAGGAGTGGCAATTAAGGCACCATCTTTGAATAATACAGGAGCTCCTTGCTACTCACTTGGGCTCTTTTCGTACTCAACGCATACCTCCTCAGAACAAGATGGGGGCATCTTGTGCTGGACCCGGGAGGAGATACAACCAAGAGTCACTGAGGAGCAGGAACCTCATTGGTAAGTAGTGGGAGTGGGAGTCATAGCAGCAACTAGCAAAAAGGGGAGAGAACGCAGAGAAAGGCTGCTGCTCCCAGGGAGGTTGGGGCTCAAGTAATCAGGCACAGAACTCTCTCATTTCTGAAACCCTGTTTCCAATGTTCTTTTGAACACTCTCTGGACATATTGGAGACAAATAGAGAAGGTCACCTGCCACCAGGAAGTCAGGCATCTTGCCACCTTCCCATGGTCCCTTTCTCTAGCTGGAACAGCTACTCTTTAGATATGGAACCTGGTGCCCAGAGATTATGTCCCTACTCTCTGACATCCAGGAAGGTAGAAATTTACTAGTCAAATTTCAATAAAACACTCTTTGCATAATTTGTGTATGGGATTCAAAGAAAAAAATGAATGTCGTGATTTTTTAAGCACAGCCAATCCATGAGGATCTACTAATTTTTGTAAGGTTATCTTTTCCAGCTAAAACAATCATTAAAACAAAGTAGCATGATTAAATGAACTTGGAATAAGACCTTTCAATCTCTCTATTACAAAATATTAATCAAGGTTTAAAACGTAATGAAGTATATTCAATCATATTGTTCTCATGAAAAATTTACATTATACATATATGTATATAATTTCTCTTTAGCAAGAGCAAAAAGATTTCCATATCAACCAACAAAATTTAAAATATTTTAAAAATATTTATTTCACCTTTATCTCATTCTTTTACATTTCTTTGTGTATATAAAAAATGTACATGATATATTAGTAGAGTATTATATAACATAATTTATACATGCATAAGTATACATAAATGAATCAGAGGGTCTGTGCTAAAACTTTTAGTAACTGAAGGGATGCAAAATTAAAAAACAAAGTTTGGATATTAAGGGCCTAAAATACACCTAGAATAATGGAACTAAGGATAGAGCTACCCAAAACAATGGTAGCTCTGCCTTTTAGTTCCTGACTTTGTTTTTAGAAGAAGATCATTTTGGACAACAAGGTAGATTCTATCAAAAGCAAAGCATAAGTCTCGATACCACTATCCACAGAGACTTTTGAAATTAATGGCTAAAACAGAGAAGATGAATTTGAATCAATTTAGGGAATTATCACAGAATTGAAGAGACATTAGAGGTTATCTGATCAACCACCGAACCAATGCAGGAATCTCCTATATAATACTCCTAGCAATTAATTATCCATCTTCTCTGATAGTGCACCTCCACTGATGCACAGTTTATCTAATGAGGCAGCCCACTTGTGCAGTTCTTTCTTATATTGAACCAATACCTCCCTCCCTGTAATTTCCATCCATGATTCTACATCTAGCCTTTCAAACTAGACAAATTCTAATTTCTCTTCTAAATGTGACAATTCTTTGACTATTTGAATGCAGTGCCCACATCTCTTTTACTTAAACAAAAATCCTGATTCTTTCAACCCCTTCTTTATGTTACTTGGCTTCCCATCCCTCTATCATACTGGTCACTCTCTTCTAGAGGCATGGTTGTCTGTCAGTGTGTCACCTAAAATGTTGTGAACTGGACAGAATATTCCAGTTATAGTATGATCAGAGAAGAGGGGACCATTACTTCTTTTATTTGGATATGTTTTCTATTAATGCAGCTTATGATACCATTAGATATTTTGCCTGCTAAATCATTCTGTTGAGGAAAATGCTCTTTCCCTTGTTCTCTTATCAGTTCATATTCTACTAATTCTTCAGCTCAAGTGTCACTGTCTATGCTGTTTTCTGCTCCAACTCCATACCATAAGGATCTCTTCTTTCTCTGAACTTCTAAAGAATGCATGGTTTATAACGTGATTATGCTATATGCCATGCTATTCTTGAGGTGTTGCCTGTATATAAATGTCTTCTCAACTAGACTGAAATCACTTTGAAATTCCCCATAACTCTTAGCATAGTGCTAGTCACATAGCGAGTATTGAACTTGGAATCAGATGATTTGGGTTTCAGTCTTGGCAAAACACTTGTTATGACTGTTAATGAGTCATTTCATCTCTCTGAGGTTCAGTTTCCTCTTCCACAAAAAGGGTATAATAATATTTGTACTACTGAAAATGTGAAGAAAGAATTTATCAAATTATTTTTTAAAAAAGGCTTTTTAGACAGATGAGCTACTAAGGGTTTGAGATATCACTAGTACAGTCCACATTGGGATATGGGTGGTTATCTGGGGAGCTTCACACTGAAAGTACTATTTGAACATTAAATTTACCTTTATGTTTAGTGGGTCTTACCACCAAATATATCCATGTAAATGTGATCATTTCATATGTACTTTAAAAAGCTGGCTAAACTTGGATTCACAGACCTATATAAGAAAAACAGTAAATATTAATACTGTACAGTAAATGGACTTTTCAGTCCAGTTCATGGGAAATGGGAGAAATATAGTTTTCCTTGAAGAAAAATTATAAGAAGAATTTCAATTTCTAAATGGGAATTTGAATCTGTTCAAAGAATACAGTTGTGTTGGATAACCAAATCTACCTGACAATTTTTAAATTTTAAATTTATTTTATTTTTAATTTATGGAATAAAACAAGCATTTTCATAACACAGTACAATAAAAATGATCGTAACACATGAAACTGCAAATCTACTATGTACAACATGCTATTTCTTTCAAACATGCAACAAAATCATATAAATTTATAATACATATATACACTCATATATGTATACATATATGTACAATTATTCTACACATACTTCTATTTATCAATTCTTTCTCTGGATGCAGATAGCATCTTTATTCATATGTCCTTTGTAGTTAATTTGGGTATTTATAATAGGTTTAAGTAAAATATTCCCTCCAAAAGTCTCCCTTCCAAGTTGCTGGTATAAGTGGATGCAGGTGATTTTGCAGAGAGCTCTTCATCCAAAGTCTAGGATCATGGACTTAGGTTTATGGAAGGAGACTGTCAGGGTGTTATAGAGAAAGAAAGAAGGTAAGACCATAAACATAGAATGAGAAGGGACCTCAGAGTGAACACCCTCATTTTACAGATAAAGAAACTAAGACCCAGAGAGATGAAATGAATTGCCCAAAGTTACAAGTGGTTAGTGTCAGAGACAGAGTCTGTGTCTAGAGTCTGTGACTCAAGAGCCAATGTGCTTTCCATTATACTGTTCTGCTTCCTGAACTTAGTAACTTTTACGCTTTCTGACATTTTACTGCATGAGTAACTAGAAATATCAAATTAAATTTCTTTTTTGTTTAATATTTGGAATTTGTTCATTGACCCAAAAGAGAAATGGGTGTGTTTTAGGTGAATTAGGTAATTAACTATAAATATAAATTGAAAAGAGAATTTGCTAAAGGATAGGTTCCAGTTTCCAACCCTAGATAGCATTTTTCTCAATCAAAATTATCTAAACAATTCTCTAGTTTCTTTCTCTGTTCCATGATAGACAAGGCAACATAACAGAAAAAAACTTTGGACATGGAATTAAAAGGCTTGGGTTTGAGATCTGTAAATTACCGGTCAGTGTGGCCTTTGGCAAGTCTCTGTATCTGTATGAGCCTCATTTTCCTTATCTCTGAAATGGGAATAAAAAATATAAAACCCATGCGGTTTATTCCACAGAACTGTTGTTAAGGAAATACTTTGCAATGCATTGTGGTAATTATCATTGTTCTGAAAGGGTTCAGATGTGGAGATCTTAACTTCCATCCTAAGGAACAATTAGAAATGGTGACGAGATACCTCACCTCTGGCAGGCATGAAAGCCTCCTTTCTGCTACCATGGCCTCTATCCCAGTTTAAATTGCTGGCACTTTCCCAAATTTCCCATTTTCAGTTTTTAACTAAATGTTCAAACCTTTTGTAACATATTAGCAACAACATAAAACATTAGTTGGCAGTGCTCTGAGGCTTTGAAACGCTGTATGCCTGACAGCAAGGTTTATGGACGGTTGACAATAAAAGCTCCCAGGGTATGGTTTATAATTAAAAAGTGGCACTGTTTGTTTATATCCCAAAGTTTCAGATGTTCAGTTTTCTCATGGGCTGCTGATTAATTTGAACCTTGGCCACCAAGCAGAGAAATGTCCAAAGGTGCCCAGTATGGCCTCAGTTTATCATTGATTTTTTTTTCTCTCTCCTTTTGGCAATACATAGTCATTGCCCTAGGCAACACTGCTTCATTGCTAGTGAAAAAGAGACCTAGAGATTACTAATGGTCATGTCTCAGTGTGAGTTCAATGCTTTCCCAAATGGCATATAAAGAAAAACAAGGCTTATCAGGAAAAGGGACTAGAACCTTGGACAGTGACTCAAACTGCAATACTGACCAAGGTTGTGGATGCCATCCTCTTTATTGTAGTCACCTTTCTTAGGGGCTACCTGCCATGGGAGGGCACATATTAAATTTTTCAAGTTGAGGAACCACAAGGTTGGCTTTTTTTCTCCCTAAGGGCTATGATTTTTGTTTTTGGTGGTAGATTTCTTAGGAAGGGAAAAGGAAGTCATATATAGAAGATGCCAAAGCAACCTTTTGAAAAGAAAATTAGTCTCTTATCACAATTAGGAAGGCAGGGAAATTGATCTACAGAACAGGATAACAGTAGCTATGACAATAAGCCTAATTAGAGTACTAGCCTTTCTCTTCCTCTGAGACTGCCTATAGTCAATCTGTAAAAATTGAACTAGCCTGGGCTTCTGGCTGGTGTTTCTAAACTGGCTCTCATACTGTAGAACTGACCTTGTCAGGACAGAGAATCAGAAGGCCAAATATATCAGAGTAATGTACCTCTGGGGAGCCAAGCTACCCATGTAATTTTCTCTATGTACCAGAGTTTGTGTCCCCCATATCATTTGTGACCATGGGGAGTGAGCAATGAGCTGTACTGAAAGCTGCTGGAAGTCTTAAGGCCCAGCATACATGGATAGGGCTAGGTAGTGAGCTTGCTATGTCTCACAGAAACCAAGACCTCTGTCCTTGACAACACAACCAGAGGCCTTCCCTATTCTCTCAGTTGTGTCTGTGCCAGAGGTCACAGGATATTGTCTTGGTCTGTGAGATAGTGGTTTTGTCTATATACAGCTGGGTTGACTGATATTTCACTGAATTGGCAGTGACAGGTCCATATTCACTTTATCACTACCATCAATGCCTTAATAATCTTTGACAATAATACCAGCCCACATTTATTTCTATGATGCTTTGAGGCTTAAAAAGTAGTCTCTTACTTGTAATTTTTTTGATTCTCACAATAGGTATACATGAATGAATGAAAAAGTGTTAAGTATTTACTAGCTTCCAAACGCCATACTAAATACTGAGGATACAAATAGAAAAGGGAAGATAGTTTCTGCTCTCAAGGAGTTCACACTCTAATTGGAAGAAATAATGCACACAGAAAATTTCAGCAACAAGGTGTATGGAAGAGTGCAGGAGTCTTTAGGATTCCTCATAGTGTCTATCTTGAAGGTTGAGAAAACAGGAGGGGGATTGCCCTATCCCCATTAGAAAGGAGAGTGAGTAGTTATAAGGATTGTAGTGGGGTGAGAAGTCTGCGTTTCCGCTGGAAAAGATGAGAATAGGTGGTTAGTGTCTGACCAGGAAGAGAAAAAGTGGCTAGGAGTGAGGTGTGGATGGCCTGGGGCAAGGAAGAAGGAGAGTCATATAAATTGGTGACAGAGTACTATTCCCATGTGATGGCTAAGGAAACTGGGATTTAGAGCAATTGAATGAATCTTCCAAGATCATATATTTACTAAGTAGTGGATATATCATGTGCCACATTCCATCTCAGTTTTAATTTTGGAATAAAAATAATTAAACTAAATTGATGAATGGTATATACCTAATGGATTAGAAAGGGAAACTAGAATGTTTTGAGACACATCTGTGAACACTGATGCTGACGTCAAGTAGGGCAGTTACACTCTTCCACAGTGTGTCCTTTGGTACCACTGGCAAAGTTGCAAACTTTAGTAGGATGAACAGCAGATATACTGCTCCTATTTTTCTCTCCTGAGCTCCAGTTCCACATCATCAACTACCTTTAGGATATCTCAAACCGGATGTCCTATAGGCATCTTAAACTTGATGTGTCCAAAGCAGAACTCACTGTCTTTACCCTTAAACCCATCTCTTCCTAACTTTCTTTTACTAGTAGGCACAGAACCATTGTCCCATTCACCAAGAATCACAACTCTTGTCCAGTTCTTAACTTCTCACTTACTTACCCACATATGAACCCACTGTCAAATCT
Source organism: Pseudochirops cupreus (assembly GCA_028627135.1). Lineage (NCBI taxonomy): Eukaryota > Metazoa > Chordata > Mammalia > Diprotodontia > Pseudocheiridae > Pseudochirops > Pseudochirops cupreus. The sequence goes on along the minus strand of CM053581.1, from coordinate 307,436,263 downwards.
TATCATTTCTAGCTTTACGACATTTCTTATACACACACCATATTGTATGTATATATGCATATATGTGTTTGTGTGTGTATTTATGTATATATGTGTGTATATGTATACACACATATAATTGCTTTTTGTTGTCTGTTTTTGAAGAGGACCAATGATATAACATGTGATGTCATGCCTTGTGGGTAAACTGGATTTAAGTGAGGCAGAGTTGAACAGTCTTCAGTCTCACTCTCTCCTCCAAGTGTCAATGAAGTCCAGTGGCAGCACAAAAGTCAAGATGATTGGTGATGGCCCAGGATACAGTGAATAAACTTGGCATATTTGATGTCTGACCAAGCTCTAAGTGTTCCACATTGTCTGCTTCAGTCACCTTCATGGCTATTGGAACAAATTATTCTCATCCACCCATTCGACCAAAGGGACTTTTTACATGCTTGGGGTTGACATCCCCTTACTGGCTGACAGGTTTGAGGGTAACCTGGTGCAGCCTGTCTACCAAGATGGTTTACTGGGGTATGACTGCTATGCATGCTACAGCTTGTTGGAACCACAGGTGAGAGTTGGGTGAAAAGTGAATGCCAAAGGTAGATGAACAGTCCTGAAAAGGGCTTAGCAAGCCCTCACAATAAGGATTTATCTATCTCTATATTTATGGATATATATACACATACTATATATATGTACATATATATATTTACACACATACACATATGTACACACATATACATACACACACACACATCCTTTTCTCCACTCAGACACCACCCTAGTTAGTTCAGGCCTCTTCCCTGGAATCTTACGTTCACCTTTTGGCTAGTCTCTCAGCCTCAAGTCTCTTCCAACTTCCCATCATCCAATCAGCTGCCAAAGTGAGTTTTTCTGAAGATCACATCTCTGTTCCCTTCAGGATCAAATATAAAGGCATTCACATCCCTTCACACCTGGACTCTTCCTACCTTTCTAGTTTTCTCATACTTTACTCTTCTCCACTTGCCCTGAGCTCCAGGGACATTGGCTTACTTGCTGTTCTTCCCATGATATTCCATTTCTTAATTTTGCACCTTTTCAAAGGCTATCCACTCTCTTTGTAATGCTCTCCTTCCTTACTTCTCCCTCTTAATCTCCCGGGTTTGTTTCAAAATTCAGTTAAAATCTTTCCTTCTCTGGGAGGTTTTTCTTGATTAACTCTGCTGCTAGTACCTTTACTCTGAGGTTATTTTAAATTTACACTGTATATATCTTCTACGCACAAAATTATTTATGTAGTTGTCTCCCCATTAGAATGTGAACTCCTTAAGGTTGGGATCATGTTTTTGCTTTTCCTTGTATCTCCCCAGCACTTAGCATAGCAGATGGCATGTAGTAAGCACTTTAAAAATGCTTGTTGAGTGATTATTTCTAAAGTTCTTTATGATCCACAAAGAACTTTTTCTCAAAACAGCACTGTCAGCTAGGCCTTATAGTTTTTTTCCTCCTCATTTTAGAAGAAACAGGCTCTGAGAAGCGAGGTGACTTGCCCATAGCAATAAGTAGAAGAACAGGGACTTCAGCCTACAGCTTACAATTCAGGACTTTTTGCTCTTTACCTTACTACTACTCAAATCACAGTTTGGTTCTGATCCCCTAAGACAATTCCAATCCCTTTAAAAAATAATATTTTAAATGAATTTATGTAACTGACAGGTTGATTTGGCATGTCAGAGAGGAAGCTGGTATGCTCTTCATCTCTCTATGGTCTACCTCCTCTTCATTCTTGATTATCTTGAATTATCTGTGTCTGTAATTATTCTTTCTTCTACTCAGTGTGGATTAACCCATTGAAATGGTGAAACAGCCTTTTATTGCCTCCTTGATAATGTTCTATGGCTCTCACCATGGTGGAGAGGAGCTGTTCACTCTCAGTGAATCCATTTTTAAATAATGAAGTGGTCTTTATTGAAGATGTTCTAACTGCTTGGTAAATCTTCATTAAATTAACATTTGAGAGCTGCTCATTATTCCTATTCCTTAGTGCCATACTTTCTGTCTTGGCATTGAATGACCACTGCATGGTCTCCAGGGTAAAGAAAACAAGCTACACAGCACAGCTATGTGGTGGGGAGGGATGGAAACATCTATTTTGTGTAGCTTGAGAGCTCAAGAAGACCCCTAGCTTTTCCAATTATGCTTCCAAATTTTTAGACCCAATATGCAAGTATTTCCTCTCACTCTATCCCTACTAATAGCCCTGTTTTCCTCACATGCAAAATAAGGTGATTAGATAAAGGATCTCTAAAGACTCTTGAGCACTTAGATTTTGGAAAGAATGATTCCCTCCCTTCCCACCCCACATGAGAAAACTAAGGATCATAGGGGCGAAATGATTTCTCTAGAGTAATAAAACTTGTAAACATGAGAGCTCAGACTTTACCCAGATTTTCAGACCCCAAGAGCACTGTTCTTTCTACTATACCACACTGCCTCTCTTCTGAGCGCACTTCTGTGTTCAGGGCTCAAAAACAACAGCACCACCTAGTGTTATTTCTATTTGATAGACTTATAACAGCAATAATAATAAGGACAACAATAATGATGATGAAGAGGAGGAGGCAAATTTCTATAGTAATTTAAAGTATCAGAGATTTACAACTGGAAGGGACCTTAGAGGTTATCTAGCTCAATACCCCAAGTTTACAGAACACTCTCAACGCCCTTATGAGGTAGGCAGTGAATGTATTATTATCATTCAAATTTCACAGATGAAGGCTCTGAGACGTAGACATGAGCCATGACTTGCCCATCTAGTTCCACAGTAGAGAAGGGACTTATTCAATTTCTGACCAATATGCTCTATCACAGCTACCTCTCAGTAGCAAGTGTTCCCACAGGCTTTCTGAATTGTAAATATAAGTCTTTGGTGCTTTTGGGGGATTTGTAGCCATTTTGGGGAAGGGTTCCATTTAGCACCTTCTTAAGTCTTTCTTGCTCATTTCTGTGATCATACAGGCACTCTTCCCACTAAAGCACACAGAAGGGCCGGGGTAGCAAGACTAGATTAAAGGCAGATCCTAAAAAATAGATGCTCAAAGAGTCATTAAAATTGGGATTAGGCAGGGCAAATTTGACATATGAGGTAGCTTCTTGAAGGCATAGAGACAATCTCAATTCAGTGAACCTTTATGAAGGGCTTATTTTGTAAAGAATCTCATGGTAGATGTTAAGGGATACACGAAGATAAATAAGAAATTGTCCTGGTCCTTTTGCAGCTTATAATTTAGAAGGAGATAAGACTGTATACAAACATTTCTAATGTAAAATGTCATAAAGAAGAAGGAAAAAACCAACCACAGAGAACTGAAAACACAGGAACGTTTTTAGCAGAGGACTGAGGTCAGGAAATCTTCAAAGGCTTCCTGGAAGAGGAGGCACTTGAGTTGAGGAGTCTTCAGGGATGGATCACTCAGTGGCATATCCTGCTTTTTTCATCATGAAATAAGCATGAAGAGCCTAGTCAATAATAATCTTAATGCTAGTGATTGATCTCATGGCAGCTAAGGCTGAATTTGGAATTATTTCAGAGGTAGGGGAAGCATTTCTTTGTGTCATTCAAAATTCACTGACATCTTTTTCTTTCCTTTTTATTATCCCCATCAGTGTCTTGCCGGCTCTGTGGGTGCTAAATGACTACTCAAAGGAAATTCTCAAGGACATACCATGCTGTGAGGTTATTTCTTGATGAAACCCTTAGGTCACTTATATTGTGGTGTTACATATGGGTCAAACATTAAGTACTACATGCAGAAAGTTCTGTACTAGAATTGGGAATCTGAAGACTGAGTCTCTAAATGCTGCTCTGCCATCAATTTACCATATGGCTATGGCAAGTCACTCCCCCTATTTGGACCCAGTTTAAGAATCTGTAAAATGAAGGGCAGTGTGGAATCTGAATAGGTGATCTCTAAGGTCTTCCAATGCCAACATTCTATGTTCTGTGTTCCAAGTTACTTTCTAGCCCTGCCATTTTATGTTCCAAGGTCATTATTTTCATTCTATGTCCTTTGCTCTAAAACCGTTTTAAACTCTGATGTACATTTACTCAAGATATATTTAAGAACCTACTAAGTGCTAGGCACTGTCCTAAGTGCAGAAGACACAAAGGAAAAAAAATAAAACAGACTGACCTCTTAAGAAGAGTGTATTTTACTGGCGAGAAACATGTTCATATACAGGTAAGTACAAAATGTTTACAATACTAATGCAACATTATTTGGGATCTAGGGAGAGTACTAACAAATAGGGGATATCAAGAAAGATCTCACAGAGGAAGCAGAATTTGAACTAAGCCTGAATGATGTTAGAGATTTTAAGAGAGGAAGAAAGGAAGCATTGAAAGTATGAGGGACAGTCTGTGCAAAAACAAGGAAATAGGAGATAGAATGTCATTTATAGAGAACAAGTAGGCCTACTTGGCTGGAACATACACTGAATGATGGGCAGTAATGTGAAATCACTCTAGAAAGAGTGGCTGGTTCCAGTTTATGGAAGGCTTTAAATGAAAAAGTGGCTTGTATTTTATCCTAGAGGCAATAGAAGGCTGCTAAAATTTCTTGAGTGGGGAATGATACAGTCAACCCTATGCTTTAGGAATACAACTTTGGCAGCTATGTGGAGAATGGATATTAGTGGAGACTGATAGGAAGCAGAGACATCAATGAGGAATTTATTCCAATAGTCTGAGTGACAGGTGACAAAGACATGAACGAGACAACAGTGACTTGTTGGGGATGCAAGAGTTTTTACAGTGGTAAAAGTGGCATGATTTGGCAATGACTGCATATAAAAGGAGTAGATGAGAGTAAAGATTTGATGATAACCTCAAGGTTGTGAACCTGGGAGCCTCAAAGGATGGTGGCACTTTTGATAGAAAGAGGAAAGTTAGGAAGAGGAGCAGGTTTTAGAGGAAAGATACTGAGTTCCTTTCAGAATATTTTGAATTTGAGATGCCTATGGGACATATTGTTGGAGATATCCAATAGGCAAATGGTGATAATGGCATTGCACCTAAGAAGAAAGGCTAGGACTGGATATACAGATCTAGAGAGTCAATAGAGGAGAAGGAAAGGAGAAAGAGGGAGGGAGGAAAGGAAGGAGGGAGAGGGAGGGAGGGAGAGGGACAGAGAAAGAGAGAGAGAGACACAGAGAGAGAGAGAGAGACACACAGAGAAACAGAGAGAGAGAGAGAGAGAGAGAGAGAGAAAGAAAGAGAAGAGAGAGAGAGAACAGTGTCATAAAAAAAATAGGAATGTCATAATGCCAAAACCTAGGTGGTTAATAGTTTGGCAATTAGATCACTAGTAATCTTGGAGAGAGATGTTTCACTTGAGTGATGAGGTGGCAAGCTAGAGTGGAATGAGTAGAGAAGTAAGTAAGAAGAGAGGAAATGAAGGCAATGAGACATACAACTTTTTCTAGAAGTTTTGTCTACAAAAAGAAAGAGAGATACAGGATGATAGTTTCAGGGGATGGTAATGTCATATGAACATTTTTTAAGGATGAGAAGACATGGGTATATTTTGAGGAAACGGTGAGGAAGCCAGTAGTTAAGGAGTGTTTGAAGATTAGAGAGAAAATAGGAATGATTGAAGGGGCAAGCTATCAGAGATGAGAGTGGAGGGATCAAGGGCAAAACTAGAGGTGTCATCCTTGGTGGGGACCAGGGCAGCCTCATCATCAGAGACTAGAAAAAGAGAGAATGAGAGATAATATCAAAGTGTTTAAGTATCAGAATAGGAAAAAAGAAGGACCTCACAATGAAAAAAAACCCTTTTTTTTCAGAAAAATATAAGATCAGATCCTTGATTGAGAGGAAAGGGAGAAGGGGTGGTTGAAGCTTAAAGAGAGAAAGTTTTCAACAGCCACTGTGAGAGTGTGACAGAGAATTGTAATTAAGGAAGAACAGAAAGAATCATCCTACATTAGTGAGAGTCCAAGTAAGATTAGATGACATAAATTCATAGTGGACCCATTGTAAACATTGTTGCAAAACCTCCTCTATCATTGTTTGTGAGTAGGTGAGTAGAGGAGGGAAAGAATAATACAATAGGAAAAAGCCCTATCTCTGTGGTTCAAAGGACCTGGATTCAAATTCTACTTGATTCTACCAGTGTAGCTTTGGGCAAGATCTTCAAATTCCATGGGCCTCAGTTTTCTTATTTCCAAAATAAGAGGGATGGACTTTGAAAGGATTTTGAGATCCTTTCTTGCTCTAGATTTAGGATCCTATAAGTATAAAGAAGTACCAAACACCTGACTGTTCCTGTTGTGTTTCTGCTTTCTGACTGTTGTTGTCCAGTTGTTTCCATTGTGCCTGACTCTTCATGACCCAATTTGGGGTTTTCATGGCAAAGACACTAGAGTGCTTTGCCTTTCCTCTTCCAGCTCAGGAGCTGAGGGCAAAAGGGTTTAGTGACTTGCCCAGGATCACATTGTGAGCAAGAGTCTGAGATTTGATCTCAGAGAGATGAGTCTTTCTGACTGAAGGCCTGGCATTTGTGCCACCCAACCCACCCTCTGCTTTGTTAGTTCTCTGAACAAAAAAATTGTTGTCATGCACCATCACCCAAAAACCCTCTGACTCTGGTTTTGAATCATCTTTGTTAATTGGTTTTCTCCTGGGTTCTACTTCTTAGGCAAGTTTCATTTCCATCTTCCATGCCTTTCCTTAGTCTACCACCTTTGCACTTTGCATCAAAGGAGGACGTTAGGCTTCACTAGTAGATCCAGCTAGCCATTTCACTTACGCGTGATACCACTGGTAATGAACAGGGAGTAAGAGCTAAGTAAGAGAGTGTGGATAGACCAGTACATACTTATTTTCTGTATTCGTAAATCAAGGACAAATCTACCTCCTACAGGGGGTGAATTAGCAGTGAGGGGGCAGAGGTACACTTCTTCATTAAGTCTAGGCAGATAGCACAGTGGAGAGAGTGCTGGGTCCGAAGTCAGGAAGCCTTGAGTTCACATCTGACTTCAGACATTGATTAGCTTTGTAACCCTGGGCAAGTCATTTAGCTCCCGTCTGCCTCAGTTTCCTTACCTGTAAAGTAGGGATATCTTAATAGCACTTCCTCACAGGGTTGTTGTGGGGATCAAATGAGATAATGTTTGTAAAGCACTTAACACAGTGCCTAGAACATCATCATGGGCACTTAACAAATGCTTATTTCTTTCCCCCTTCCCTTGGAAGTACTGAATTTGGAGATCCAAATTAAAACCCTAAGTGTGACACTTACTAGGTTTGCAACCATGGTTACATCTGTCTATTTGAGCCTCAGTTTCTTTTTTTCTAAAAGGGGGACACTAATGCTTGCACTTGCTGCAAGGGAAATAATTTGTAAATTTTAAAGTACATTAAGAATCTGAACACTTTTATTTTCCCATGTGAGGTACTGCAAACATTTTGGAAATAATCACTCCCATTTGTCCCAGTGAAATGCCGCAGAGTCACCGATGGAAGCAGTCAGCATCCTGAATTTATGAAAATGAAGCAAAACAAACAAACAACAAAAAAAAGCCCTAACCCAGAATTTGCAGGGTAGAACAGTGAGCCTGTCACTGTGAGAGTGACAGAGATGATGGAGCTGGTACAGACATGACAACTGACCTGTCCTGGTCGTAATTAGTGGCCTAGGGCTAAGCTAGTAGCAAGAGTGGGAGGAAAACAATGCTCACCACCCAATTAAAAGACAGTGACTGCTTAAATTTAGAAACTAGTCATGCCACACTGTGGGAGCCACACCAGCGATGAAAGTCAATTGCAATTTTTTTGCTTCCCATGCCATTCTTGCATGCCAGAGCCAGATAATTAGGGACAGTGTGAATCTGCAAATTTGGAAAGCAGATCTGATGGCTTTGTGGTCATGTGTACATGTGTGCTGTGTGTATGTGTGTGTGTGTGTGTGTGTGTGTGTGTGTGTGTCTGTCTGTCTGTCTGTCTGTCTTCTGGGGGTATACTTATGCTTGTACACTGACATTGTATGTGTGATTTAGCCTTTCAAGATATCCTCAAATGAGTTTTTTGATTGGAGGAAAGGTGGAGAAGTGAGAGGCTGGGCAAGGTTAACAAGTATTTGATGTTCCTGTTAGGAAGTGATAAAAGTATATACAAACAAATATGTGTGTGTATATATACATATATACAGACATTTATACATATTTATATATGAATATACACACACATATGTTATTAGCCCAAAGTGAAAATACATTCTAGTGTGGTGAAAAGAGCATTGGATTAGGAATCCAGGTAACCGGGTTGATGTCCCAACTCTGCCACTCTCTATGTCTGGGGAAATGACTTAACTTTTCTGACCTCGTGTCTCCTTATTTGCATCTATAAGATGGAGATGATAATATTTATACCATCCACTTTTTAAAAGATTTTTGTAAACAAAGTGCTCTGTAAACCTTATAACACTACATAAATCAGTTACTCTTATGATTAACTATAAAAATGAAGTGATCTCTATTGCTCCATTCAAAAGTGCTATTTCCTATGATCTAACATTCTGTGCTCTACGGACTCTTTCCAGCTCTGATATTCCATATGTCTTATGGTATAAGGTCCCTTCTAGCTCTGATATGCTTTGGTCCATGATCATCCTTCAACAATCTCCAGTTTATTCATGTCTAATTACTTTTATGTAGGCTAGTTAGGCTTCTAGTGCTAATGGAATTTGACTACTGACCTCTCCATGGCTGATATTCACAAATAGAAGATAACATGGCTCTTCAGATCAGGAATGAGAAGCCCCATAACTGAATTATTAAGAGGCAAAGAACTGCCTTCAATGTGTATGGACACACTGTAATCCGGTTCCTCAGTTCAAGTGTCCACTGGGTTCCTCAAAATGTAGTGAATTGGAAAGAACATTGAAATGAGAGTTGAGAAACCTGAGTTTTGGTCATAGCCCTGCTATGAACCAGTTGAGTGATCTCGGGAAAGATATTTTCCTTCTCTGCACTTATCTTTATCCTCATCTCCACCTATATCTTGATCAGGACCTTACTTTATTAGTCATTCCCCTCTTCTCTCTCATTTTTCACTGCTCCTTTGAGGAAATTGAGGGAATTGAGGGGATTAGGGCAGCAAGTAGTTAATTGTGGGAACTGAGTGAAACACACTGACTCCATCTTGTGATGCAATTCTGGAGCTAGCTCGGTTCCCTTTTTATTCAATTATGGGTCTAGTCCAACTTCTACCTTGTGAGAAAATTATTCAGCTGAATTGAGAGAAATTCTTATTGCACTGTTTGAAGTTATCCCTATATGGCCGGACTACCCCTACCTGCTATTTAGAGACCTTTAAGCAAGGACCTATTATATTATTCTGACCAGAAACCTGTTCAGATCCAAAAACTGATGCAAGGAGTTTTCTCACAATTGTACATCTCAAGCAACCCATATGTTTTATGTGGAAGTTGGCCCCATACTAGTCAATCAGTTATTGTTTCCATGTCCTTTGACTTGAGGGGAGTGAATTCAGGGAACTGTACCTGTTCTTTCTCTCCCTCCCAACTTGGAAAGCCCTTAATCTTTCCTTCAAATGGAAATCATATTACTAATGTTGTATTACTTCCTGTTAATTAATTGGCTTTATTGGATTAATTGTTTTTAATGGATAAAAGTCTTTCTCCTCCTGTACTCAGAGTCCAGCCCTAAGCTGGGGAAGGGGCCAGGTTCTACTTTGTAGGTAACTGGCATTCATTACTTAATAAATTGATATGCTCAGAAGATTGAACCTTTGTTTCCTAAATCATTTAATCTTTCACTCACCACACTTATTCACTGGTTCTTGCTCCCTACATATAGTCCCATGTCTTCCCTATCCTTAATGGTTTTTTTTTTTAACACTATCATCTCTCCAAAACTTTGATCCTCCTATCTCCTTAAACTATCATTTTATATCTTTTTCATGAATAAACTCTTGGAAATAGTAGTTTATACAAGCTGCCCCCACCTTACCAGCCATTCAGTACTTAATTCTTTGCAATCCAGCTTCCAAACCTACCATCCTACTTAAAGTTCTCTCAAAGACCACTAGTAACATAATTATTAAATTTCATGGACTTTTTACAAATTATCTTATTGGATTTTTTTTACTCATAGGATAACTGTCCCATCTACTTCCTCACTATTTCCCCTCTCCCATGATCTCTTGGTTTCAAAGATACTGATCTCTCCTAGTTTAATTAAATTCAATGAGGATTAATTAAATATCTACTATGTGCTAGGTAGTTAAGTGGAGCAGTAGATAGAATGCCAGGCTTGGCTCATCTTCCTGAGTTCAAGTCTGGCTCCACACACTTACTAGCTGTGTGACCCTGGGCAAGTTATTTAATCCTGTTTGCCTCAGTTCTTCATCTATAAAATGAACTGGAGAAGGAAATAGCAAATGACTCCAATATCTTTGCCAAGAAAACCCCAAATGGGATCTGGAAAAGTCAGACACAACTAAAATGAGTGAACACTAACAACAGTACTATGTGCTTGGTCCTAGGTGTACAAATTTTTAAAAATGTCCCTGCCCTTAACCAGCACATGTTATACTGGGATGCCTACAACAAGGTAAATATAAAAGCAGATATAAAATAAGTCCAAAACAATTTGAGGGGTTGGGGAAGCTCTTCTTTGCTCGTTCATTGTTCTAGCTTTTTAGCCCACTGAATGTATGTCCTCAAAGACTCTGCCCTTCATCCTTTTTTTCCCCCTACACTTTCCCTTAATAATCAGATCTGCATTCATGGATTCAGTTAGCATTCCTCTAAATATGGCTTCCAAATCTATATATACTGCTTTACTCCCTTGGACTCCAACTCCACATCTCCAACTGTCTGATGGACAGCTTCAGTTAGATGTTTCTGCAGAGCCTCAAACTCAATGAATCCCTAGCTGAACTCATGAGTTTCCCCATCAGTTTCCCCCCTATCACTATCAACTCCCTTATTTCTGTTAATGGCACCAATAGCTTTTTAGTCACTGAGGTATGGGACCTCAGAATCATCTTCAACTTTTCCATTTCCCTCATTCCTTCATATTCAATCAGTTGCCATGTGTTTTTGATTCTCCTTCCTCACCATTTGTTGAATCCATCCCCTTCTCTCCATTTACACTGCTGTCAGCTTAGCTCAGACACTCATCATGTTCTTCATGGACACTGGGAATGACTTCCTAATTGGTTTTCCTGCCTCAGTCTCTCCATTCTTCATCTCATCCTTAACATGACTATCAATAATAATCCTAAGGTGCTGGTCAGACAATGTTATTCCCATGCTCTTGGTTCTCTATCACTAGATGATAAGGAACTTAGCCCCGTAATCAAGATCCTTTATTGTCTTCAACCCACTTTTCCAGGCTTATTTTATATTACTTTCTATTGCAAACTCTATGTTCCAGCCAAATTGGACTGCTGTCTGTTCCTTAATCTCATCTTGCTATCTCCTTCCCCCATAGATTCAGGCAAACTATTTTTCCTGCCTGAAATTATAATCCCTTTTCCTTCTTGCCTTTCAAAATTCTTTTTTAAAGGATAATTTGTTTTAATACAGCAAACACACACATGCATATATATGTAAGCATGTGCGTGCACACACATACACACACACACACACAAATAAACCTCCGAAGTATGTTCCCAAAACAAATAATCAAAAAGACACACAAAAAGTAGTTGCAGTTGATTGATATATTTCCATATGCCTTGGTTATTTACCATTTTTGAAGGAAAGGAAGGTTGTGTGTTTATGCTTCAACTTGGAAGCCTCTTTTTTTACGGCCCGGCTCAGGTACTACCTACATCCTTCATAAAGCTTTCCTTGATCCTCCAACTGAATGCCTCCTCTTTTGCCTTGTATTTTCCTAGAGTACTTTGTTATTATCTTTTATAATTCCCATCACACCCTGCCATGGATATATACAAGATACACACACACACACTTGTGTGTGTGTTTGTATAAATAATGTGTATATATATGTACTATATATACACATATATCCAGTCACACTCATTATATAATCATATCATATCCGTCTATCTATCTATATCTATTTATCCCTTCATGATATTATAAACTCCTCGAAGGTAGATACGGCATCAATCTATACAATCTTGCAGTGCCATATACACAGTCAGTACTTAATAAATGTTTGTTGAATTTCTTGTCTTTAAAACAAGATTATCTTTAAGGTTCCCCCAACTCTAACATTTGATAATTTGGTATTTATTGTTTCTTATTCACATAGCATGATCTGCTAACAATTAAAAAAAAGAACAACAACTTGAAAGACCTGTTCCTGGTAATTTATGTCTTTATTGTGCTCTCTTCACTATCTCTATAACTCAATGACTAGCCTATGCCAAAGGCAGACGTCTCGGCCTACTTTAAATTAAGCCTGAATCTGCTTGTTCTTGGTCTTTGATTTTGAACGTCATTTTGTTGTGCGTTGATTGTTTGTCACACTGGCTGACAGGCCTCTTGGCAACAGCCTCTTTTTAAAAAGAGAAAGAAAAGTAATACATTCTTGGACAATGAAGCATCATTATAGTAATGAGTCAAGTCAATAGAGGTTGGTTATAGATCAGTCTATTTTTTTTGTGGAGGGTAAACACAGGAAAATCCCCCTCATCTGGAAATGTGATTGCAGTTGCCAAGGCCTGTTGATTCTTTACTTTGATGCTTTGAAAGAACCATGATTTCCCTGGTGCTGGTACTCTCTACATCAATGCACACCACAACTTGTCTGGGCATTTTCATCCTGGGTGATTCATGTCTCTGTTTTCCTACACATCCTCCATAAAGAACATACACAATACTCAAAGAAGCCTTCCACTGCTCATTTTAGTGTGATAGGACACTAGTAATTGTTTTTGTTCTCAGTAACTGACCAGCAAATTCCTTTTTTGAAGTCAGTAACAACTTTTATGCCACTTACCACACAAGTGTGATATGACAGCAAGACATAAAATATGATATATGATGAAAATAATAACTAAAAATTAGAGTGCTTAAAGTTTACAAAAAAAGCTTTTACATGTTTATCCCAGTTTGATCCTCCCAACAATTCTGTGAGGTCAGTGGTATTATTATTCCCCTTTTACAGATGTGTAACCTGAGGCTGAAAGGTGAAATGACTTGCCCAAGGTCACGTGGCTAGCAAATTTCTGAGGCAGTATTTTATTTCAGGTCTTCCTGACTTCAAGGCTGGAACTCTACCCATGGTGCCACCTAGCTGCTTCATACAAGTCTCCTAAGAATTAAAAGTGAAAAATCACACAAAGGAAAGGCAAATGGTGGTCTGCAGGTTGTAACATGTAACCAATGAAGAACTTCAAAGAAGAAAAGGAATTCATTATTTCATTAGAGAAATGTGTGACAGGAAGAAAGGACAGGCTGCTCATGTAAGGAGGGTGAGGGATGTTTTTCTTTTGCCATTTGGCTTTCTGTGCTTCTATTTCTTCTAAGAACATGGTATTTTGTTATTAATAGTCACACAGAATTTCCTGGTGAATATTAATGAGAGAGAGAGATAGGCTTTTGCAGTGCTTGGTACTTTGGGACCATTGAAAAACATTAGGATAAAACAGGCTTAGAGTTAGGAAGACCTAGTTCAAATTCTCCCTCTAATACTTAGTAGCTATGGGTGAGTCACTTAACTTCTTTGAGGCTCATTTTCTTCATCTGTGAAATAAGGAGGTTGAACTAGTTGGCCTCTAAGGACCTTCCACTTTAAAATCTATGATCTTATGAAATTACCATTCAATTTCTCAAAGTCATCTAGCCTAATTTTCTCCTTTTCCTTATTGTCTTCTACTACACAGATCACTGGTCATTTATAGCACCAAGACACGCAAAACAATGGCACAATTGTATTGTACAGTGGGTATAGAAGTATCTTGGCAAGAGTGTAACAATCAGCTTTCTAAAAATATGTATGACATATTTTAAGGTTTATTCTGCATTATTAACATTTGTTCCATCACTTACTTAAGTTAGAAACCAACAAAACAATAAATCAAGCTGGTTCAATCTCACTCCAAGATACTCCTGGTTCTAGTCCCAATTCACCTGTGTGACCCTGATGAAGATATTTCATCACTCTGAACCCAGTGAGGTTTTTTTGTTTGTTTGTTTTGTTTTGGGGGGTTTTCGGGGGGATGAGGGAGGGTGTGAAGACACAAAATAAGCAGCTCTACCTATTATCATAGGACCACAGATTTAGAGATAGAAGGGATCTAAAAGGCTATGTTGTCCACTCTCCTCATTTAACAGAGAAGGATATGGAGCCAAAAGACGTCAAATGAATTACTGGCAATATTCCTTATATCCACTCTCAAGTTCACTCCCTAAAAATTTCTCTCATGGACTATTTCAATAGCTTCCTAATCAGTGTCTTTTTCTTTAGCCTCTACCCCTCAAATTTATCTTGACTTATTGTCTGAGTAATCTTCCTAATGAACCTATTTACATCTGATTATATTATCTGATGACATCATTCTTTTGCTCCTTTACTACTTCATTATATACAAAATGATGTCCAAGACTTTATTATGGCATTCAAGGATCTGCAAGATCTGTCTTCAACTTACTTTTCCTCATTTGTTCCCAATCAAATCAAAATTTGATCCTCAAATGGGTCCCATGCTTTTCTTCCCCTGTAACTTTGTTCCTGACATTACCTTTTCCCATGGAATACTCTCCTTATCTCTATATGAACATTCTGCCCATCCTTCAAGACACAACTCAAATGGTACCTCCTCCATGAACCCTTTTGTTCTCTGGCTAGAACCTTTTCCTTTCCAGATGAAGAAACTGAAGCTCACACAAACTGTGACTTCCCCAAGGTCACATGGGTCATAAATTGCAGAGCTGAAATTTGAACTCAGATCCTGAGTCTAGCATTGTTTCTACAGTACTATGTCACTCCTGGGCCACTGCTTCCTGCTCTCCCATATTGCCTCAAGGAACAGGAGAGTAAGACATCTCTGTATGAAAATCTATTTGGGGCTTTGAGTTTGGGTAATCTTCATGGGATTAATGGGCAGGGGCTCCATTGAAAGCAGATTTTTGGCTGTGCCTACACGCTAACCTGCCATTTTCTTTTTACAGTCATCCAAATGAAGCATTAATTTATTTCCTCAATTTGCTATAAGTGGAATTAACAACACGCCTTTTCTGGGGCAGGAGAACCACAGATGCCAAGAAAAGCCACCACCGCTTTCAAATTTTATGCTTTTTTGAGTCAATGAGTGGGGATTGTTAAAAAGGAAATCCTAGGATGATTTCCTATTATTATTATTTTACTGTTATTATTATTCAAAGCCTGAAAAACTAAAATAGAAAAAAATGTCTGCAATATGACAGTGCTTTGAATTGGAGCTCCTACTTCCTGCCTTCTTCCCTCCCCCCTTTCTCCAAAGACTTGAGAAAAGAAACTGGCTTAATAAAACGATAAGAAAGAGGATAGTGGAAAGAGCCCTCGACATCTGGGTCCTTGTCCTGGCTCTGACACTTTCTAGCTGTGGGTACCTGGGAAAATCACCTCTCCTCTCTATGCCTCAGTTTACTCCTCTGTAAAATTGGGATAATAATCTGCATACTACCTATTTTCTAAGATTGTTGGGAGAAAAGTGTCTTGTAAATAGCAGAGCTCTTATGGACATGTAAACAACTTGTGTTTTCAATGTTTGCAGTTTTTAGTTTATATGTGAAATAAACTGGAAAGGGCAAACTAATTTCCCTTTCACTTAGCTAGATTTCAATCAAATCTGCTTTCTTCTCAAAGGTTAAACTTCAAAAAAAAAAAGGTTCTACCAGCACCTTTAATTCATGTCACAAGAATCCAGTGTACTGGAAAGATCTCTAGTCTTGGAATTGGCGAGCTGAAGTCCTAGCTATGCTATTCACTGACTGCAGCCCTGGGCAAGACATTTAACGGAGCTAAGGCTCCATTTCCTAATCTACAAACTAGAAATAATAAAAACTGTACTACCTACCTCATAATAGTTTGTGAGGAAACTTTAAAATGTTAGATAAATGTGAACAACCTTTTTAAAAAAATTGTGTTTCTTCAGTTGTTTGGGATGAGGTAGTGACAGGACCAAGTAACTCTCCAGTTAGAAATCTTCATGGCTCTCTCTAGCTATAGCATAAGGGGCAAGAATAATAATAATAATAATACCTTGAACTCATAGCACTTTGTATTTTTCAAAATGTTTTAAAATATATTATCTCCTTTAATGGTGAGAATAATAACAATAGGACTAGCTAAGTGGATTGTGGGTGGGTGCTGTTTCCCCACCCCTCCCCCCCACTCCCCAATAGCTCAAGCAGTTTTTGAAATAAAAGCTTCCTAACTGGCTCTTAACAAGATAGACTGACAGTCATCCTATTTTTTTCAATAACAGATTCTCTAGTTTCTAGTCTCAAAGGGATATATGTGTGTGTGTGTGTGTGTGTGTGTGTGTGCCCACACATGCATGTGCACATTTCAATGTTGGTCTCTTTAGAAGCAAAGAATGGTAGGTCTGGAAGGGATATTTGAATATAAAATTTTAGAAATGGGAGGGATCTTAGAACATGGTATGTCAGCCAGAAAGGACCTTAGAGACCATCTATTCAAATCTTCTAATTTTATCGATAATGGACTTGAAGTTCTAAGTGGTTACCCTAATGCTCCTCTTAAATATTTTATAAGATCTCCATGTTGTTTTCAGCATTTTCATCAAATATGTTGTATGTGTTGGTGTGATACTCATTTCTTACAACACCAGAAAGTAAAGAAAATGTCTTGCTACAGGAAGAAATGTGGCAGTAGGCCTGTCCCAACCCCTGATGCTTATTCATTCTCACTTTGCATTCAGTATTGTAAAATGCCCTTCAGTCTCAAAGTACCTGGCAAAAGCTGGAGACTTGGCTGGGTTGGCTGCTGGTGGCAGGATGGTCAAGGTTTGGTTCCATTCCTTCCAAGTCTCTGCTGAGTTCTGATGTGAATAATAATAGCTCTTGTTTATAACCAGGCCCTACAGTTCACAAAACAGAGATGCAGAATCTCAGTTAGAAGGGCCTTCAGAAGCCATCTAGTTCTCCCCATCCTGAACAGGAATTCCTGTTACAATACACCAAACAAATGGTCATACAGTCTTGAACTGAAAGCCTTTAGTGCCCTAAAACATGTTCCAGACACAGCTTGATCTCCTTTTGGTAAGCTTTAATTATTATGAATTTTTTCCTTACACTGAACCTTAATCTGCCTCACTGCAACTTATATCTGTTACTACTAGTTCTGCTCAGTGGGGTCAGGCAGTAAAGTCTAATCACTCTTCTTCATAGTTTACCTTCAAATGTTTGAAGATTGCTATCATGCTCCCTTCCCCAAATCTCTTTTCCAAACTAAACCCCCCAGTCTTTTCAACTGGTTTTCATATCTCAAGGCCTTTCATTATTCTGATTGCCTTCATCTGGACACTCCAGTTTTCTGTCAATGTCTTTCCCAAAATCCATAACTGAATAAGATTCTCCAGATATGGATCAACCAGGGCAAAGTGCATTGGAGCTATCCCTTCCTGGATACTAAAACCTCTCTTGATGTAGCCCAATGTCACATGAGCTTTTTGGGCTGCCATATCTCTCTTTTGACCCTTTAGCTTGCTGTTCATCAAAACCCCCAGATCTCCTTTGGTCATGTCTCTCCCATCTGGTACATGAGAAATTCAAACACTTTTTTCATTTCTTCAGCTCCACAAATTTCAGCAACTTTGAAATGGCTTCCCACGTTGCTGATCAAAACAAATCATTGTTTGTTGGTCAACCTGTAGGTAATGAGCCACTTTTAACTAGGCTGATACCTTAGGTAACAGAAGCATAGCCTTCTGCCAAACCTATATATGAAGCCTTTTAAGCTCGGTAGTACCCTTGAGAACTTGTGCTCCATTAGTACAATTTTTCAGATCTCAGGGTCACTTCCATGACATGATGAGGTATTAAAATAGGACCTTAGTGGAGGTACAGTCCTTCAGTGTGGATATTATTATTCCCATTTTATAGATGAAGAAACTGAGGCTCTGTGAGGATCAGTGACTTGCTTAGTAAATTAGTGGCAGAATTAGAACTTTAGCCAAGGTCTTCTGGCTCTAGGCTCTTCCCATAACATAGTACTGCCTTTCTAGAATTTATTCAGAATCATTAGAGTCCTTGGTGTTCTGATTTGGTGGTAAAGAGTGCACCTGGCTTCATGCTAGACTTGAAACTTCAATTTCTAAGTCTTGCCAACACCTCTAGGAACAGCCAAGGCTTGTCTTCATGCCTCTAGCCTAAGCAGCCTTCATATAGAAAACCCTGAGTGGTATAAAATCCTTCCTCTCTGCTCTGAATAGGCCTCTTGGTTCTGGTATAGAGAGAAAGGTCATTTTTTTATTTGCAATTATCCTCCGGAAGCACAGCCTTCCAAAAAACTCTCCTAAATCTCTTTCAAATCAGCTCCTGTCCAACCCTCTGCCATTAACAGTCTGTGTGTTTATTTTTAAGAGAATTAATTACACTCCCAAACAAGAACTCATCCTTTCCAGTCAATATTCCCTTCATTGCATACAGGTATTGTTTATTTTGGTGACTTCAGGGACCTGAGTCAGTTTCCTACATGGTGTTACCTGTAGCCAATCTAAACAGCAGGTGCTCTGAGCAACATCTCCCTCAGCTCTGGGAGATTTCATCTTTATCATGTTTATTGGCAAGTAGACATGGGGTTGGCCTGGGATTTCCTGTCTTCCTCTAGTCCTGAGATAAAGCTGCATACTTTGGGCAATATTTGCTGACGTAGTGTGGTGCTTAAAGTCAATATTGGTTAATAATGCCAGCAGGGAGTAGTCTGTAGTAAATGTAGAACATTAGTTATCCAAGAGATGCAGGAAATGGAGGAGCAGAGATATTGGATCTGTACATAGTTTCAGGAAAGAAACATGGAACATTGACTTGTTTTTTTAAAAAAATGCAATAATAATAGCTTCTGTTGCTTCAGTGTTTTCTAATTAGAATGGACAGTTTCTGTCCAACAACTCCGTGAGGTGGGTAGGGCAAGTATTATTATTCCTATTTTACAAATGAGTAAACTGAGGCATGAAGAGACTTGCCCACAGCTCCACAGCCAGGAAATGTCAGATTTAGAATTTACAGTTAGGTTCTTTCAATCCAAGAGTGTTTTCTATTACACATTTACAATTGCCTAGGGCTTTAGATTTTTGAAGCATTTCTGTATTTGCTACCCCATTTGCTCAAGAAGTATGCAGGACAGGGAGTAACAAGGTGTAAAGCGCATTAGATCTGGAATCAGGGCATCTAGATTAGAAAGACAGCTTTGCCACTGGCTTTGAGACGACAGGCAAATTCTTTAATCCCCCTGAGTCTCAGTTTCCTCATCCATAACATGGGCGTAATAATACCATTCCTATCTACTTGCCAGGTTATTCATAACCATATTGATATAAAGAATTGTGAGAAAACACCCATGTTCCATTCTGCAAATGAGAACACTGCAATGCACAAATGTCCTACCCAAAGTCATTCAATTAACTCGTGGGGGGAGAAGGAACAATATGTAACAAAAGAGAATGGCATTTGGAGTCAGAAGACTGGTACGTTTCTACTTAACTTCTCTTTATCCTCAATTTCCTAATTTGTAAAGTTAGGTTAATAATATTTGCATTACTCACCTCACAGGGTTGTAAAGAAGTTTTTTGTAGGATATCAGATATCTTGTGAATCTGAAGTATGATGTTCGCATACTGGAAAAAATCAGCGGACGTGTTCAAATCCAACTTATTGTGTTTACTACCTGTGTGACTTTGGGCAAGTCACCTGGCTTCTTTGGGTTTCAGTTTCCTCAAATGGAAAATAAGCAGGTTAGACTAGAAGTCCTCCAAGGCCCCTTTTAGCTCTAGATCTATAATTCCATGCTTCTGTAAGAACCAGAAAAAGGACACAAACTAGGTGAATAAGAACCAAGTATTATGAGTTCTACTGGTCTTTCTATTATACCACACTTCCTAATAATTTGACATTTGACAGGTTTCATTTATCCTGACCTGACTTTGATGAATTATATTCTGTAAGAAACAATGATAACCCCAGGTAAATGTGCCCAGCATGGTCCACTGTGAAAGGTATGAGCCCTTTTTTTACTCAGGATTTGTTTTTGTGACTCATAGCAGATGATTCCTTTGAACTATTTGCAAACTCTCATGAAATGGTTCCTAAGCAATGCTACCTGATCAACGCTGTATCCCTAGTTAAATGGAATGTAAAAACACTTATAAGGGTAAAGAGGAGGACATCAAAAGTCTCTCTACCCCTACATATCTCTGCTGTAAGCCAGCCACAAGTCCTAAAATTCCCCATTAAACATTCCTGTTGTTTAAGCCACAGAGGTCCTTACTAAAAATCTATTACATATTTTTACTAATTGTGAAGAATGCACTTTGCAACCCTTAGAGTGTTATATGAAGAGAAGGGGAACTTCCTGAGCAGCACGCTTTTTGGAGAAAGAGGAGAAATTTTTTTTTAACACAACTCCCAGCATTATGAAGACTAGCAACAAAAAAATTAGTCGTGCTACAAAGGACCAATTGTCTTGCATGTTGCATTCCACCATTACACTGAGTTATTTGATACATGTGTCTGATGAGAAGGGCAGAGGTAACTTATCTAGAGGTCCCAAAGGTGTTTCACTTTCCAGGGACATCCAAACAACAGGGTGGTGCTGAGTCTGAGACAATTGGGTGCCCAGTGCTAAAGTGGCCCACCAGACAGGAAGAGAATTGTGTTGATTGTTAATAGACTATTAGTGTAGCTTCTGTGTTTTCTGCATTTGTTTATGGATTCCTAGGAGTTCTTTGCATTTTCTGCATTTTTAAGAGGTAAAATAAAGGCTGTCTAGAACTCAAGAAATGCATTCATATCTTGAATTTTTTTTTATTGGTTCTGGGGAAGTCTTCTATCCATATTTGCAGAAACCTAGACAGGAACTGTATTTTGGTATGTCACAGAGTTAAGTCTGGGCAGGGCTGTAACAAGGTGTAAAAAAAAAAAAGATAGCTGGGGGAGTAAGCCTCCTCAAATTAATCCAATTATATATAATTCCAGAGTGGATATAGGAGAGAGGAGGCTGAGTCCCAGATCCTATCGGTGTGTAAAAGAATATCCCTTCACTAATGGTGGCAAGAATTGTTTCTGTGACTGTAAAGGAGCACTGTTTCACCTGTATTGAATAGCAATCTACACGTATCTAACAAAAACTGATGAGATACATTGCTCAATTTGAAATCATGTGTGAATGGTTCAGATCAGTCACAGGACTTCTTTGCACGGTTCCTGTAACCCATGTGGTCTCCAGTTTCCTCACACCCACCACAAACAGTTATTTTCTTAGAACCACCAGCATTATCCTACAAGTCTCTTTAATCAATCTTTTTATCTCAGGAACCTGGGATTTTGGTTTTAGACTACGTGGCTATACGAATTTGAGCAAATCATTTAAGAAACCTTTTTATATCTTAATTTCCTCATTTATAAAATCAGGGAAATGAATTAAATTACCTCTAAGGTCTCTTCCAACTCTAACATTCTACATTCTCCAGCCTCTCTCAAGTCTAACATTTTAGCTTCTGCATTCTAAGGCACACCTGCATTACTTGTAAACTTCTTCAGGTGCGGATAGGTTAAAAGTAGAGACAGTTTGGCCATGGTTGGTTGCCTCAGCTCACGTGGCAGCCACACAATATTTTTTGGTGTGCCAAAGTACAGACCTCTTTTAAGGTTTCTCTTGAATTTGACATTCTTTGTTATATAAATTAAGGCTCCTTCCCTGCCTAACATGTTTTTTATAGCAAGGTTCCTTCTGGATCTAACATCAATGATTTTAAGTTGAGGACTGCCGACAACCTCTCATATTTACACTGAAAACAAACTAACAAACCAAGCAATGTGGGATTACAGGATTTAGAAATGAAAGGGATTGTAGAAAGAATCTATTCCAACTCCCTCACTTTACAAACGAGGAAACCAAAGTTCAGAAAGGGTGAGTAATTTTCTCTAAACAGTAAGTGAGCAAAAGTACCCCACTCTGAATCGAGGTTCTTGAACTGCAAATCCAGAGCTTTTCACATTCTATCTAAACCACTTCCTAATAGTGGGATATTGACATTACAATGTGAGAAAAGATCAGATATTTCATGAAAAAAGAAATTTGCCTCTGAAATTCAAAAGGAGAGCTATAAGGCATTGTGCAATGAAATGTTTCTATATCCTTTCCTTTTCTCCAAGGAATATGTTTTCTTTTTCTTATTTTTCTAGTCGGTACTGATGTGGAATTACCAAGAACCTGCTGTGAAAAACAGTGTAGGGTCCTGTGCCCTATTCCTTGTGTTTGTGTCAAAGGTTGGGTGCTGCTTTCCATTCCAATGATCCCCACAATGCTGGTTGCCTGTCAGAGCAAAGCATCAATGGGGTCTTTTTGGTAACCATGGAAGCCATTGAACCTTAATGGAGTTATTTTTAGATCGTATTGCTGAATGAATTTCTTCTGCTTTCCTAGAGGAAAATAGTACAAGGCATGATCTTTACAATTAGGTTTCACAGTCAAAGGCACACGAAAGGGATTTGGGGAATGATCCTTACTCTTTCCATGAAAAACTCGCTTTGTCACCTCATATTGGCATGGAGGAGATCCTGGGTGTCAATGGTTAGTAGAGAATATGCTTTAACAGGTTCTTCCAAACTAGAAAGATTTCAAATCCAGGTCCATTAGTAACCTTTAGAGGGAATAGGCAGGCTTTCACCAATGTTATAACACAACAGACTGAAACATTCAACAAACCTTTATTAGGTACTTACTGTGTACTAGGAATTGTGTTCATCCTGGGCATGAAAAGACAAAAAAATGAAATAGTTTTTGCCCTCAATTAGCTTATATTCTGCTGGAGGGGACAGGATTGATATGTGATTCCACTGTACTTATTTTTTTGTTAACTTTAAAAAAAATGATTTAGTAGAGCAAAATGCAGTTATGGTGTCTCCTATGCATATGTTAAGATTTTATCCATGTCCTTGAAATATTTAATAACCAAGCTAGCCTTTTTTGAAAATCTTCTGATCATCAATATCCGGAGAAATATACAACAGGAAGATGTGTGCTTGCTACAGGGGTTCGCCACTGTCATGATGTAAATCCAGTGTAAAGTCCAAGTTGTAAAAGGTTTACCTAAAAATAATGAGGTCCTTCAGATGCTTCTGTTTGAAGGTGAAAGTGTCATAGGAGCATCAGCATAAAGGAGAGAGAAGCTACTCACTAGAGGAGGGACACCAGACTTTAGATTATTTGAGCCACATTGACTCACAAAGGGTCATTTCCTAAGACATTGATATAGATTTAAACCTGTGTTGGTGGATTGAGTACCAATACTACTGAAGTCATGAACCCCTGAAATACTGAAGTAAGTGATCTTCATGTAATCCTTTCTTTTGAAAAGTCTCTCTCTCTCTCTTTCTCTCTCTCACTCTGTTTTCTGTCTCTCAAGGTGCATGTTACAATGTACTTATAGTACAACTGTCTAGGGATCAGAGATATTGAACCAATAAGAGAGAATGACTCCATATAGGAGACACACCAAGGACAAAAGGATATAGAGAAATAGTCACCCAAGGGTAATTACACGAAGACCCTATGAAGGGAGAAAGGACTTCTAGTATTGTGAGTTGTCAGAAAAGGCAGCTTCAGGGATAGTGCTCTGGTTAACAGAAGTAGCAGCTATGGACTTTTGAAAGTCACAGACCACTGGCTGAATTTAACTGGCACAGTGGATAGATTGTTGGATTTGGAGTTAGGAACACCTGACTTCAGATACTGTTTCAGATAGTTATTAGCTGTTTGACCATGGGAAAGTAACAAACTCTCTGCCTCAGTTTCCTCATTTGTAAAACTGGGATAATAATAGTATCCTGCTTCTATGCTGCCATCTCGGCTCTGCCCTGATAATAATAGTACCCTTCACAATGTTACTATGAAAATCAAATGAGATAAAATATGTTAAGTGCTTTGCAAACCTAAAGGTGCTATGTAAATGCTGCATTATTATTATTATTATTATTATTATTATTACACATAGGGAGTTTATGAAAACTCAATGAAGAGAGATCAGACTTCCAAGTCCAGAGTTGTGAATTATTCCCCTGCTGCACATGTTCTCTTCACACTCCTCACTACCATTGTACTCCAGTCTTAATCTTGCTCTTCCTATAGATGCTGTATGAGTATATGGAAGAGTGGACTCCAGGTTTTATGTGAAGAATGATTTATATTAAATGTTCTTAATATAACATCTTAGTAAATGCCTTTTCTAAAAATTAATTGAGCTATCTAGTTGATCGTTAGTAAGAAACAAGCCGATGAGGACTCACGAGTGATGGTATGAATATAACTCCATATGGTAACCTCTAAATCTTAGAGCAGTGAGCAGTCGTAAGAAGGTTAGGGGATCTAAGCTGTGAATGTGTGAGTTGGGGAAGGCCCCTAGAGGGGGTATTATATAGCTGTTTAAGAATATTATTTGCATAGAAAGTGCTAATTTGCTTTGGTAGAAATTCCCCACTAGCAGTTCTCTACATAAGTGTATATATATATATATATTTTTTAAATGATATGATCTTTAAAAAATTACATATTTTCCTTGAGAAAAGAACATTTTGTACTTTTCATTGAAATGTTTCTATACTCTTGATGTTGTTATTGTTATCTTCAGAATTTAATAAATAGCTAAAGTATGCGGGGTACTGTGGTAAGGCTGGCAAATACACACAAATAGAAAAGACCTAGTCATTCTTAAAGTAGGTTAACTGAGATCAGTGATTATATTTGTCTTCTAGTGGAGGAACCACTAATTGGATACTGGCAGGAGACCTGGGTTCATTCAAATGCTGACTCTCTTCCTAATTATCTTTGTAACATCAGGTCGGTTACTTCCCCTCTCTGAGTCTCAGTTTCCTCCTTGATAAAATTAGAGGTTTGCATTGGATGATCTCTGAAGCCCCTGTAGGTCCAACATTTCTGTGATTCTATGATGATGTGGATATATTTTTTACTGGTTCTGAATGCTATGTAGTATACCCAAGTGATGCTCAAGCAGTGCTCATCCATGCTGATGGTATTTATACAGATGTCTTAAATTCAAACTTATCAATGACTATTTAGACTATTGGGTGTCAAATAGACAGGATGGTAGAGTCAGTCAAGTTGAGGAACCCTAATCTAGAAACAGCAAGGATAAGAAAATTCCCTAATGGCAGCATTTCTATATATAACCACCCACTTTTGCTTTTCTAACCACACTAGCTGAAAGTCACATTTGGTATGGTTTTTTTTGCTATGGCATAATAGTATGCTTTACTAATTTAGAGAATTAGACTTGTACATCAATTGATAGGCAATTCCTGTTATAATGGAAGTTTGCACTGAGATAGCAAATGTGTTCTAGTCCTCAATGTTCCACTGATTTATTGTTTAGCCTTGGACAGGTTACTTTACCACTTTGGGTTTCACTTACCTCATTTCTCAGTTGAGAGGGTTAGACTAAAGAGCATTTATAGCTTCTATCTCATTCCATTCCATTCCATCCCGTCCCATCCCAACCCATTCCATTCTATTCCATTCCATTCTCCAAAAGATAAATGATTAAAGATAATGATAAGTAGAATTAGATAGTAATTAAACACCAAATTTGTGAGACTTAGCTAAAGAAGTCCTCAGTGTAAAGTTTATATCTCTGAAAACTTATAGGAAGAGAGGCTTAATTAACTGCATACAATGAAAAACACTAGAAAATAAACAAGTTAGCTCAAAACAAATACAAAAAATCTTAAGAATTAGAGGCAAAATGGACAAATTGAAAAATAAAAATGACTAAGTGATAAACAATAAAAGCACTTTTTAAAAAAGAGGGAAAAAATTCACAAACCATGTACCAACTTGATCAAGAAAAAAAGAGGATAATCAAATTACCAAATAAAAATGAATAAGGTAAATTTGTAGTAGAGAAAAATGAATGAGCAGAAATTACTATATGATATTATATGTCAGAAAAATGAGAATCTAAAGAAAATTGATCGCTGTCTATGAAGATATAAAATATCTAAACTAACAAAACAAACAAACAGAAATCTTTAATCCAATCACAGGAAAAAATGAGCAAACTCTAAATGAAATGCTAAAGGAGGAGATCGAAATTCTTGCATCAAAGGGATTATTTTTGTAAAATATTTTTTTAAAATCATTTTAAAATTTTACATTGGCTCCAGGGGTAAAGCCAAGTTGGTAAAAGAGAGAAAGCACTCAGCTAAGCCCTCCCAACATTCCCCTCTAAACAATTTTAAAATAACACCTTAAATCAAATTCTGGAGTGGCAGAACCAGCAACTTAGAGGTCAGAAAGAGAGATCTCTGATACAAATGTGGAGGCTAAGCTGGAGAGCCCACATGAATGAAATACCAGTAGTATTACTAGATAGTGGCACTGGAAGTAGTAGCAGTTTTGGGAACTCTCAAGCCAGAGATGGTAAGAGTACTTGGCAATTGTTTAGAAAAAGATTATAGGGGACCCATGCGCTAGCACTGAATGCAGGACCAGATGCTATGTGGCAACTCCATTGCTTCTACCCACTTCTCTGTCATAGTTCAAGGGCAGAAAGAAGCACTTTCAATCAAGAGGATGCAGGAGTCATTAGGGAAGTGTTACTTTTGGTCAAAGGGAGCTGAGGCCCTGAGGAATAGTATTGATTGTAATCCTAAGGGAACAGATACACCTCCTGGGTAAGGACCAGGGTGCAGAAAAGGAGAACAAGCACTACTGCTCTCTCTAGATTGCATCACTTTGGAACCACCAAAGCCTTTCAAACCACCAGAACTAGCTGTGAAAACAGTAATGTAAAAAAGCCTGAAACCTGAGAGTTCCAACCTCTGCTCATGTCAGGAACAGAGCCTGACTTTAACGTAAAGTTCAAAATAAAGAAATAGTGTGGGAAAATAAGCAAACAACAACAATAAAAGAACTGCAGACCATCAAAAGGTACTAGTGTAACAGGGGAGATTGGGTCACAAACTCAGAAGTCAATGGAGTCAAAACAACTACAGGCAAAGCCTTAAAATGTGAATTGGACAAAAGCCCAACAAGAATTACTGGAGAAGCTAAAATTTTTTTTAAAATCAAATAAAAATGGTAGAGGAAAATTAGTAAAGAGATGAGAATGAAGGAAGAAAATTGTGAAAATGCAATTAACAGCTTGATAAAAGAGGCACAAAAAATACAAAAGAAAATAATACCATAAAAAACCAGAATTGATCAAATGGAAAAAGAGGTACAAAAATTCACTGAAGAAAATAGCTCCTTAAAAAGCAGAATTGGCCATGTGGAAAAATAAATACAGAACCTCAATGAAAAAGTAATTTCTTAAAAATTAGAATTGGATAAATGAAAGCCAATGACTCCATGAAACCCCAAGAAACAATAAAACAGAGTCAAACAAATGAAAAAAAATAGAAGAAAATGTGAAATATCTCCCTAGAAAAACAGGTGACTTGGGAAATAGATTGATGAGAGGTGATTTATGAATTATTAGACTACCTTAAAACCACAATCAAAGAAAGAGTCTAGCCATAATATTTCAGGAAATTATAAAGGAAAATTTCCCTATCTTAAATCCAGAGGCTAAAATAGGAATTTGAAGAATCTAATGATCACCTCCTGAAAGAGAACCCAAAACTAAAATTCCCAGGAATATTGTAGCTAAATTTCACAGCTCCTAGGTCAAAGAGAAAATACTTCAAGTAGTTAGAAAGAAATCATTCAAATACCATGAAGCCACAATCAGGATCATGCAAGATTTAGTAACTACTATATTAAAGGTGGAGGACTTGAAATATGATATTCCAGAAGGCAAAAGAGCCAGGATTATAACCAAAAATAACCTACCCAGAAAAACTGAATATCATCCTTCAAGGGAAAAAATGAATATTTAATGAAATAGACAACTTACAAGTGTTCCTGATGAAAAGACCAGAGCTGAGTAGACAGTTTGACTTTCAGATACAAGACTCAAGGGAAGCATAAAAAGATAAACATGAAAAAGAATTCATAAGAGACTCAATAAGATTAAACTTTTTATCTTTCTATATGGGAAGATGATACTTGTAACTTCTGGGAACTTTATCATGCTTAGGGCAGTTGGAATGATTCTACATAGAAACAGGTTGTAGGAGTGAGTTGATTTTTGAAAATGGACAGGTGAGAAAGAGGGATGCCCTGCAAGCAGGGGGAAGGGAGAGGAAGAACGGGGGAAATTATCTCACATAAAAGAGGAGTGCAAGGAAAGGCTTTTATGTGAAGGTGAAAATGGTGGGGTGGGACAATGGTTTAACATCATTCAAATCTAAATTGGTTCAAAGAAGAGACACACACGCACATACACATAATCAGTTGGTGATAGAACTTTGTCTAACCCAATATGGAGGCAGGAGGGCTAGGGGCTAAGAAAAAAAAAAGGAGGGGGGTGATAAAAGGGAGGGCACATAAAAGAAGACATAATCAGAAACAAAACAGGCTTTAGAGGAGGGACAGGATAAAAAGAGGAGGAGAGAAGGGTAAACAGAAGAAAATAGAAATGGAGGGAAATGCATAGTTAATAATCATAATTATGAATGTGAATGGGATGCACTGATCCATAAAATGGAAGCAGATAGTAGAATGGGTTAGAAATCAGAATCCAGTAATACAATCTTTAGAAGAAACAGAGAGAAACACATAGCATTAAAATAAGAAACTGGAGCAGGATCTATCATGCTTGAGCTGAAACAAAAAGGATAGTGGTAGAAATCATGATCTCAGACAAAATAAAAGCAATGATAGACCTGACTGAAAGGGAGGAAAAATGCATTTTGTTAAAAGGTGCCATAGACAATGAAGTAATATCAATACATACATACACATAGACATAAATACATACATACACACATACATACACATATACATATAATATAAATACACCCACAGAAATGGCATGGCATTCAAATTCTTAAAGGAAAAAGTAAATGAATTATAGGAAGAAATAGTAAAACTATAAAGACGGGACCTCAAATTTCACTCTCAGAACTAGAT
The DNA here is from genome assembly GCA_028627135.1 of Pseudochirops cupreus. NCBI lineage: Eukaryota > Metazoa > Chordata > Mammalia > Diprotodontia > Pseudocheiridae > Pseudochirops > Pseudochirops cupreus. Next base: position 307,407,037 of record CM053581.1, on the reverse strand, counting down.
ACATTTAGCCATAAAATAAATTAAAAAAGTTAAAAAGATGAATAGATTCTGAGAACAGTTAGGCTAGAACTCTGGAGAAAATTGAATGGGAATAGATAGGAGTATACCTTTTTTTCTGCTCTACATGGTAACTTCACAAAAAGTGATCATGTATTAGGGCATAAGAAGCTCACAACCAAATGCAGAAAAAAAATATTAAATGCACCCTCTTCAGACCATAATGGAATAAAAATTACATTCAATAAAGTTCCATGGAAGCACAGATTAAAAATTAATTGGAAACTAAATAATCCTAAAGAATGAGTGGATCAAAGAACAAATAATATAAATAATTTCATTAGAGAATGACAGCAGTGAAATAACATTAGAAAATCTGTGGGATGCGGCCAAAGCAGTACTTAGGGGAAAATGTGTGCCTCTAAATGCTTACATCAATAGAGTAGAGAAAAAGCAGATCAATGAATTGGGCATGCAACTAAAAAAAAAAAAAGTAGAAAAAGAACAAATTAAGAATGCCTAATTAAGCACCAAAATGGAAATTTTGAAAATTAAATGAAAGAGTAATAAAATTGAAAGGAAAAAAAATCATTGAACTAATAAATAAAACTAGGAGCTGTTTTTCTTAAAAAAAAAAAAAAAACAAACAACAACCAAGGAAATAAATGTTTAATTTGATTTAAAAAAAAGAAAAAAATAAAACCAAATTACCAGTATCAACAATGAAGCAGGTAAAGGCGCCACCAACGAAGATGAAATTAAAGCAATTGTTAGGAGTTATTTTGCCCAATTATAGGCCAGTAAAACCGACAATTTAAGTGAAAGGGATGAATGATCCAACACTATTCTAAAGTGCCCATGATGAAAAAATGGACCCTCCAGCTTCAGAGAGGGAACTGATGAACTCTGAATGTAGATTGAAGCACACTTTTATAAATTTCTTTATTTTTCTCGGTTTTTTTTTTGTAACTGGTTAATATGGAATTATATTTTGCATGTGTTCACATGTATAATCAATATCAAATTGCCTTTGCAAGAAGTGGAGGGGAAAGAGGGAGAAAGAGAATTTAGAACTCAAAATTTTTTCAAAAAAGTGTTAAATTTTTTATATGTAATTTAAAAATATTTTATGAAATAAGTAAAATGTGTATTTTAAAAAGTTTTACATCATCTTTATTTTGGAATAAATCTGATGACTCATGTATCTCTCCCTTATAGAGAGAGGAGAAGAGAGAGGGGCCAGAAGGAGAGAGAGAAAAAGAGAAAGAGGGATAGGGAAGAGGGGGAGGGTGAGAAAGAGAGAGAGAGAGACAGAGACAGAGAGACAGAGAGAGACAGAGAGAGACAGAGAGAGAAAGAGAGAGATCAGGAAAACTAACATATAACTAAGTCTTCCATATATGCAGTGTTCCATATCTATCATCCTCCACCTCTCCAATTAAGAGGACAAGCTTGGTCTTTATACAGCTTTCACTTTATTTTGTTATTCTTTTCATTAACATTCTAATCACTGTACATATTATTTTCCAAATTTTGCTTACTTTACTTTGCAGCAGTCCCTATTCCCATGTTCTTCTGAATTCTTCACATACATTATTTCTTATGGTTTAGTAATACCCCATTGCATTCATAAACTACAGGTTTTTTAGCCATTCCCTAACTGACTGGTATCTGCTTTCTTTCCACTTGTTTGCTATTGCAAAAATGCTGCTATGAATGTTTTAAAAAAATTTTATTTATATTTTTTGTCATTTACATTTAGCAGTATATCTGTCCCTCTCCCTTTCAGACATCTAACCTTTGTAACAAGGAATTTTTAAAAAGAGAAAAAAAGTGCTTATCTTCCCACATCCCCATGTTTGTTTAAGATTTCTTTCTCTGGCTGTGAAAGGAATATGATCTGATTCTTTTCTAATTTTGTTATGCTAAGACTTTTAATATTTAGGTCATGAATCTATTTTGAGATTATTAAATGATATAAAATATTTTTCTAAACCTTGTTTCTACCAAACTGTACTTTAATTTTTCTAGCAATTTTTCTAGTTTTTGTCAAATAGAAAAAAATTCTTCACTAAGTAATTCATGTTCTCAGATTTAGCAAACACTGGGCCATTGAGGTCAAACATTTCTAGTTCTTCCTCATTTAATCTAGTCCATAAACATCTACTTTTCAAATCTAGTTATAATAATAATAACAATAATAATAGCTAGCATTTATATAACCTTTTAATGTTTTCAAGGTGCTTTATATATCTCATTTGATCCTTGTAACTGCTCAGTGAAGTAGGTGCTATTGTTAAGCATCTTTTATAGATGAGTATACTGACACAGACAGACAAGAGTTGAGTGACAATGCCCTGGGTTACCCAACTGCTAAGTGTCTAAGGCTGGATTTGAACTTAGGTCTTCCTGACTCCATCTCTAGCACTCTATCCACTGTACCACTTAGCTACCAAAAAAAGTGTGGGCTATTACTATTTTATGTGTCATTTGAAGTGCAGAAGTGTTAATATCCCTTCATTCTTATACACCCTTTATTTTGTAAGATAATTCTATTTAAACAGCAATTAATCTCTATAATGAAAATTATTCTCAAAAATAGAGCCAGAAAATTCTTTACCAGACTCTTCTTATGAGACTAATATGGCCCTAATAATCAAACAAGGAATAGACCAAATAGAGAAAGAAAACTACAAAGCAATCTCACTAATGAGCATTTATTCAAACATTTCAAAACATCCTTATAAAGAGTCTGTAGAAATTTTTAGAGAAATTATTTATGGTGACCATGTTAGATTCATACCAGGGGTTCAAAGATGATTTGATATTAGGAAAATTACCAATATAATTAGTTGTATTAGCAATAAAAATAACAAAATGTTATTTTGATAGATGAAAAAAAGCCACTGACAAAAATTCAGGACTCAAGTTAAAAAAATACAAAGAAACATTTGCAAAGAAGGGACCTTCCTTAATATTCTTAAAATCATGTATTTAAAACCTCTGACCTTTGAGCCCAAATAGAGCAAGACTGTTTCTTTTTCTATACAACAAACCTTCAAATCTGTGAGTAAAGCCATAATCCCCACCCTTCTACCTCTACCCGCTCCTTTCTTCTTCAAGTAAAATATTTCCAGTTCTTTTAAATGATTTTCATATGACCTACTCTCAGCACCCTTCAGTATTTTGGTTGCCCTTCCCTGGATACCCTCTGGTTTATCAATGGGCTTCCTAAAATATGGTACCCAGAAATAAATACAACACTGCCCGTGTGATCTTAGCAAGACAGAATTCAAACTATCACCTCCCTGTTCCTGGACACTGTGCCCCTCAAAAATCAAATTAGCTTTTTTTGATGATCATGTCACACTTTGTTTATCATATTACAAACTCATATAGGGGTTATAGTCCACAGGAACCACACGAATCCTAATCTTTTTCAATCAAACTATTATCTTAGAATTGCTTCCTTCATTTTGTACTTGTGAAGCCGATGTTTTGAACCTAAGTGTAAGATCTGGGTTCAACATTTATGTGTATTACCATTCATCTTACTAGTTTTGGTCTAACATCCTGACATACTAAGATCCTTTTGGAACTTAACTCTGTCATACAGTGTGTTAGCTATTCCTCCCAGCTTTGGGTCATTTTCAATGTGATAAGTATTTAATCTATGCCTTTATCAAAGTACTGGGATTAAAAAAAAAATGTTAACCAACAGCAACTCAAGCTCTGATCCCCAGTGCACTCCATGGAGACCTCCTTCCAAGTTGACATCAACTTGAACCAATCTGTGGGTACAGTTATTCTCCCAGTTCTGAATCCACTGAATTATATTATCTCACTTTCTTCGTTCCATCTTTTACATAAAGACATCTGGAGAGAAATTGTCAAATATTTAAATCTAATTGATTTTACCTATAACATTTCCCCATCTGCCAGTCTAGTCATCTTGTCAAAAAAGGAAATAAGCGTATTCTGCTATAACTTTTTTCTTGCTGAGGCAATGCTCAGGTTCTTTGTAATCACCACATCTATATCCAGATATACGCTGAGCATTCCTTTAAAGATATATCCTAGAATTTTGCCAGGGATCAAAGGCACATCCACAGATCTAGAACTGGTAGTCTCTGTTCTTTTCCTTTTTTGAAATTCAATATAACATTTGCCCTTCTCTAATCTTCTTCTCTATGATCTTTCAGAGATCTTGGCAGTGGCTCAGTAATCATACCCCCCAGCCCTTTCAGTATCTAAGGATGTTGTTCAGTTAGACTCAATGGCTTGAATTCATCAAAGACTGGCAGGCACTCTTACTGTCTCATTACTCAGATTGGGTATCAGCTCCTTAATAGTCACTTTTGTTCAGTGATTTTGCAGTTATGTAGTATGTTGGTAGCCTAATTTCCACCCAACATTTCTTGATGTATGACTGTCCTTTTCCACAAGAGTCATACCATGACCTCAACATCCTTCTCTTCACACACCCCACAGAAACTTACCCATTCTTGGTCTCTCGTTTGACACATTCTCTCAGACCCTTTCCCCTTTTCCTTAGAATAGATTGTTCAAAGGAACTAACCCAATAGACATCAATAATATTTGTAACTATAGAATGTTAAAGCTGGCTGGGTCTTTAGAGCCTCCTCCTCATTGACCCCAAACATTTATTAGCAATAAGTCAATCAGTGCAGCTTGTGTCTAGTAGGTCTCCAAAAAATGTGTAGAAATGCCGAATGTTAAAGCTGAAAGAAATATTAGAGACCATCAAGTTCAACATTTTTATACTAAAAATGAAGAAATTTAGCTTCAAAAAGTAGCTTACTTTAAAAAGTGACATGATTTATACAAGGTCGCTGAGTCAGTTACTGGTCAAGTTCGACCTTGAACTCAGGTCTCTTGACTCCTCTTCCAGTGCTCTCATGCTGTACTATGCTGTGTCTAAAGTCTTTTATTTATAATATAAAAAGGAAATGAATCACAGAGCATTTGTAACATTCTATGTTCTAAGGTTTCTTCCAACTCTGACATTCTTCTGTGCCCAGCTTCTTCTCATCACAGACATTCTGTGTTATAAGGTCCTTTCCTTTTCTGACACTGTATTCTGAAGTCCCAAAACCCCTTCTGGCTTATGCATTCAATATTCTGTGAACCCTGATTCTAGCAAAGAAACAAAGGGATTTTCATTTCAATGGACATTGGCATGTGGATTCTGGTAATTTTTGCAGATAGTCCAAATAAATTGTGGGGATACTGGCCTATCCTCTAATCTGGTGTTGATAGAGTGTCCTTAGACAGTACTGGGCAACATCCCAGAGAGGGCACAGGAAGGAGATAAGGAGGAAAAGTGGAAAGAGCAGAGCCCAAGGCCTCCTTTTTGGCATTCTGAACCCATTTTTCAGATCGTCTCTCTTCTGAAGCCAGCATTAGCTCTATGGCCCCATGCCATATCCTGGCCATGATAGGAAAGATTCAGAATGACACTGCAGAGGGCATGAGGTCCTTGTCTAGTTTTCAAATTCAGTGATTGAGCCAAGATAAGTCTGGCACAAAATATGGAATACAGGGGTCTTGGAGCCAAGGAAAGTAAGGGGACCACAATTTGACAGAAGCCCGGACTTTGGATTATAGAGTGGATCTTAATTAACACCCAACCCCACACTCTTCCCAGTAGACAAACAGAAATACAGAGCTGATTTATGATTTTAATCAGATCAGCCTTTGCTGATATGCAGCGAGAAATAATTAGCTGGTTGCTGGTACACAGAATCCCATTGTCTTCAGCCTGGAGGACTGCTTTCCCTAGCATTTCCATACCCTTGCTGAGTTTGCTGTCCTCCGCCTCCTTCGTGACTGGGGAGAGCGACTTGCCTGTGTTCTGCACTGGAGGAAGCCTGTCATCTCTCCTTTTGCACCTCCTCTCCAAAGTTCTGTCAGGACTCGGATGCCCCACTGGAGAGGGGGGAGAAGAGCTTGGTGGCCAATTAGCCAGAGCACAAGAACAGGAGACTTACAGAATATTCACGCGTTCCTGTGGACTAAAGGTCAGTGTCAAAGAAACTGAGACTGAGGAAGATGGTTTTTTTTTCTTTTCTTCTTTCTGGCTACCTAAGTTTTTATTGCTGCAAAGTTTAATCTCAGCTCTCCTGGGGTTTCTACAAGAAGCTGCCGGTATGCAGAATGCCAGTCTTTAGTCTACTCCCAAGGAGTGTGCTTATGACTCAAGTTAATACCTTCCTTGTCTGCTAGAAGCTTTGGCTCAGTCTTCTTGCCTGTTTGGAAATTGCAGAGAGCCATGCCTTCACTTTCTTTACTTTGATTGAGCTGAAGTTTTGGGACTTCAATCAATCAACCAAACAGTAAAACAGTCATTAAGTGCCTTCTATGTGCCAGGCACTGTGCTAAGCATTGGGGATACAAAAAAAATAAAAGGCAAAAGACAGTCAGTCCCTCCCCTCAAGGAGCTTTCAGTCCTTGGTAATGAGAAATGTCTTTCACTAATAACTACAGTGAGGACATCAACAAAAGGGATCTTATCGGCCTACTTCCATAGGTGACCTGTAATGGAGTCGGGGACCTGCCAACAGGGCCCAAAAGCACTAAGCCTAAGTGGTCACATTGGGATATAGCCGAGCTGTTGTTCTCTAAGAGGGTAATTAGGTAGTGCAGTGAATAGAGTACCAGGCCTGGAATCAGGAAGGATTGAGTTCAAACCCAACCTCAGACACTTTTTAGCTACATGTCCCTCGGCTAGCCGTTATCCTCTGTCTGCCTCAGTTCTTTACCTCCCAGAGTTGTGAGTTTAAAATGAGATAATATTTGTAAAGCTCTTCTCACACTGTGGGCTCTTAATAAATGTTTATTCTCTTCCTTTCCGTGTGTATGAGTTATCTCCCTCAGTAGAAAGCAAACTCCTCCAGGGCAGAGACTGTTTTATTTTTGTCTATTTCTAGCACCCAGCACAATTCCTGGCACATAATATAGTAGGCACTTAATAAATGATTGTTGATTGAGTCATTGATAAGCATTTATTAAGCACCTACTAAAACTAAACCCTTATGCTATGCTGAGGGGAACAAAGTTGAAAAAGGTACAGTCTCTTCCCTAGAAACTGTCTAGTCAGGAAGATAAGACAGGTATACAAATAACTATGCTATGGTAAGTGCAAAGTGTGTGAAGGATGGATTAGAGCAGCTACCTCAGAAGACAAAGTGAATAGTTAGACACACACTTAGCCTGGGAGATCGGTTGGCCTCAGGGAAAATGGCACCAGGGAGCCTCTCTGTCTTCAGCATGCATCTTTCAGTTCTCATATCAGAGCCCAAAGGCTCTCATGCTGACTCCCCTCTGACCAGGGTGTCCCCCTGTGATAGCCACCCGCGTCTGCTTTCTTCAAGCATTACCCCCTGCTCCTGATTGTCTCCCCCCAACCCCAATTCTGCAATGCATTCCAAGTCCACTCTCACCTTTTCTAGGTGACAAGAATTACCTAATTTGATTAATTAACTCCTCCTAAACTATTAATGGCTCAAAATGAGTTTAAGTGCTGTCTTTCCAAATGACTAACACATTTACATTTGGACAAGGACCTTCAAGGTCTTAGCCTTAAGTAATGGCTAATACAGGAATTTTAGGCACTATGGCAGGTGGGTCATAGCTTCAGAGGTCATCTGCTCAACTTTTATTTCACACATAAAGGAAAGGAAGAGAAAGGAATAAGCATTTATATAATGCCTGCTATGTGACAGGCATGACATTAAGTGTTTTTTACAAATATATCATTTCATCTCATCAACCCTGAGATCCAGGTGCTGTTATTATCCTCATTTTACAGTTGAGGAAACTAAGGCAGAGGTCAAGTGACTTGTCCAGGGTCATGTAGCTAGTAAGTGTCTAAGATTGGATTTGAATTCAGATCTTCCAGACTCCAGGCCCGGTGTTCTACCCACTGAACCACTAGCTGCCTTTAGTGGGCCTTGAGGAAAATGAGGCCCAGAAAGTTGCCAGAAGTGAAGAAAGAAATTAATTCCTTAAGATAATATAAGGGAAGGTGAACAAGCATCTATTAAACACTCAGTAGATGTCAGGGACTATGCAAATATTTACAAATGTTATCTCATTTACAAATATTACAAATTTGTACAAATATTACCTTAGTGCTTTACAAATATTATCTCATTTGATCCTCACAACAATCCTGAGAGGGAGGCGTTATTATTATTTCCATTTCACAGTTGAGGAAACCAAGACAGAAAGAGGTTAGGTGATTTGTCTGGGGTCACATAGCTAATAAGTGTCTGAGGTCATCTTTGAACTTCGATCTTCCTGATTTTAGGCCCAGCTCTCTATCCACTGCACCACCTAGCTGCTCCCAGAATATAAAGCTAGAATTTGTATCCAGTACTCTTTATCTTATACCATACTGTGAAGGGCCTTCGGGCTTATCTGGTCTGACTCCTTGCCCAAGGCATAAATCTCTATCATATTTTAATTCGACTCACTTCAATTCAATTCAGTTTATCAAGATTTGTTATGTTCCTATTCTGTGTCTCATGTTGGACTAAGCATTCTTAGGTGGGCAAAACCCGTGGTGAAACATTCCCTAACTCTATGGAGCTTATATTCTTCTGAGGAAAACCACATTTCCATGTATCAATCAATCAATCAATCAATCAATAGATATACACAAAACAAATGCAAGGAATGGTGTTTTTTGTTTTCTCTCTTTTGCTTTTTCCTTCCTTCCTTCCTTCCTTCCTTCCTTCCTTCCTTCCTTCCTTCCTTCCTTCCTTCCTTCTGTCTTTCCTTCCTTCCTGCCTGCCTTCCTCCTTCTGTTCTTCTGTGTTCTCTCTCTCTCTCTTTCTCTCTCTCTCTCACTCTCTCTCTCTCTCTCTCTCTCTCTCTCTCTCTCTCTCTCTCTTTCTCTCTCTCTCTCTCTCTCTCCCTCCGTCTCTCTCTCTCAGAATAGGATTTGGATACTAACAACAGAAGGATTCAGGAAAGACTTGTATGATGAGCTGAGCCTTAAAGGAACCTAGGGGTTGATAGAGGTGGAGGAGAGGAAGGAATTCATTCTAGGTATATGCAAAGACAAAGAGGTGGGAAATGGGATGTTATGCAAAAAGACTATCAGGAAGTTCAGCATGGTTGGAATGTGGCATAAAGAAGAAGGAGAGGTGGGGCTATCTAATGAGGTGAGCTATCTAATTTCTTCCTGAATATTTCTAGTGAAAGAGGAATCACTAATTACAGAGGTAATCAATTCCATCTAGGGGCAGTTCTGATTATTAAGAAATTCTTTAATTCTTCTAATTCTTCATATCAAACTAAAATTTGCTTCTTTATAACTTCCATCTATTGGTCATTCTTTTGACATTTGGAACTAAACAGAGACAATTTCATCTTTTTCTGCCTGTAACCTTTAAAATATTTGAAGACATGACTCACATCTCCCCTCAATCTTCTTTTCTATAGTCTAAATACCTAGTTCCTTCAACTGTTCCTCCAATGACATGGTTTTGGAACATTTATTATCTTTCTGATCATTCTCAATTGGAATGAGATTCCTATTCTAATAATGCTAATGGTTTTCATAGAATATGGTCTCTGAAATGAATACCATATTCACAAGGAAAGAGTATAGCAAGAGCATCTGACACAAACTAGCTATGTAACACTGGGAGAATCATTTAAGTGCGCCAGGACTCTGTAAGGCTATACATTACAGGCGAGTTATCAGTCTGTATAGGGAGAGATGAAAAGAGCTGCCACTCTGGGGGTTACTTACGTGTAGAAAACAATTTTTTTTCTCCTTCAACCAATGATTTTATTTATTGATTTTAAATTTTATATATTTTATTTTTATAGAATTAAGCAAGCATTTCCATAACATAGTATAATAAAAAATGATTACACATAAAACTGCAAATCTGTTATGTACAACTTGCTATTCCATATATGTGTGTGTGTGTATGTATATAAAATAAAATTATGTAAATTTCCTATTTTTTTCCTTCCTTCTCACCCACCTCCTACCCTAGAGATGGCTTCCATGGACATATGAAGGAAGACACTATCTGCATACAGAGAAAGAAATGATAAATAGGAGTATGTATAGAATGATTTTATATATATACACAGAGAAAATTACTGTTCTTGACTGAGAGCTAATTATTGACATTTATTTTAAACTTAGAGGTCTGCAAAGTTGTTTTTTTTAAAATAAATTTTCTCATTTGATCCTTGCAGCAAACCCAGGAGGTACTTGGGAGATTATTACTCCCCTTTTACAGATGAGAAAACTTTGGCTGTACCCAAAATCACACTTTTGGCTAGTGTCAGATGGAAAGACAAACAGCACATTTATTAAGCCCTTGCAATGTGCCAGCACTTGCACTAAGGTCTGGACATACAGAAAAACAGCTCCTTCCTGAAGGAGTTTGTGTTCTAATGGGGATGCCAATTCATAAAGGAGAGCAAGCGTGGGAGGTAGCATTACGTGAAACATTGGTGCAGCATAGACCAGGCCAGGAAATGTCATGGAGACCTTGTCCCTGGGCAAGAGAAGGTAGAAGCTGAGTTATCAGAGCTGAGAAAGCCATAGGTCAGTGTCCAGGTTACCAGGCAGGAGGAGGTGGAGGTGACGATGCAAGTGGAGGTGGTATGGGGTGGAACAGTCAAGGGGAAATTAGATTTGGACCTAGATCTCTTCCCACTAAACGTAGGCACTTTTGATTAAAGCATGAGACCTTTCAATTCATAATTGAATTAGTTCTAGTTTATTTTTGCTTTTTTTTTGGTAATAGCTATTTATTGTTGCTTCATATTAAGTATTTAGTCTGTTGAAAAATCCAGATATTTTTCACATGACTGTGTGAAGCTACATATGAACCTAAATGAAGGTGGCATATTTATTCCAGTTAAAGTTTATGCCAGTTTTTGTCCATTATTTTAGCCAATAAAGATGATTAAAGGTTGGCTAGGTGGCACAGTGAATAGAATGCCAGATCTGGAGTCAGGAAGACTCATGAGTCTTTCTGAGTTCAAATCCGGCCTTAGGCACTTGATAGCTGTGTGACTCTGGCCAAGTCATTTAACCCTGTTGGCCTCAGTTTCCTCATCTGTAAAATGAACTGGAGAAGGAAATGGTAAATCATTCCAGTATCTTTGCCAAGAAAATTCCAGATAGGGTCATGAAGAGTCAGGCACAACTGAAAACAACACAACAACAAAAAGATAATAAAAGAACCTTGATTCTGTCATGCATAATTTTAGCTAACCCCTCCCCTACTTGCACTTCATGTCACCCACGAATGCTATAAGTAGGCTCAAGTGGCAGGAATTTCTTTTGGAAGCTCAGAAAAAAGGCCCTTTTGCAAATGACTACATGGTAAGATGACCAGGGTTCAATTAAATTCAATTAACAAGTATTTACTCATTGCCTATGTGCAAGGGATTATGCTAGAAATAGGCAATGCAATCACAACAACAAAATAGTTCTTTACCTCAGGGAGCTTATATTCTATTAGGAGCCCTGAAATGTATACAGATAAGTAACTACAAAGTACTTTTAGGAGAAAGAAAGCACGAACAACTGTGGGGCTCAGGAAAGGCAACATAGCAAATTGCAATCTGACCTGAACCTTGAGGAAGGTATTTAACAAGGTCAAGATGAGGATGAGTGAATTCTAGAAACAGGAGATGGCCAGTGCCAAGGCATGAGGATACTGACAGAGTGTCAGGTTTGGGAAAGAGCTTAATAGCTCCCTTTTGCTGGAATGTGAAGTGTAGAGATAGAGGGGAAAAATGTGCCCAAGACAGAGCCTTGGGGGAAACCTATGCTTAATGAGCTGGAGATGGGTGATGATGATACAGTAAAGAAGATTGAGGAGTAGTAGTCACTCAGGTAGGAGGAAAACCAAGATCGTTTTTGACAAGTCAGTTGTTCCTTTTTGTATTGCTACACATCCATATTAATTAGACTCACCCATCCATGGATTTAGCTGAGGGAGAATCAATGGAGATAGCTGTATTAAAACTAATCCAAGGTCTTATGGTTAAAGATTTGTAATTTCCCCAGAAAACCAGTCTGAGGCCTTGTGTTAGTCATTGCCGCCCTTTCCCATTAATTCTCCCTCTCTCTGTCAATGAAATTCAGTACATTTTGGGGCTAGTGTTGATGCAACCAGGTTAATAACAATTGATGACAACATGTGATTTCAGTCTTATTGATTGAATTGGAATCTACCCTGGAAAGGGTGGATATGCGCCTCTTAATCACAGTTTCTCTGTTGTCACAGTCTTTGGCTTAGCCAGTGAACTTTTAATCACTCTGAATGGCTAATCACCATAATCTCTCACTGTCCTAGTCTGTGGCTTCATCATGAGAAGAATGCCCTGATGTCCTTGCTAATCACTACAATCTCTCATGGCCCCAGAGCTGTGAAAAGTGATGGTGTCTGCTCATGGCTCAGGGAGCTCCCTGTCTGAAAGCAGAGCATCAGAATCTCCCGATTCATCCTGTGCCCATCATGGTACTAACAAAAGAGATTCCCATGGTTTATCTTGATGGGGATTTTCTGAGCTGGAGCCTCTGACCCTATGCTTCAACTTCATTGCTCACCTCATCTGCCATTTTATATTACCTTTCTCTTCTTTCTGACAACCCTTCCTACTATCTAAGTCACTCCAAATTAGTTGGTCTTGGGCCTTATTGACCAGGACTTTAAAGATGATTCTATAACCAGGTCAACCAACAGATGGGACTCATGTGGATAAGATTATATGCTCATAGATACAGCTAGAAGGGACCTCAGAGGTCATCTATTTGAATCTACTCATTTTAGGGATTAAGAAATTGAGTCCCGGGGAAGATATGTCCAACATCACATAGGTAGTAAAGGTAGGATTTTCCACTGTACTTCCCCAAAGCAGCAGCACCAACATGGTATATAACTAAATCAGCATTCTTGCCCTTGTTCTGCCACTTATCACCTATATGACATTGGGCAATGCTCAGTATCACAGAATCTCAGAGCAGGAAGGGACCTCAGAGATTATCTAGTCTGACCCTCTCACTCCAAATCGAGGGACACTTTATATTGGACCACATAACATCTTCACTGCCTATGAGGTCTTGCTCTTTGTTTTGAGCCCTGATTTAAAGATCCATTCTTTGTCTTAGTCAGAACTACTGTAGAGTATTGTGTCTGGTTTTTGGTGTCATATTTTAATAATGACATTGACAGCTGTGAGCACGTTCAGAGAAAGTTGATGAGTATAGTAAAGGGACCTGAAACTATTTCACATGAGGATCTTGAAAGAGCTGCAGGTATTTCCCCTGGAGAAAGAATTAGGAGAGATGTTATAAGGATGTCAGTAGCCTCCAAACCCTGTTAAGAGAAATAGATGAAAAAAACTGCTGGGGAGGCTTAAATACTTTATCACCCTGTCAAAGTAAGGTCTATAGAACTGGCTGAAAGCTTTTGCTGGAAGGGAGTTTGAATGTCAACTAGCCCCCTGTTCTCCAGGTGATGACCCCAACATGAATCAACTCTAGACCCTGAAATTTATCTGCATACCAGGCCTGGGGTTTCTGTTACCTCCTTGGTCCTGCTTAACCCAGAACTCTCTTCCCACTTTCCTGGTTTGGGGCTCCCAATTCTACCAGGGAGATTAGTAGATCTGATCTGTTTTTCTCCTCTCTGATGGCCCCTTATTGTGTTGCTGTTCAGTTGTTCTTCAGTTGTGTCTGACTTTAAAACCACATTTGGGGGTTTCTTGGCAAAGATACTGGGGTGGTTTGCCATTTCCTTCTCCAGCTAATTCTGCAGATGAGGAAACTGAAGCAGACAGGGTTAAATGACTTATCCAGGGTCACACAGCTAGTAAGAGTCTGAGGTCAGATTTGAACTCAGAAAGATGAATTTTCCTGATTCTAGGCCTGGTTCTGTATCCTCTATGCCACCTAGATTCTCTTCTTATTCTACTTCCCCCTAATAATGCAGGGTTGCCTTATTTCATCTCTGCTGACTCTGTTTTCAGTCTTATGTCCTATACTTCCTTACACTGCACTTTGGAAGCCTGAACCTCACCTCAAACTGTGTTAAGACAGATTCTTTTTTTCAAATATTTAATGGGTTTTCCAATCTAATTCAATCCAACAAGCATTTATTAAACACTGAGTATTTGTAAAGTATTGTGTTAGGTACTAGGGAAAAAACAATAAAAAGTTGAAAAACAATTCGAGCCTTCAAGGATTTAAAGATTTTACTAGAGGAATACAGTATATAAATAGTCAAAAGTGTATATCTTAACATGAAGAGGAGGGAAAGAACATTAATAATTAGAGAACTCCAAAAAAGACTCCCCATAGAAGGTGACTCATGAATGGAATGTTAAAAAAAAACAGGTTATTTTAAGTGGTGGGGATGTGAAAGGAGTGCATTCTAGGCCTATGGGGAGAGCCTGTACAAAGACATACAGATAGAAGACAGAGAAGAGAGATTAGTCTCCTCTGTGGCTCAGATGGTGGAATTAGAAACAATGGTGGGAATTAATAGGGAGACAGATTTCATCTTCACATCTATATGTATATTATGTTTATGCACATGTATACACATATTAAGTATATATTTATATGCACATAAACATACATGTGAATATATACATATGTGAGTGCATATGCATATTCATATTAAGCTGAAATTTGTCTATTCTCACAATTGTTGCTAATTGCATTATATATGTATATATATATGTATATGTATATATATACACACATATATATTTATACATATATATATATTTATATATATATATATATATATATATATATATATATACACACACACACACACACACATTCACATATATACTGCCCAGAAATTATAGTTGTCTTTAAGTGGAATGGAATCATTTGCAAGCTAGGGAGTCTACCACACTTTCAGGTCTTTGAGGAGATGTTCTAGACTTATCAAGGATATTGTAAACATTATGTATATTTTCAATATAAGTTGGATTCGATAAGAATTGAGGTCCCTTATACCTTGACAATCCAGGGGAAAGAATAGGCTCTAGAATCAGAGGAGCTGAGTTCAAATTCTGACTCTGATCTTTACTAGCTACATGACTTTTGTCAAGTCATTTAACCTACCTGGGCCTCAATGTCTCTCATCTATACAACAAGGGACTTGATATAAGTGACCTTTGAGGTTTCTTTCTGTTCTAGATCTATGGTGCTTTACTCCTATGATTTTAGCATGACCAAAAAGCCATGCCTTATTATTTTTCATTCTATCAGATTGCTTCTTTTCTGATTCATTCAAAGGATGAATTTGCATGTTATAAAGTTATCACCAAGTGTGGCTGCATTTCTATGGTTAAACATCTCATTTAAACCAAAACTCTTATATGCTGAATTATTAACTCTATCCAAATCCCATCTCCCAGCTGGGGTGCTAGTTTAGACAATATTTCATGTTTTAAGTGTCACAGCAAAGTTGTTTTAAGTCTCTGAGTATAATAGTAGAAAGAAGATTGAACAAGGAGCCAATAGACTTGGATTTTATTCCCAGAGCATAAACCTCATAACTATGTTACCATAAGCAAGTCACTTGACATATGTGAGCCCCAATGTCCTCATTGATAAAATAGAGATAACATTTGCCCCTACCTCACTGTACTTTTGTGAGGAAAGGGCTTTATAAAAATATAAAGGAGTATAAAATGTAAGATCATAAATGAAGGAAGGGAACACCTTTTCTTGATATAATAAATAGTATCTAAAATAGAGAAACTAGGTAACACAGTGGATAGAGCGCTAGGCTTGGAATCAGGAAGACTCATCTTCATGAGTTCAAATCTGGCCTCAAACATTTACTAGCTGCTGGGCAAGTCACATAGTCCTGTTTGTCTCAGTTCCTCATCTATGAAATGAGTTAGAGAAGGAAATAAAGAACCACTTCAATATCTTTGCCAAGAAAACACCAAAATGGGCTCATGTAGAATCAGACCTGACAGAAACTACTTAACAACAACAACAAAAATCTAAAACTAAGAGGTAGCATTGTTTGTGATGGAGAAATGCTAAAAAAAATCTTTCAAATATTATTAGAGGCGCAACAAGGGCATCCATTATCATTGTTATTAATTGAAATAGTTTTAGAAATGTGAAGAATTTAGTTGTTGTTGTTTGTCCTTCATTCTCCAAGAGGACAAATGATGTCTTGGCTTGTTCATGACTTGGATTTAAATGAGACACAGCTGTGCAAAGCCTTCAGTCTCAGAGAACTGTAGTAATAAGTTAAAGAAGAAATCAAGGGAATAAGCAGAGGCACATTAGCTTTATTTGTTGATGCTAAGATGTCTTATTTAAAGAATTCTAGAAATGTAATGAAAAATGAATCCAAATAATCAGCAACTTCAGCAAAGTAGAAGAATATAAACTAAACCCACAAAAACCATTAGTCTTCTGTACGTTACTAATAAAACTCAACAGGTCCATGAAAAACAAAACCAAACCAAAAACCCTGCAAAGTGCATAAATGTCTTGGAATCAACCCACTAAAAGACAGACTGATATCTTGTGTGAATACAGCTACAAAATGATCTTTCTAGAAGCAAAATAGGACATTTTTTAATTGTAGAGACTTCTTCACTGAGGGTCCATGCCAATATAATAGAAGTTCTAATTCTGCTTAAATTAGTTTATAGACTTAGTATGATGTCAGCCCGACTTCCCAAGAAGTTATAGAACCATATAAGTTAATAAAAGAACTCATCAGGGTAACAAAATGTTAAGAATATAAAGGTAAAAGTGAAAAAAAAAAGCAGGAATGAAGGGGACCTGGCGTTATCAGATCACAAATTGCACTATAAAGCAGTAAACATCAAATCTACTTGGAATACATTAAAAAAGAGAAAAACAATTGATCAATGAAACAAATTAGGTAAGTGAGATTCAGGCACAGTCAAACAGAGTAGACTAGTGTCTGATTAACTCAAGGCCATCAATGGTTGAGGAAGGGACTCTCAATTTTACAGAAACTCCCAGGAAAACTGGAAAGAAGTTTGGCAAAATCAGGTTTAGATCAACATCTTACACTGCATATCACAAAAGTTCCAAACACTTTCTTGACCTAAATATAAAAAGGTCACAAATTTTTTAAGGGAATAGAAGGAAATAACTTATTTAACTGTGGCAAAGCAGAATTTTCAAGTAAATAAGAGTTAGATGTGATCAAAGAAGACAAAATGGACAATTTTAGTTACAAAAAGCAAAAGCTTTTGCAGAACCCAAATCAATATGACTAGAATTAGAAGAGATGTTAAATGGGAAAAAAAACCTCTTTGTACTAAATACCTCTTATACCCAGGATATATCAGGAAATAATACAATATGTAGAAATGAGAGACTTGTCCAATGCATTGGTGATCAAAGGATGGGAACAAGCACTTCTCCACAGAAGAAATGCAAGGGCTCAACTGTCATATGCAAATCACTAACAATAAGAGATGTAAATGAAATAGACTTTGAGGTTTTACTTTATACTTGTCAGATTGGTAAGCACGACAGCCAAAAAAACCAAAAATTGAAAATGGTAAATGTTGGAGAGGTTGTTGCATGACTGAGATGTAAATGTACTGCTGGTAGAATTAATGTGACCATTCCTGAAAACTATTTGGAAGACTATTAAAGGAGTCACCAAACTATGATCTTGGTATACATTTTGATGCAACATTTGAAATACATTTTGACATTCCCTCCAAAGGAGGGAGAGGCAAAGTCCTAGTTCTAACAAAGATTTACCAAAGCACTTTTTTGTGTAATAGCAAAAAACAAACAAATAAATTTTTAAAAATCCCCAAGACTGCAAGGAAAGGGGGTATCTATCAATTGGAAAAAAGCTGAACAAATTATGGCGAGTGAATTAATGTGATAGTAACTGTACCACAGGAAATGATGAACATGAAGAATTCAGAGAAACTTTGAAAGACATACAGATACTGATGCAGAACAAAGTAAGCAGAGCTAGGAGAACCATTAACATTTCAGTGTGATCTAAAGGACAAAAACATTGAAAAACATCATGATTCTCATTAACGCACAATCTTAGATGGTGAAACATATGTCCTGCCTCTTGGCCAAGAAGTGGTAGGATATAGTTGCCCAATGAGGCCTATTTTTTAAAGCACGGCCTCTGTGTTGATATTTTTCTTCAGTTTTGCTTATTTTTTACAAGACAGGATTCTGCTGGGGAAACATTGGGAAAAGTCAGTGACATAAATAAAGAAAAGACCACTCATAAAACATTTAAAATTAAAATTAGTCTGCCTGGTCTTGAAAGCGATTTATCTTTCCATTTGACTGATCCTACCTTCCATTTCTGTAAACTCTTGAATGATCTTGAGTGTGAGCATTACATTGATGATCCTTCCTGTCCCTTTACCACCCTCGATCCTCCTCCAGCTTATACAGCAGAAAACAGCAAGTGCTTCCCGCTGAGGAAAAATCAAAACCTCAAGATGGACATCAACTTTATTAAACACTCCAACCTACTCTGTCTAAAGTACAATCATGTGCCTCTTGGTCCAATGGACTTGTAAAACGAAATTCATGTTGATGGGGCCATGCACACGTTTCCTCTCTGGTGCTTTCAGCAAAGGGTGCTGTGCATTTAATGAGTGTTTTACAGCTACTAATGCCTTGTTCTTTAATGTCTGGAATTAGCAGTGGAACCTGTTGTAATGAAGCTGGAGCTCAACTTGGTCATGGTTGTTCAGACTTTTGTCCTGGCCCCTGCAGGAATGTCTCTGGTTGAAGCTTAATCGGGTAGGATTCAAAGGCAGCCTGAACATGCAGACGTCCCGTGTAGTCTGCTGCCTGAATCTCGCAGCTTGACTCCTTCCTGCTGTTTTATTTCATTAACAAAGTTTTATAACTGCACTGGGAGGGGAAAAAATACTTAAGGTACATGGAAATAAGCAGAAGGAGTGGATTGTTTTTAACAAAGATGGCAGCTAAGGGCAGTACATGCAGTGATCTGACTTGGAAAAGCAGCCTCAACATCTTCCTGTAGTGTCTTTATTAACTTTACAGAAGCTAACATAATTCTTTTTTTACTCTCTTTGTTTACTCTCCTTCTCTCCCTCCCTCCCTCCCTCCCTTCTTCTTTCCCTCCTTCCCTTCCTCTTTCCCTTTCTTCTTCCCTCCTTGCTTCCCTTCCTTCCTTCCTTCCTTCTTCCCTCCCTCCTTCCCTCCCTTCCCTTCTGACACAGCACTAAATACTATGGATATAAAGATAGATACTACATTAAGTCCTACTCTCAAGTGAAAACATATTACAATCTTCATACTGGTTTCAGAGGCCAGATACATAAAGAATCATTAGGTATTCAGATTCAATTCAATTCAGTAAGCACTTATTAAGTACTTTCTATGTGTAAGACGCTGTCGTAGCTTGGGATAATGCATATATAAAAAAAAAACAACTAAGACATCCTTTGATCTCATAGAGATTCTGTTCTATTGGAAGAATTACTGAAGAAATACTTACTTTATATGGAAACTCAAGGATAATAACTTTAAGCCCCATTTCTCCCCCTCTCCCCTATCCCTCCCCAATTTTTGTGAGCAAGTCCTTAGTACAACCTGAATCAGAACAGGAATTCTAATTACCATGTATTTACTAGAGCTGAGATCTCAGCTTACAGGGCTTAAGTATCTAAAACTAGAAGAAAGTTCTGCTTTAAAAAAAAAGTCTCCTTAAATGTAAAAATGTTAACATTGGTTTATTTTTTAAAAAAATCTGTGTTTTTAATGTATTGATGCTCTCCTTACCTCATGAGAGCATGATGCTATTTGGATAACTGGCCTATGGAAAATGGTTTTTGAAGCTCTGCAATGTGTGAAAAATAGTATTTGTCTAGAGGAAGCCTCAACTTGGCTGTTTTCCTAGACTCCTGACTCCACTTTATGGTGTTCTGTTTTATGGTCCCAGCAAATGCATATTTCTTATCAGCGCTTCAACTTGCACCTTATCAATAGCTGGGCCTTGCAAGCATAGTGGTTCAAGTGGGAAAACCTTGCTATATGCTGAGCAGTTAATGCTTGAGGTTTAAGTGTAAAATCCAAGAGATGCTTAATCCACTCCCTATCGCCAAGTCCAACTGCAACTTGGAACATGCTCAAAATCAGGGGATAAGCAGAGCAGTTAGTGGATCTAGTGACTTAAGAGTCTGAAAAGATTTTTCTGCCTCTAAGTCCAACTTTTCTTCCAGGCTGCCTTAGGATTTGACACCAAAAGGCAGAGTTCCAATCCTTGCTTAATACACTGACTTGACAGGTATCAAAGTTTTGTATCTTAGTTCGGCTTCCCTTCTTACCCTATACTGTAACAAATTGTTTTTTGACTCTTGCTAAGTCCCATTGCCTGACTTTTCTATGCAAATAATGTTCAGTGGCCTAGTTCACCTAGATTTCACAGGCAGATGTGTACCTCCTTTAAATTCATTTCTTAGACATCTGTAATCCGTGGTAAACTTGACTGGAGAACTTGGCTTGTAATTCACCCTTTATGATATGTGTGTGTGTATGTGTGTATATATACACATATGTTCCTATATATGTACATATATATCAGAACAAGACAGATTTTATTAACATGTATAGACATATCTATGTATGTATATGTATACAAGTTTTGTATATGTATTCCTATATGTATATATATTTATATCTCAGAACTTTGAGAACAAGATACAAATATATCTCTATCTATCTATATAATTCATTGTTTTTCAGTCTCTTCAGTTGCATCTGACTCTTTGTGACCCCATTTGGTGTTTTCTTGACAAAGATATTGGAGAAGTTCACCATTTTCTTCTCTAGCTCACTTTACAGATGAAAAAACAAGGCAAACAGGGTTGAGTGACTTTCCCAGGGTCACATAGCTAGCAAGTGTTTGAGGCCAGATTTGAATACAGGAAGATAACTCTGGGTCTGATACTCCATCCACTGTGCCACCTAGCTGTCCCATATGTACATATACATATTAATATTGTGATACATACATATTAATAAAATCTATCTTGCTTTGAAAGTTCTGAGATACTAATACAAGATATTGAGCAACACAGAACCAATGACCAACAATGAAAAAGAAGAAAACAAACATAAACAATTCTTTTTTAAAGGAAAGCTGCTGAAAGGGAAAGCAAGAGAAGTAATTGAGAGAGTGGGCTCAAAGAAAATCAAGTACTAGTGTGGCAATGGAAACAAGTCCATCTTCTCTCTGTTGGATTTGTCACCCTCCTCCACTGGCCAATGCTTCCAAAGGCTTCTAGAAAGATGCCACACCATGGAAGCATAAATTTAGAATTGATGGGGACCTCAGAGGTCACCTAGCAAAACCCTCTCTTTTTTTGTTTTTAAGTTTATTTATTTACTTTTAGTTTGCAACATTCAGTTACACAGTTTCTTGAGTTTCAAATTTTCTCCTTCTCCCTTCTCCCCACCCCCACCATTGGTAGCATGCAATCAAATATAGGAACTACATATATCTTCACATTAAACGTTAGTCATTTTGTAAAGAAGGATTATAACCAATGGAGTGAACAATGAGAAAGAGGAAACAAAACAAAACAAGAAGAGAGAGAGAGCAAGTAGTTTTCTTCAATTTGCATTCAGACTCTGTAGTTCTTTCTCTGGATGTGGATACCCCTTTCCATCATCAGTCTTTGGGAGTTGTCTTCTAACCTTGCATTGCTAAGAGGAGCCCAGTCTACCAAAGTTAGTTGTCACAGATAAAATGTGTCTGTAATTATGTACAAAGTTCTCCTGGTTCTGCTCTCCTCACGCAGCATCAGTTTATTTAAGTCTCTCCAGGTTACTGTGAAGTCCGTCTGCTCCTCATTTCTTATAGCACAATAGTATTCCATTACATTCATATACCACAACTTGTTTAGCCATTCCCCAATTTGATGGGCATCCTCTTGATTTCCAATTTGTTGCCACCAGAAAAAGAGTTGCTATAAATATTTTTGTACATACAGGTCCTTTTCCCACTTGTATGATCTCTTTGGGATACAGCCCTAGAAGTGGTATTGCTGGGTCAAAGGGTATGCACATTCTTATAGCCCTTTGGGCATAATTCTAGATTGTTCTCTAGAATGCAAAGCCTCTCATTTTATAGAGGAGAAAGTTCAGGGCCAGAGAGAAAAGTGACTTGCTCAATGTCAAACAGGCAGAGCTGAAATTTGGACTGAGGTCCTTTGACTCTAGAGTTTTAGATAGTAGCCAGCTGTATACAGTCTTTATTTCTAGACTGAGGCCTGAACATTTCCTGAACCCATGCCTTCTTTGCTGTTCTTGTAAACTGGGCAGTATAATCTGAAGATCTAATCTCTTTTCCTTGAACTAAGAGTAAACTCCTAAGCATAGAGTTCTCTGCTTCTTTGGGGCTAACCTGACCAACTGTCTCTCTAGAGACAAAAGCATACCCGAATTTCTAGTAACTCCCTCCCCCACCAAAGTTGCTGGCCAAAGGCTCCCTTAAAAGCCCACTGCTATTTAATTCAAGTATTTATTAAGCACTTATTATGCTACTATGTTCAAGTTTCTGCCTTAAGTACTGGGGATACTAGGACAAAAATAAAAACAGTCCCTGTCTTTGAGGAACTTACATTTAGGACCTTCCAGTCTAAGTAGGTGAATAATCTGATTCTTTCACTACCTCCTAAGGAAGGGCCTACTCCCAGTTTTGTAGTAGCTGACCTTAATTAGATCAAATGAATTATCTGCCACCTTCTCTGCTCTAGGGGTTGTATACCTTTCCTCAATCTTTCCTGCTTTCTAATGAATTCATCTATTTTTATTGCTGCTCCATCTGCTTCTCCTGTGATTTCTTGCCCCTCTCCCTCTGTGCCTTCTTTGGCACTGTTAGCCTTTGATGCTTACAAGGATTCTCCCTGGGGAGAATGGGGTGAATGAGGTCACATAAGGTTCTCCAGCATCCAGCATCAATGCTTCATCATCCAGAGCATGCAAAAGCAGAAACTCTTTGTTTCTCCTCCTTTAACTCCTCCTTGGTTATATTACTGCTTGTTAGTGCCTGCCACTAGAGGCTGATCAAAGGAAAGGAGATGACATCCTCAAGCCAGTCAGTTTGGCATCTTTCTAACATCCTTCCTATGAGGCTTAGTGTAAGAAGGAGATTGAAGCTTCTGGCTCAGATGAGGTTTCTGAATCGATGTAGCCTCTCCCAGTTAATCTCGCTCATGCTGCTCTTTCCCTTCTGAGAGCACTTACTGTCTGCATTGCTCATCATGCTGCCTGGTCATATATTGTCTCCCATCGTTCTCCATGTCAAAGGGGCAAGAATTACATCCTCAAGGGCTCAGGCTATTTCTTAGGCTTTTTGTTTAAAAAATAAGATTCTTATTGCTCTTAGTAACTCATAGTATTCTCATAGCTCCTTATGGCTACAGAGCAGTTTCATGTATTGTCCATAGGTTAGCAAGCTATAACCTGCTGGCCAAATTTGGCTCCCCACCTGTTTTTGTACAGCCTGAAAGCCAATTCAGTTTGTGGGCAATACAAGAACAGGCAGTGGGTCAGATCTGGTCAGTGGGTTATAGATTGCTGACCCCTGTATTATCCCATTCTCTTCACAATAACTCTTTGTGGTTAGGAGTTCAAGCAGGTTTATATTTGCTTTACTTGTGAGGAAAATAAGGTCTAGAAAGGTAGTGCTACTAGCTCACGGTAGCAAATTGCCAAGTCTCAAGCTGAGGACTTTGCTTTGGGACTAGTGTTCTTTTCTCTACACTTCTTCATTCTCCCAAAGTGTCTACACTTATCAGGTACATGAGGATGGATATGATGGAATTAAATCAAAACTAGCTATAGATTCTAAATATCCTTGGTCCCATTGCTCTGGATGATTAAAAATGGACTGAAATCCAAACATTCGTATTTGAAATACACTGATCAGGAGGGGAAAATAGATTTTGGAGCTGGAAAATGCCTTGGGAATCAGCTAGCCCAATCCCCATATTTTCTGCGTAAGAAAATTGAGACCCAGAAAAGTGAAATAGATAGTAAAATACAGAAGATAGTAAGATACAGAATTGCAAGTCCGCTTGGGTACTCTGACTCCAAAACCAATGCTCTTTCCACTTGGTCTCCTATACAAAGAACATTGCACTTGTGATGCTTTTATGAGTTACAGAGTATTCTCATATGCAGTGGAAGCCATATGATCTAAGGGCCTAGTCTTCCCCACAACTTCTTGGACTGCTCCATACTGAGCCATAGTTATGCCCATTTGTAATAGTAATTAGTTTATCAGGATACTTAGCACTTAGTAGTGCTAAGTGCTTAGTGTGGAAGGTGCAAACTCTGTCCCACTGTTGAGAAGGCATGAACTCCCCTGTTGATGTGGAAGAAGGGGATTGGCTGAGGTGTGTATATAAGCAAGAATTCCAGAGACAGACAGACAGAATTGGAATGTTGCTCTGGGTGAAGGAAGAATTGTGGAGACTGAAGCTGGCTGAGAGAGAGAGACAAAGAGAGGGAGAG
>CM053581.1:307329228-307381963 GCA_028627135.1 Pseudochirops cupreus | reverse complement strand
CCTCCCATTTATATGTTGTCTTCTCCCATTAGAATGTAAGCTCCCTGGGTGGCTTCCATTTGCACCTTTAACACAGAGGCTAGTACATAGTAAAGCTTATCTGTTTTTATGAGCCTTTATGTCTATAGTCTTTATGTCTGTCTATCTATCTTTCTATCTATCTATCTTTCTATCTATCTATCTATCTATCTATCTATCTATCTAATCTATCATTTATCTATCTATATAGTTATTTTTTCTCTCCTCCTCCTCCTATTTTTCTCTTTCTCAGTCTCATTCAGTCTCACACAGTGTCTCCCCTCTATCTATCTCTCTGTCTCTCTTGTTTCTCTCTCTCTCTCTTTATCCCCTCTCTCAATATTTCCTCTTTCTCTCCTCTCTCAGTCTCTTACATCCAGTCTTTCTGTCTCTGTTTCTCTGTCTCCCTGTCTCTCCTATCCTTCTCAATCTTTTCTCTCCCTCTTTTCTCTTATTCTCAGTTTTTGTCTCCGTGTCTGTCTTTCTCACTGCATGTTCTATGCTCTAAGTTCCCTTCCAGCATTGATGTTCAATAACTTTTAGCTGTCTTATTTAATCCTTATGTTGACCATATGTAGTCTTACTATTGTCTTCTACATTAAAAAGAGGGTAGATAATTAATTTTCTGGGGCAGTTGATGTACCTTCTTATGTGTAGTCAGAAAATGGAACAGGCAACCTTTCAATTCAGCCTGATAATTCTGTGAGTCCTGCTGAAAAAAATGTATTAACTCTTTTTTTTTTTTAGCCCTTGAAGAAAGTGGTTGATGTCACTTATCTATCTGTTGTTTTGCTGTCAGGCAGCTCTGCCTAAGAGCATAGCTACCTTTTACAATATTAATGATATGCTGTAAGAACCTAACATAACATTTTATAGCCTTATAACTAATCTTATTATCAGATGACAATGATGTACAGTACATTGAATATTCATCATCCTCAGGTTTCTTTAAAACTTTTACAAGGAGAATGCACAGAGGCTGCTCTAGACTAATTACTGTTCTAAATATATAGCTTGGTTTTCACTATTGAATACGGGCCCATAAAGCCTTGATTGAAAACAGTGTAGTGTATCAATCAGATGTCCTGCTGACATGCACCAGGAAAAAAAAAAAAAGAAAGCATTCAGTTTATTCACTGACTGCTCAAGAATAGTGAACTGCAATAATCAGGACAATGCGAACCCAGTGCCTGACTGGTGGTACCTGTAGATTAGAATTTTATAGCCTACTAAAATTCAATAGGTACAGTTGCCACTTTGGGTTTTCAGATGTTAAATAGCAGCATGAATGACTTCAACATTAGCATGGATCCTTTTTTTTCCTTGAAAATCTCATATTCTGTATGTAAATATGTATAGCAACAACCACACTGTCATACCCAGGATGGCTGCTAGTACAGGTTCTCAGGTCTGCTTTACTAGGAAAGATAGCTGTTTAAGGGGTCAAAAATCTTCTTTAAAATTACATTTGCTAGTTCAAGGGAAAAGTCAGCACCCTGAACTTCAGAGAAAATACAGAGAAAATACAACCAGAGAAATAAAGACCAACAGAGAGGGCTCTGATTGAATTAACTTTATACTTTACATACATCCCTAGATCAAGAGAGCCTTTACATCTGAGCAGTTGGGGAGCTCTAAACATACAGCCACTCAGGATCTCGACTAGGGAATCACAAGATCTTTCTCATAAGAAAGCCCCCGAAGCAAAATACCAACTCAGAATATATATACACTTCTCTGAGTTAGAAGGCATCACAACCTTCATGACTCAGTGCCTAACTAGAAATTAGCAAAAGGTGTGAAAGCTTCCTACAAGCAAGCCTCCACTAAGCAAACTTCCCTTAATGGGCTCCCCATGAGGCCTATTAATAGACAGGGAAGATCTTATATCCCATTAACACTACACTATGTATGTTCAGTTGTGTTTAGTCATGACCCCATTTGGGATCTTCTTAGCAAAGATACTGGAGTGGTTTTCTATTTCCTTCTTTAGATCACTCTACACATGAGGAAACTGAGGCAAACAGGGTTAGTTGACTTGCCTAGGGTCACATAGTAAGTGTTTGAGGCCAGGTTTGAACTCGGGAAGATGAGGTTTCCTGACTCCAGACTTGGTATTCTGTCTATTGCACCACCTAGCTGCCCTTTCATATTCCTTACCATCCTACTAAATGCTGGCAATGCTAGCCCTCTTAGATCTTTCCCGTCACCATGACCCCATGCTCACAAGGTCAGAAAGAGCAATCAGTCTTTATACTCATTTCCTGGGACCATTTCTAGGTTCTTGGTTGGTCTTTATCAGACAACAGGCTTTCCTTTGGTGTATATGACCTTGTCCCTATCCTGTTCTATTTACTCATTACTGTAATCTCACTTACTTTCTTTAAAGACTTGGTTCACAGTCATTCTTTCCATCCCAACCCCTATAATCATCATCTTTTGTGATATTAACAGTCACATTGATGTCTTTCTCAGACATGTTGGCCTCAAAGTTCATCAGGTTTCTTAACTTTCATGATCTACTTCTTCACATTCTGTCCATCACCCACATGTTCCAGGACCCCATATTTCTGCTCTGCCTTCCAGATCCAGAACTCCAGAGACTGTTCCTTTGATTATGATCTCCTTGCCTTTCACTTCTTCAAACACCTCATTGTTTTTAAACCTTATCTTTAGCTTCACTGTGATCTCTAATACTGAGATTTCTTCCTGTTCCCACAATCTACTCCCTGTTCCAACTTTTTTTAACCCTCTGTAATTTTTTTAAATTTTAGACAAATACTAAAACTTAAATACATCAGAAAAGAAAAAGAAACACTATAAACTTAAATACTAAACTTAAATATAAAATAAGAAAAAAATGCCATGTGCACAGCTGGACATAGGAGAGGATTCAAAATATATAGTAATCACTTATCATTTCAAGAAAGCCTATGTATTAAATACTGTGCATTAAGTTGAAAGCTGTCCATCTTTACTTTCTTTTAGGTTTTCTTTTGTTCTCTGCTATATACTTTTAAATTTGTTCTTTTATCTGCCTCCCTCCCCCCATCCACCACTCCAAGGCTACAGTTGAGCATGAATATCTTTATATATAGGTATTAATATATACATACACTTATACATATATAAGCATATACTTTACCTAAGAAATTCTACTCCTAATCTTTGCTTTTGTGTTTGTGTATATCTCTTCTTTCTTATCTTTCCTAAATTCTCTACTTCTACCTGCTACTTTGCCTTCCTATTACTTAATCTACCCCTACTCCAGCAAACCCTTCCTTATCCTCCCATTCCCTTAAATCTAAATACCCTTCTATATCCCCTTTAACCTATTCCCTCACCCTTCCCTCTAAAGATGCCTTCTTTTTTTTATCTCCACCCTCTCTATCCCCTTAGAGTTTTATTTATTTATTTTTCAATTTAGAAGACTATTATACCCTTCTAGTTGTATATTTATTTTCCCCTCTTAAACCCATTCCCGAAGAAAGTAGCTTTTTAGAACTAATAGTCCCCATCCCCCATCTAATTACTGTGTATTGGTTATTCCTCTTGCACCTCATTCATATGAGATAATTACTCTTTTAGCAGCTCTTGAATGATTTTAATTTTTAAAGTTATATCATACTCATGTCTACCCATCTTTTTTATAAGCTACCTAATTACTAGTAACAATCTTACACATAGGTTTTACATTTTCCATACATAAAAGGTAAACATTCTATCCTTATTGAGTCCCTTGTAACTGGGCATTGGTATATGCCTTATATGTCTCTTGGTTCTTGTATGTCAAATCTTCTACTGAGTTCAGGGTTTTTTTTTAAATAGGTTCCTGAAAATCTGACAGTTGATCAAATGTCCATTTTCTTCCATTCAAAATTATGTTGAGCTTTGCTGAATATGATATTTTTGTCCTTAGGCCCAATTATTTTGCTCTTTTGATATATAGTGTCCCAAGATTTGTGATTTTTTAGTGTCACTAACATTAGGTCTTATGTCTAGGTCTAATTGTTTCTAGGTCTAATTGTGGTACCATCATATATAAATTTTTTTTTCTTGTTGCTTGTAATATTTTGTCCTTGATCTGGTGGTTTTAGAATTTAACTATAATATCCTTTTTTTTTTTTTGAGGTGGGAGCGCAGGGCAATTTGGGTTAAGTGACTTGCCCAAGGTCACATAGCTAGTGTTAAATGTCTGAGGCTGGATTTGAACTCAGGTCCTTCTGACTCCAGGGCCAGTGCTCTATTCACTGTGCCACCTAGCCACCCCTATAATGTTCTTTTGAGTTTTCCTTGTAGGATCTCTTTTAGGTGGTGATCGGCATATTTTTTTTTTCTATTTCTACTTTCCCCTCTTGTTCTAATGCTTCAGGACAATTTTCTTTAATTATTTCTTGTATTATTATATCAATTTTTTTATCAGAACTTTCAGGTAGTTGAGTTATTCTCATGTATTCTCTTCTAGATCTGTTCTCTAGATCTGTAAAGCTAATCACCAGCAGCTTTCCTGAGGACTGCTGCTATGAATAACTTTAAGGATCTAATTGCATAGTATAGTGGAACTCTCTATTTATTCAGGAATAAAGTAAAGAATAACATTCAATAAACTAAAGCAGAACATTCACAACAATATAACATAACAACTTATTACTAAGGTGGCCACATAGTCTTAAACAAAACATCATTCAATAAGTCACAATCTCCTCAATCAATACACAGTATTCAAATAAAGTTCTCTTTCATCTTGACTCAAGGATGGCTTCAATGATCCTTAATCCAATCATCCTTAAGGAGGTGCAGAAAGTACAAGTACCACCTACTCCTAGGTCACAGTAAGTCACAGTCTTATCAGTCAATACACAGTACCAAAGTAAAGTCTTCTTTCAGCTTGACTCAAGGCTGGCTCCCAAACCCCTTGGCTCCTCTTCCACAGGTTGACTATTCCCAGCTTTTGCCTGGATTCACTTGACTCTTGTCTGGATTCACACATAGGTAGCTCTCCACTCTGGTTCTATGTCTCAGCTCACAGGGACTGCTCCACTCCAAACCCTTTGCAGTTTCTGTTTCTAGGAAGAAAAAGCTTAGCAGAGCTACAACATTTACATACATTAAACTTAACAATATTTACACACATTACCAGCACTATCATCTTAATTCACTTTCTGTCTGACCAAGTAAAACAAATTAACAGACAAAATTTCTGTCTGAGAAATCAAACACAAATCAACAGCAAAGTCCTCTTTCAAGACTTCTGACTAATAACAACAGACAGGGTGCATCTGTCTGACAGAACAACAGATAGTGCTATAGAGCTATATATATCAGCTGACATCACAAACATTCTCTTTCTCAGAAAATAACAAAGATCAACAAAGCACCAAAATCACAAGTCTGCTCCCAGTTCTGCTCAAGTTTATTTTTGCTCTGCTCTTTCCTGCCCACCCTTCCTGTATAGATATTTTGGCAAGCTCCTCCCACCATGGGCTCCATGTGATTATGTTAGGCCTATTAGGGGCAGGGAAGGTCTTTAAACTCCCTTATGCCTATTAAGGGAAACACAGTGTCTACTGTTTCCAACAAAGATTCTGAATACAATCAAAGGTGAGACTCAAAGGCGCTTGAATAGCTGAAATAAGCAGCAAAGTACTACTTTGCTTGCCATTACAAGATCCATTGTTTTTCTTATGAGATATTTTACCTTTTCTTCTAGTTTTTAATTATACACACACACACACACACATACATGTATGTATATATAATTTTTATTTCTTCATCTCAAGGGCTTCCCTTTGCCCAATTCTGATTTTCAAGGAGTCATTTTCTTCCTCAAGATTCTGGATCTTTTTTTCTTATTGGTTGACTTTCTTGTCATAATCTTCTTGTATTATTCTTGTTTTTCTTTTTATTTTTTCCTCAATCTCTCTCATTTGATTTTTAAAGTCTTTTTTAAAATTCTTAATTGAATTATTTTTGGGCAGATGACCATTTGACATTACTCTTGGGGGTAGAAGAAGGTTTCTTTGCTGCAGTATCCTCCTCTGAAGATGAACCCCAGTTTTCTCCAGTCCCATAGTAGCTCTCTATGGTTGGATTCTTTCTCCTTTGCCTGTGGGTTTTTTTTTGGGGGGAGGGGGAATAATTTAGTTTGTATAATCACCTCTGGCCCTGGGGTATGGTGGATGATGCCTCTGGACTCTGATCCTCTTCAGTTCTCCTCTCTGACCTCAAACTTAAACCAAGACTTTCAGCCTCTTGTAAGTGCCCACAGTCAGTGCATATTCTGCTCCACTGCTTCTGCACTCACTGGGCATGTGCTGGTTCCTTCTCTTCCCCAAACCCACTGCTCTCCATAGCACACCTGGGTCTGGAGTTCCTTGTCATCAGAGGTTCTGGAGATCTTCCCCAGGTCAGAGTCCAACTCCCCTCACTGTCTCAGAGGTTAAAATTGCTGTGACTGGGGTGGAGGCAGCCTCTCAACTCAGCTAACACCAAGGTTTACTGCTTATTAAAGCACACCCTCACCTGGAGGTGTTTACTCATCACAAAGAGAAAATCTAGTCTTGGGATTTTTCTTCAGGTCTTCTCTGAGTGTCCCAAGAGGATTCCTGTTCTTCCCCTACTCTTATTTGTTTTCATAGCTCTATGTTTGCCCAGAGTTACTATTTTATCTCTTTTGTGGAGAAAAATCTTGAGAACTTGAAATTTTCTGGCCTACTCCATCATTTTCCCAGAATCCCCTCCTGTTCCAACTTCTTTCTCCTTCTTGCAATCTCCAATAAATGTTTCATGAATGAATTATACGATTAACCATTTCCTTTAGATGCCGTTCTCTATAATTGAATACTTTGTGTTTAAGTCTTTCCAGTGTTCCTATCCTGTTAATCCCTAACCATAGATCTCTTCCACTATTCACCTCCTCTTGGACTGGTAGATAAATATGATAATACCTAGCATTAATCTATCACTTCAAGGTTGACAAAGTGATGGAGATCAATGGGGCATAATTCTGAATGAGACATATTGGATTGTGATCAAGGACATAAGTAAAGTTAGCCTTGGAAAGAATAAGTACTATCTCATCTTCTGAGAAGAGAGAAAGGAAAATATGATAGGTGAAGAGGTAAAGCAACATTGAGGGCTAGAATAAGGGTGATGGGGAAGCAAGCTGTGGATGACCTTAATTTTCAAAGTAAATTAAGATGCATCTGCTGTGATAAAGGAAACTGTCCATCTTGGAGATTGGAGGAAAGCATAGAAGTCTTGAGAGAGCTGCTATGGAGAACGCTGGTGTTAATCAGAGATGAATAGAAGTCCTACTATACTGCATCAGAGCCTAGTTAAATAATGTGATTTTTAAAAACTCAGATTTAAAAAGAATTATTTTCAGTTATGAATTCTCTGCCTCCCTACCTTCACTCCTCCCCCCGCCCTTATTTGAGAAGGCAAGAAATACAATTTCCATTATCCATGTGAAATCATGCAAAACATGATAATATTAATTTCTAATGGGTCCAGTCTACACAGTTCCATTGACTTTTTTTTTGGTAACATTTAGCAGCGTAGGTTGGAAATAGATAATACAGATGGTGAAGGTAACCCAGGTTTGAGGCTCTGTGTGGCTTGAACAGTGGAAAGAGAGAACAAGAGGGGAAATGTCCAAAGATTTGGACATGAGTTGTTCTGGGTTAAACTGGTTAACAATAGGGTCAGGATTGTGAAGTGAGTAAAGTGGGTTCAGAACCAAAATAATGGAATAGGATGACAGGTAGGGATTAGAGAATAAAGAAAGGATTCAGGAAGAGTAAAGTAGAAGACAAGAAATTGTCTTATTCCTTAATTTCATATTTTATTTATATTTTTGTTTTCACATTATATACAAACACACACACACACACACACACACACACACACACACACACACACACACGTATTTGCCCTCTCCATCTGGAGGGTTATTTCTTATAACAAAGATAGAAAAGAAAGAGAAGGAAAAAAAAAAGTTTAGTCAAACTAACAAACACATAGACCAAGTCTGACAGTATATTCAAGATCTATTCCCATTGGTCACTAGCCTCTGCAAATAAGGGAGGAAGGTGTCTTGTCTTATCTCTTTTTTGTGTGTGCATGTGAAACTAAGCTTTGGTCATTATAATTAAGCAGTATTCAGTTTTGTTTTGTTTTTGTTCTTTCCATTCTTTTCCATTATTCTAGTCATTATGTGCATAGTTTTCTCATTTTGCTTACTCTAGTGTTCATCAGTTTATATAAATCAATACTTCTCTGAATCTTTTATATTCATTGTTTCTTTTAGTTGAGTAATATCTGTTACATCTGAAGACCACAATTTGTTTACCCATTGCCCAATTCATTTAAATCTAATTTGTTTCAGTGTTTTGCTACCTAAAAAATGCTGCTGTGAATGTTTTGGTAAAATAGGACCTTTCTTTCCTTGGGGTATATGTTTGACAGTAAGATCTATAGTTCAAAGGGTAGTGGTGTTTTCATTTCTTCTTTTACACAACTTTAAATTGTTTTCCAGAATGATTTCAAGCTACTCATAGCGAAGCGCATTTAGTGTTCCTATTTCCCCACAGACCCTTTATCTTTGATTATTCTCATATTTTGTTATCTTTGTGAGTTTGCTGATTGTGAGGTAAAAGCTTTAGGGTTTTTTTGATTTGCATTTCTTCTATTATTAGTGATCTGCAACATTCATATGATTGTTGATAGTTTAAAATTTTTTTGAGATTGTTTATATCCTTTGACAATTATAAAATCTTTAATTTCTTGAAGAAGGGTTTGCATATTTGTGCTAATTCCCTACATGTCTTGGCTATCAGATTCTTATGTGTATTGACTGTATACTTATGCACCATCCTCCCTTTCCTCCATTCCTCTAAGATTGCAGGATAGTCTGTCTTTTCATCTTTTGCATTTGAAGAATTGTGACTTTTAGCCAGAAGGAGATTTCAGGAACTCCAGGCAGCTATGCCAGTATAATACCACTCAAACCACTGGATGGGACTGGAGATGCCATAGCCAGCTAGACCATGTGTATAAGAAAGCTGGAAGTAAAAGAGGGGGTCGGACCTACTTTATTGATACAAATCTCTTTCACTCTTACCTCTTTAATGTAAAAGCTGTTGTAAAGTTAAGACTGCATCCTGTGATTTCTTTGTCTTTCTATTATTTCTTTCTGTTCTCTCAAAATATAATAAGCTGAAACTCTGTCTTCAGTTCACAAAAGAACAGAGAAATCTCAAATCACTGGGTTTTTATTTTTGAATATGATTATTTTTGAAATGATCTTTAAATTTTGAAATCATTTTTAAATCATTAGAATTAAATCAATTAGAACACCTGATAAAAATTCTATTTAAGGTAGAGTAGTGATAAGAGGTTTTGTTTTTGTTATTTTTTAAACAAAGAAAAACTGTTTGATTTCTTAAACCTATTTCAGGAGCAGTCAAAGGTATGAACAAACAGTTTTCAAAAGAAGAATTGCAAGCCATCAACAATTGTATAGAAATGTTTAAGATCACAGTAAAATAAATAGGACATTAAAACATTTCTTAGGTTTCACATTACTTACAGAACATTGGCAATTGTGACAAAAATGGCCATAGTTAATGTTTATAGAGGCACTGGGAAGAGGGGTTTCTTTGAGAAATCTTCCTAATCTAGGTGCTTACCACTTCCTCTTGCTCATTTCCATAAATTGGCTTCTGACCCCATCATTCCACTGAAACTATTCTCTCCAATGTTACCCCTACATTGTAAACTCCAGGGGCTCCTTGCTACCTCCAGCATCACATAGGAAATCCTGCATTTGGTATTTCAAGTCCTTCACAGCCTGGCCCCTTCCCATCTTTCCAGTCTTATTATACTTTACTTCAGAAAATGCACTTGCTTATTTGTAGTGGCCAACTTTCTGCTCTTAAAACATGACACTCTATTTCTAGATTTTGAACTGACTGTGCCCCATCCCTGTGACACTTGTCCTTCTTACTTTTGTCTCCTAGCTTTTCTGGCATTCTTAAAGGCAGCTCAAATTCCAATATTTATCAGAAGTTTTTCAAAGTGTTCCCTCTCCATGTCTCCTAGTCACCCCTGGTGCCTTCCCTTTGAGATTACTTGTCATTTACTGTGAATGTATCTTGTATGCACATAATTATTTGCATGTTGTCTCCTTCATTAGAACATGAGCTCCTTGAAGACAGAAACTATATTTTTGCCCTTTTTTGTATCTTAGCACTTAGCATAGTAGCTGATGTATAATAAGTGCTTAATTAATGTTTTTTGACTGACTGATACACTATTGTTGGTGGTACTGTACTTGGTCTAGCCACTCTGCAAAATGATTTGATGTCATGCTAAAAAACCAACTAATTTTGATTAGTCTATACCCTGACTCAGAGATCTTACTGATAAACATGTACACCTAGGAGGTCAAGGACACAAAAATAAAGGCCTTGTATATACCAAAACAGTCATAGCAACACTGTTTTGTTTTGTTTTTATGTTGTAGTAATTTCTGTGGGAAAAAACAAATAAGCAGAGTGAGTACATTTTATAATGTATGTGATACTCAGGCCTAGCATTCTCCCATTTCTTTGCCATGAGAAAGGAGATATATTCTACCTATTGTCAGGGACCATCACTGATATTTAAAAATCCTCAGAGTTTGACTTCTTTTTAATGAACTTTCAATTTGCATTTTTATAGTCATTTTGCATATTCTTTTGGAGGGGCTGAGGGTTCTGCTTATATTACTCTGCATCAGTTCATAGAAACTTTCCCAATGTCTCCCTGAACTACTCATGTTCCTCATTTCTTACAGAGTAATACTATACTGCTACACTTATAAGTCATGGATTTTTCAGTTATTCTCCAACTTTATTCTCCTAGTGTTCCAAATAGGCACCAATTTTATTTCTAGTTATTTGTTACCACAAAGAGTTCTGCTAAAATGTCTTCATATATGTTGAAATCTTTGTTTCTTTCTTTGCTTTTCTTGGGGGTATATTCCCAGTAGTGGAATCACGGGTCAAAGATTATGGACAGTTTAGTGACTTTTCTTACACAATTACAAATTGATATCCCAGATGGTTAGGGCCAATTCACAGCTCTGCCTACAGGTCACTAATGTACCAATCTTCCCACACCTCTTCTAACTTTGATTATTCCTGATTTTTGTCATCTTTGCCAATTTAAATAGTGTAAGGTGAAAATTTCTGGGATGTTATAATTTTTATTTCTCATCCTATAAGTGATTTACAGCATGTTTTCAAATAGTTTGTGAATTGTTTGCAATTCTTTTGAAAATTATTTATCTTCTCTAATCATTAACTAATTGGGGAATTGCTCTTGGTTTTCTCTCCCTATATTGGCTCTCAGAATTTCATCAGAAGAATTTGATACAAATATTTTTACCACACTACATTTGATTTCACCAATATTTTTTTTTACTTATTTGTGCAAAATATTTTAAATTTAATGTTATCAAAAGCATATATTCTGTCTTTTATGGTTACTTTTATCCCTTGTCTCATTAAGAATTTCTCACTCAAGTGGTAATTATGAAAGGTAGCTCCTGTTATTCTCTCTCTCTCTCTCTCTTTCTCTCTCTTTCTCTCTCCGTCTCTGTCTCTGTCTCTCTCTCTCCGTCCAATGATGTGATCTTTTAAATTCAGAGTAATCATTTAGAACTTTTTGTGATGTGCAAGACAAAATATTAATCTAAACCTAATTTTAAACAACAGTAAAACTGTTTTCTAGTTCCTAGAAGTTCACGTTGAAAAAGTTCCACCTCAAAGTACATATGTCCTCATATTTGTTAAACACTGGGTTATTGTATCAGCTGTTTTTGTTTCTTACTTATCTAGTCACTCCTATTAACTACTTTTATTTTTTATCCAATGTCAAATTTTTATGTCTACCGCTTTATAATATAGTTTGAGGTCTGAGAATGCCATGCCCCTTTCATTTATTTGAAAATTTTCATCAATAATAAACAGTGAAATTGACACAATTCCCTTTTTTTGTTTTGTCTGTCCCTGGTTCAGTTAATAGGACTATACTATTTCATAAAAAGAATTTTGTACTTTTTTCGGTTCTATTGTTGAGAATAATTTTTGTGGCCTACATATTAGTTATTCTTTAAAGAATCGACAGAATTCACTTATAAACTCATGTGCCTCAGGGTGTTTTTTTTCCCTTGGGAATTAATTTTTGAGCTGACCAATTTTCTTTTCTGCATTTACGTTGTTTATACTCTGTTTCTTTGTTGTCATTGTTTTGAGTCTTTTACATTTTTCATAAGGATTAGCTGGCTCTTCTTATTTTCAAAATTATTAACAGATCAATAATTTTGTGTAGTAGTTTCTATAAGTAGTAGTATCTCCTTATGGATAATAAGTAGTTATTATCATTTCCATTCTGTTTCTTGAGAATTAACTACCCTCCTCCCCCGTAAACCTTAATGTTTTCCTTCTTCTCTTTACCTGGAATACCACTTTGTGGACCAGATCTTCAAAAAATGTGCTCATTGTCCCTGGGAATTTTGGAATGTTCATACTGGGGCTTACCCGTCTTGATTGGTAAATGAATGCACACTCCCCTAGTCCCAGACTAGACTAAGCTTCATATACCATCCAATGATCTTGCCTGGTAACCCTGACATAGGAGCAATTACCTTATAAGCATGCTATTCTTTCTACTCTTCACTTGGGACATAGTAATCAAATCCTCACTACCATTGCTTCTGGAAAGAACATGTCAGTCAGTTGTCCTATGAATCAACTCATCATTCCTGGTTACCACTCCCCTCTATTATTGTAGGAGCTTTTACTTGTGTTTTGTAAACCCAGTACTCAGTACAGTATTAGGCTCATGCCAATAGATTAATAAATGCTATATCATTCATTCATCTTCATTTTGTCTCAGGGATTAAAAAATGCCTTTCCTCGTTCTTTTTCTTAGCTAGGCTAATAATTTTTGTTTTTATTTTCAATGAAGTATTAGTTTTGTTATCAGTTCTATAATTGCTTTTAAATTTTCAATTGCTCCTATTCTCTAATTTTTGTAACATCTTCCTTTGTACTTGTTTTATAGCGACTAATTTCCTTTTTTTGCCTTTTTCTTCTTCTTTTGTTAATGTAAGTTTTCAGAAATAAATACTTTCCTTTGATAAGTGCTTTAACTGTATCTCATAAGAATTGGAATTTTGTTTCCTTGTTAACAATATCTTTAAGACAATTATTTGTTATTTCTGTGTTTCATTCTTTGACTGACATTGTCCCGGCTGGCATTACTTGATCTTCATTTATGTCAGTATCTTTTGCTCATATTTATTTTTATTGTGCCATGGTCTTTAAAGAATGTATTTATTATTTCTGCCTTTTCATATTTGTTTATAATTCTGTTATGCCTTAGCATGTGATTCAATTTTTATAAAGGTAACATGGCATTTTAAGAAATATATATCATGTAAGTTTATCATTTAGATGTCACCATAGATCATTCAAACTACATTTTTTCTAAATATCTGTTCAGCTCTATATTTTCCTTTGTTTAGTTTTCTGTTGTTTCTATCTGGTTTCAAGAAAGAAAGATGAAGGTGTCTAATTGATATCGTTTTATTATCTATGTATTTTTATACTTCTAGCTTTCCTTTAAGAATATATCATGGAGAAGAAGGAATAAAGGGA
Source organism: Pseudochirops cupreus (assembly GCA_028627135.1). Lineage (NCBI taxonomy): Eukaryota > Metazoa > Chordata > Mammalia > Diprotodontia > Pseudocheiridae > Pseudochirops > Pseudochirops cupreus. The sequence continues at coordinate 307,368,236 of CM053581.1, read as the reverse complement.
GAAATTTAGGTGTTCTTAAAACAAAAGATATAAATGAAATTCTAATCTTGAAAAGAACTTATTCACGGTTCTTTTGAATATTTTGGTAGTTCCCTGTTTGTTTCTCTCAGCATTATCAATGTTTATTATTGCCTTATTTGGAAACATGAATAATTGAGTTACCTGAAAAATGATAGATGTTCTCTATATCAGCATTTTCATTTGTCTCTCTACATTTTAAAATGCTCCGTGTATGCCACAAATTGTTGGGTTTTCCTTTTAAAAATCTGTTCCTCGATACTTTTTTCATTTTCATTGAAGTATTTAACCCTTTAACATATAGAGCCATAATTGTTATGTTTGCATTTTCTTTTATTAAGTATGTATGTATGCATAACTTTCATATTCCCCCTATTAGTCAGCACTTAGTCTCTTCCATGTTTATCTTACATTAATCTGGTCATGATTTCCTCCCAACAATGCCTCTTCCTCCTTGTTACCCTACCTAATCCAAAATTCCCTGCGTTTAGATAGATACACACAGAGATTGAACATTAATTAAGCACTTAGTATATATATATATATATATATATATATATATATATACACATATATATATATATATGTATATATATATATAGCAAACACTATCCTAGACACTGGCTGCACAAAGGCAACAAGAAAGAGAGTCACGACCCTGAAGGAGCTTAGCCGTAGAGAACTGGGGTAGGGAAGAACTCATGCAGCAGCATGTTTTGGAAATTGTGGACTGATGTATAGTTCCTGGTCTATTTCCTGGAAAAAGTAAGGGAAAAGGTCATCTATCAGATAATAGATGAGAGACAGAATACAAGATTCCAGTGAGGAAGAGATGAGGCTAATGGCCAGAGTAGGGAGGAAATGAAAGGGAAATTTACTGTTATTTTTTCCCTCCCTTTTCTTCCTCTTCCTTTTTTTTTAACCTTTGCCTTTCTTGTCTTAGGTAAGTGTTAACTACCTAATTCTCTCTGTCCCTCCCATCCAGTCTTACATTTCAGTGATAATTTGTAATATGTCTTTCCCAATAATGTTTCCATTCTATTCCCTATCAATTCCTTTCTACTTCTAGAATATTCTAGAATATATTTCCGAGAATTTTAATTCTTCAGAATGGCATCAATGTGTAGTAGAAGCCACTCCGTAACTTAGTTCTAAGGAGGCAATCCTGATCTTTGCCTTTTCCCATGTTACTTGCCTCTTTTAATGTCATGGTACCTTTGCTTTGAACTTATGACATCTTTTCCATACCTTTCAGAACTTCCTCCCTATACCTTCCCAACCACTTTCTCCCCAGTAGGTAAAATTAGCACTGAGATTCAGAATTCCTTTCTCAAGAATTTAACCTCTCTAAGTGTCCAGTCGGTACCCATTCTCTTCCCATCCTTCCCATATAGTGTTGGTTTCAAGACTCATCTCACCTCTCCTAAATTTATGGGGATCCTTTGATGATGCCAGATAATTCCCTTTCTTAATGTTCTCTCCTTACTCTGTCACTATCTCCAAATATACTGTGAGAAACTTAAAGCCCATCTATTTCTTCTCTCAAGCCTTGGCCAGCTTTTCCTGGCCTACCCTGTTCCACCTTTACCTTTCTCTGTTCTAATTTTTTTCTTTATTATCTTTTCCCTCTATGAAATATACACATATATCATATATTTACTAAATAAGGGCATGATAATTTGCCCTGAAATATTAACTTACTTTTTTCTCTTACTCTCCTCCTGATTTTTCCCTGTTATATTTCTTATTCTTTAGATTGTGAAAGTCATGTTTTCTCTGAGAGAAGTAAGTAGGATCAGGGGAGCAATATATACACAATGACTACAAGAATATAAAATGAAAACAACACTAACAGGAAGCTGAACAGTAATTAATTCTAATGACTAATCTTAGACCCAGAGAACAGATGATGAAACTTCCTTTCTCTCTGTAGAAAGACAAGGCATTAGGGGCAGAGATTGTTACATACGCTTTCTGTCATGGTCATTGTATTGATGGATTTTGCTTTACTTTTTTCCCCTCTGTTACAAGGAAGGGCTTTTGGGGCAGGGCATAGTCAGGGAAAATTGTGATATAAAAGCAAAAGGCATCATATAACTTAAAAAATGCTATAACATCTGGGCTCTCTAGTGGCTGTGTCTGGTTGGGGGCTCCCATTACACTTAGTTTACTGGACAAGGTATTAGATAATAAGACAAAGGTGAATCTTAGGTTCACCTATCACCTTCCTCACTTTGGCATTTAAGGTTCTCTACTCTCTGGCACCAACTATCCAACCATGTGACTTTTTCTTCCATTACTTCTCACCATACCACCTGGCATAATTTATTGGAGAGCTGCAAAACTTATTTTTAGCACTTTTTAGTTCATGGGGAAAGCTGTGTAAACACCTGGTTCCGATCATTTTCTTTCTTTCTTTTTTTCTTTCTTTCTTTCTTTCTTTCTTTCTTTCTTTCTTTCTTTCTTTCTTTCTTTCTTTCTTTCTTTCTTCCTTCCTTCCTTCCTTTCTTTCTTCCTTCCTTCCTTCCTTTCTTTCTTTCTTTCTTTCTTTCTTTCTTTCTTTCTTTCTTTCTTTCTTTCTTTCTTTCTTTCTTTCTTTCTTTCTTTCTTTCTTTCTGTTTTTGACTCTTGAGGGCTATGGAATTGATCTTGAGCACAAGAAATCTCTAAGAATGGGGGAAGACAAACCAGTTTTCTGGGAGGCTAAGGAGCAGTCAACCTGGGAAGCAGGGAGACCAATAGGGGAATTTTGTGGGTCTTTGTAACCCTGCAGTACTTCCAATAATTTTGAGAGTTAGTTCTTCTTAACTTACTTCTGAAGTGCTCAGGTGTTTTATGCAGGGAAAGGAAATGTTTTTACTTATGCTTTTTGTTTTTAGATCATATTCACTTCCAAATATGTTTGTCCTCCACTTTCTTTACCCATTGAGTCTTCTCTTTGAACAAAGACCCACAAAGAGAAAGGAAATCAGTTTAGCAAAAGCAATCTTCATTGATTCTATCAGATGGGATGGGCAATATTACACACCCATCATCCTTCTGTTCCTGAAATGAATGGAAAAAGGTGCATTGTCTCAATTCTTTTTGGTGAGTCAAGTCTACTAATTATAATTTTATAGAATTCAGGGTCATTTTATTGATCTTTCCTTTAACATTGTTATAATCACTATACATATTGTGGGCAAGATAAGATTAAACAGGGTTGAAAAATTGAATGGTGAGTACATTGCCAGTCAAACTTTGGGCCCTTATGGCAGAGGGCAAGACTCTCTGTAGAAGTAATGATCACATAATTTTTGCTACTTCTGTTGGCACAGACCCTCCAATACTATACTATACTACAATACTAGGAGAACACTCAGATAACCACTATTCCATCAACCTGGCACTCATCCTAGGTCCCTCCTTACATGGGAGTCAGACTGCAGCTCAGCCCATGTGCCAGCTGCCTAATGACAGATGGTTCTCACCTGTACAGAAGATACCTCTAATTTCAGTTACCTGCTCAGACCGAGATGTGGGGTCTCCCATCCCTGGCTCTGTGTAACATCTATCAGCTAAGAGACCAATGTGCTCAGAGTCAAACCATTTTAGATGGCAATTGAGTATTTACTCTGAAGTCTGGAGGGAGTCTCTGTATATTTCCTCTTTTTAGTGATATTATTATCGGTATCAATAGAAAGCTTACTGTGAATTATTTTGGTTGCAATAACTTATAAAATTATTTACTAAGGCATGGAAGGATCTATGGCCTGAACCAATAGATGAAATAACAATTCCTTTTGTTGACAAGATGAATATAAACATCTTTCATTTGTTCAATACATTTTATTTTTCAGAGCACTTTTCTGATTTTGGGATTACAAAAATCTGGTGAAGTTGTCAACGAAGGCCCATAGGATCAGAAGTCTTGAACTGAAAGGGATCTTAGGTGTTGATGAACCTAACCCCTTCATTTTACAGATAAGGAAACTGAGACACAAGTGATTTGCCTTAAGTCTTATACAGAGTTAATGGCAGAGTCAGGATTCTAACTGGGGTCCCATGGCTTTAAGTTCCGCTCTCTTTCCAATATACCATACAGCTTCTAAGCACCATGCTTGCCTCCCCAGAAAATGAAACACAAAATTTGCTGGCCTGAGATGACAGGCCTATTTAGTGATAGACTTGAGACTGGAATTCAGGTATCTTGACTCTTAGTGAAATGCTCTTGCCAATGTGTTTCATATATTCTACTAGGTTATAAGCTTTCTGAAAGTAGCACCCATATCACAGAATGTCAGAGTTGAAAGAGAGGCTTCCATTTATATGCCTTGCATTTTTATCAACCTGGTGAATCCTCCTTTGTACCTAGGGAATAGTTTCAAAGAAAGTGGTGGCTGCTATATGGAGACCATTATGTTAGGCTCTGAGGGGAGATTTTAAAATGTTTATGTATTAGGCGTTAAAACATAACTAGTTGGAAGCAGTATAGAGGAGGATGAGGAAAATGGTAAGGCTATAAGGATCAATTGAAGGAGCTGGGGGTATTGAACAGATATTGGTTAGATATCAGGAAAAACTTCTTATCAAATAGAATTGACCAAGAATAATATGGGGTATCTCAGGGTCATGGATTCTCCTTCAGTGAAGGTAGCTAAGGATGGAGGACCACCTGTCAGGGTTGTTGTGGAGATGATTCTTGTTCTGATACAGGATGGATTATATGGCCTCTAGGATCCCCCTCTTTTTTTTCAGAGGGGGAAGGCAGGGCAATTGGGGTAAAGTGAGTTGCCCAAGGTCACATGGCTAGTTTTTGTGTTAAGCGTCTGAAGTCACATTTGAACTCAAGTCGTCCTGACTCCAGGGCCTGCGCTCAATTCACTGTGCCACCTAGCCACCCCTAGGATCCCTTTCAACAGATATTCTGTGATCTAGGTCCTGATCTCATGGAGCATATAGTCTAGCAAAAGTTTATGATACATAAAGAGTGGATAGAAAATTCCAATAGGAGTTAAGAGACCTGAAGCCCAATCTTAAATCTATGATAAATAGGTGCATAATCTTGGGGGGGGGGGGGCAAATACTGTGTCTCCTTTTCTGGGGAGATAAAGCATGATACCTTGAGGCAGTTTTCACAGGACCTGCTCTGCTACTGTGGAGCTGTGCCACTGTGCCTCAGGTTCCTCACCTATAACATGAGGAGATGGGAGAAGGTCTCTTCCAGCACTAGAGCTATGTTCGCATGATCCTATAAACTCCCAAATGAGCCTCTGCATTAAGTGCTATAAAGGGAGGGGGACTGTATACAGAGGGGCAAAGGTAAAGTGAAGCACTTCAATCAGAATAGCTTTCAGGGCTGGAACAGTTAAATAACATGTAGAGTGTGTACTTAATGATTAAAACACCAAGCCACAGGCAGCCATAGGCCTTTTTAAGCCTCCCAAGAGAGGCACCTTTATTAACTGTGACCTTCAAAAGATTGTAAACTTCAGAGAGTCTTCAGGGGATGTTTACAAGACTCATAGCAGAGCCTAAGGAACCAATTCCATCCTTTGCTCCTTTTTCTCACTCCTCCACCCTCCTCCCTTCCCATCCCTGTGGGTGGAAGAATAAGATCAAATATAAAACCTTAAAATAAAAATGAATGTAGAACTGCTAAAGTACATAACAGAATACTTTTAGTTTCTCATCAGTAATGACATAAAGGAATGTGAAAAATACTGGGGTGGTGAAAAAAGAACTAACCACGGAGTTAGGGGAGATCTGGGTTCAAGTTTTGCCTCCGATGCATACTAACTGTGTAGTTCTGGGCAACTCTAAGAGCCCCAGGAAACTCTAAGTAGCAGTTGTTGTTCAGTCTTTTCGATCATGGCCGCCTCTTTTTGACCTCATTGGGGTTTTCTTGGCAAAAGATACTGGAATGATTTGCCATTTTCTTCTCTAGCTCATTTTACAGATGAGGAAACTGAGGCAAATAGGGTTAAGTGACTTGCACACAGCTAGTAAGTTTCTGAAGCTGGCTTTGAACTCAGGTCTTTCTGCCTGAAGGCAGCCCTGGTGCTCTATTCACTAGCTGCATAAATTACAGAGCAGATGCTAATGTGTGTTGGCAGAGGGTGTTTCCTAAGGGGGAACTACTGATGTGAATGAGATCACAGATGTGATCTGTCCAAAAAATGGAGAAGTATCTAGCCTTGAAGATTAGCATTAAACAACCCAACTTAGGAGTCAACTTAGGACCAGTCTTAAAGAAATCAGGCAACACTGTCATTGCTTGAGAATTTCCTAAAATCCCTGATGACCCTCACAGATGAGTCACTCAGAATTCTGGCATCTGGAGAGTAAAGACTGGTGGAGAAACTGGGTGCTTGGTTAAGAAAAATGTTGTGGACTGAATTACATTTGGAATCTATCTGCAAAGTTACCTTATGGCATTATTTCCAAATGCTTTCTGGTGGCTAAATGAAGGGCTACCCAACATACTTGACCTGGGGTCCGTGGACCTTTAAGGATAGATTTCAAGGGTTCTGTGAACATGTATGGAAAAAAATCTTTATCTTTAATAACCTCCAACTGAAATTTGGGCAGCTAGGTGGTACAGTAGAAAGAAAGAGTACAAGATCTGAAGTCAAGAAGACTGCTCTTCCTGAGTTCAAATCTGGCCTCAGACACTTAGTAGCTGTGTGGCCTTGGGCACTGTTTGCCTCAGTTTCCTCATCTGAAAAATGAGATGGAGAAGGAAATGGCAAACCACTCTACTATCTTTGTCAAGGAAAGGTTTGTAAGGTTGTGAAGACACCAACATTTCTAAAAGTGACTGAAAAACAAAAAACTGAAATTTAACGTTTCATTCAATTATTTAAAAAACTCTGTTCTGAAAAAGGCCTTGTCCATAGGTTTCACTAGACTTCCAAGGGGGCCCATGACACTAAAAGATAAAAAAACAAACTCTATGACAATTGTTAAAGAAGATAACTATAAAAACTGAATACTAGAGAGAGTAAAAAGTTTCACAGTGTGGAGAAAATTTGGATGGGTAAACAAAGCACTAAAATTCTGCAAGATACATTTGTCCTCCATTCTGCCAGTTCATACACCTTTTGGATTAGGAGTAGCCTTGAGTGGATGTGGAAGCAGCCTTCTCTCTCCCCGTCTTAACATCTCAGCTACTTCTGTATCTCCCAAGAAGAGAGTTCAGAATCTCTCTAGGCAACCTGTTTTCAGCAAAGCAGTCCAAAGGCTATCCAAGTGCAGCCCAATCTCTTGCCTAGGCAGATTCTGCTTGAATAGGGGCCAAGAGATAATTTGTTGTCTGAGGACTAGCTTAGGTAAATCTTGAGAGACAGTACCAGAAGACTGGATACTAGGGGATGGATTTTTTTTTTCAGTCACAACATCTCCTATGGTGAAGAGTGATTGAAATCCATGTTAGGGGTAGTGGTAGGGGGAAGGACTTGCTCTGATGAAACAAGGGGTCCTTGAAGTATTGAAATAAGTAATTTGTTCCTGCAAGAGCTATAAGAATATGATATGAGCAAGAACAGTCCAGGGAGATGGGAAGCACAATATATTAAAATAAAAAAATCTATATTCCTCCAGGACAGCCTTTTGACATAGAGATGTCTTTCCAAAGAATCCTGAATTGAGGGGCTGTGCAATTGGGTTGAAAGCCCTGTTCTCTTAAATCATGAGAAGTGGGGGAAGTATCCAAATTAATTCACTGGAGCATAATTAAACTAGTTAAATCCATTTTAAAACGGAGTCAGAAACACCTCCATGTACTTAATTCAAAGTGATATCTTCGAAAGGATGTGATTATAGTAACCCAGGATATTTAAAGTTCTACTTCAAGGCTTTTTTCCCTGTTGAATAAGAGGAGGCATTAATATAGGCTTATTGTATTCAAGGGGAGAAATGTTCCCAAAGCACCTCCTGTCTTTTATAGGTCACTAGGACACCACTTAGCCCATCAAAGGACGTCATTTGTGAACCAGTAAACCACGGGTCTGAAAGAGGGAATGCATCTTCCTCAAACACCAAACATTGCAAATAAATCAATTTAATTCAAAACACACCTGTGGAGTTCTTCCTGTGAGCAGAATACTGTTCTAGGGCTTGAGGGAGATCAAAATTAAATTAAGGCAATGTCCAGGACCTCATGTAGTTTATTATGCAGTAGAGGATTTTAATAATCACATGTGAAAAGCAATAATACAAAATGACATAGGATAATCACATTACAAAGTACAAAAAATGCCACGTGGAGTTTGAGGTAAGAAAGGTCATCATCAGTGGTGGGAGGACATCAAGTAACACTTCCTGGAAAGATGAGATTTGAGTTCAAGTCAACAGATTTAAATGATCAGGTTGCTGAAAGAACTGACCAAGCCATTGCCCATGATCTTGCAGAGATCATGGCAGATGGGAGAATTGCCCACAGGAATAGTGTGGAACAAATGATTCCCCAATGTTTTAAAAGTGAAGGGAGTAAATTCTGCAAGCTATCAGCCAGGGAGCTTAACTTTGATTCTTGGCGAAATTATAGAACAAAATATCAAAGAGACAGTTGAAGTATACATGATGAATACAACAGTGTAACAGAAAAGAACAAGATAAAATCAAACTGAACACTGTATAACTTTAATGAACAAGTTTGGCCCTAAAGAAGAGATGAGAAAAATATGCATTCTTCTTTTATTTAAAAAGAGGAGGAACCATGAGTCTGGAGCATTGTATATACTATTAGTCTTATTGGATGAGTTGGTTACTTTTGCTGAATCCATTTTCTTCCCTGTCTTTAATTTTTGTTGTTGCCAATAATAAGGGATGGTTCCTTGTGAAGAGGTATGTTTGGAAATGAAGATGATATAAAAATAAAAGACTACCAATGACGACTTAAAAATAACATATTGCACTGAAGTGATGGTTTGTGAATATTTAAAAAAACTGAATGTATGACTTTTTCAAGCACAGGTAAGTCTAGACTAAGCTTATTGCCTTCTTTGACAAGACTGTTATCCTGATAGATAAAATTATATAAATATATGTGCATATATATATGTACATATATAGGCATAGACATATTACATGTATATGTAATATGTGGCTATATCTATATACATACACACACATATATGTATACATACATATATACATGCATAAGTATACACATATAACACATGTTTTGTTGTTGTGTAGTCATTTTCATTTGTGTCTGACTGTTTGTAACTCCATTTGGGGTTTTCTTAGTCAGTGATACTGGAATGGTTAGCCATTTTTTTCTCCAGCTCATTTTACAGATGAGGAAACTGAAGCAAGTAGGGTTAAGTGACTTGCCCAGGGTCACACAGTTGGTAAATGTCTGAGGCTGGATTTGAACCCAAGTCTTCCTGATTCTAGGCCCAATGCTCTAGCCTCTAAGCCACCTAGCTACTTGCTATTATAATTATAATAATTATTATTATCAGGGGAATCCTGCAGATATAGTTTAATTAGATTTTAGCAAGGCATTTGACAATGTCTCTCACCTTATTCTTGTGTACAAGTTGGAGAGATGGAAGCTAGGTGAGAGCTTAGTTATGTGAATGTTGGCCTGGTTGAAAATACCTGGAACCAAATAATAGTCAGTAATGCTCAATGTTAGCATGGAAGAAGTTGTCTGGTAGAGACTTCTCCATGTACTTGTTCTTGATTCTGTTCAGTTTAATATTTAGAAGGTAGCTGGGTGGCACAGTTGATGGAGTGCTGGGCCTGGAGTTAGGAAGGTCTGAGTTCAAATCCAACCTCATACACTTGCTAGCTGTGAGACTTTGGGCAAATCACTTAACTTTTGCCTTCCCTAGTTTCCTCCACTGTAAAACGATAATAATAGTTCCTTTCCAAGGATTCTTGTAAGGATCAAAGGAGATAATATTTGTAAAGTACTTAGCATAGTACCAGCAAGGGAGTAGGTGCTTAATAAAGGCTTATTTCTTTTCACTTCCCACTCAAGAGGATCAAGATCCCCTATATTCAAGTATTTAAAAGACTGCTATGAGGACGAGGGCTTATTTTCTAAGATCTACCTGCTACTTAGTTCCTAAGGAGAGAAGTCAGTACAATGGGCAAAAATTGTAGAAAGGCAGATGCAGGCTCTATGTTTGGAAAATACTTCCTAAAAATTAGAGCTATATCATGGTGCACCAAATTTCCTCAGGAGTTAGTGAGTCTCCACTCACTATGGGTCTCTAAGCAAAAGTTGGTTGGCTGTTTTTCTAGGATCTTACAGGATGGACTTTATTCAGGTACACAGAGTTTTGGAATCCTGAAATCTCTTCCTTCTCTGAGATCCTATATTCCTCTGAGTTGGTCTTTGAAGTATCAGTTCATTTCAACAAGTGGATAAGTGAAGAGCAAAGGGTCCTGGTGAATGGTGTGAACAAAGACAGGGAAGTGGAAAAGTACTATTTAAAGCATCTCGAGCCATGTTTAGCGGGTGGTGAGTTGTTTGATTGAAGCTTATTAAAATAGTATCTAATAATAATAGCTAGCATTTGCATAACACTTTAAGTTTTGCAAAGTGCTTTACAAATATTATCTCATTCTTATCCTCACAACAATCCTGGATGTAGAAGCTATTATTATTTTGATTTTATAGGTGAAGAAACCGAGGTACACAAGTTAAATGGCTTGCCTAAAGTCTCAATGCTAGTAAGTATCTGAGATTAGATTTGAACTTAGGTCTTACAGAGTCCAGGTACACTCTTCTACCTACTTTGCCACCAGGGAGCATGAGATAAGGCTGGAAATGCAGGATAACACAGTGTTATGAGGGGTCTGGAACACCAGACTGAGGAGTTAAATGCTACTGTTAACAGACTTACTCTTAACACTTACATTTTCTACATTTTGATGTGTAAAATCTGCATACCCAAGCACATGCATACTTTTAAAAAGCCATGCCCTGTCTTGTTTATGTAGTACACACAAAGGGGTTAAATGCCACTTGATGATCAATTCTGTCAATTTCTATCCTCATCATTCCTTATACACAGCAGTCAAACAGAGAATTATCAAAATTAGACTTAGAAGCTCCTCCTTAACTTTCACAGGAGATCGATGTAGATTGTAGAAGTTCCTCTGTTTGACTTGTAAAGTCTTTCACAACTTGGCCCCAGATGCTTTTCTAGCCTTATTGCACATCATTCACATTTATGCCCTCTAAAATCTAGTCCCATTGGTCATGCTGGTGGCCACTAACCATGACACTCCATTTTCAATTTCTTCTCTTTGTGCCTTGTGCATTGGTAGTCCCCCTGCCTAGGATGTACTCTCTCCTCACCTATACCTTTTTGAATTCTTGGGTTTTCCCCCCAAAAAAATCCAGCTCAAGAGCCAGCTCCTACAAGAAACCTTTCTGATTATGTTTGCCATTATCAACACTCTCATAATATCTCTTTCTGTCTCTATTTCTCTCTCTGTCTGTTTCTCTCTCTGTCTCTGTCTCTCTTTGCGTATATTTAGGGTTAGATAATCACTTGTCTGGGTGCTAACAGGATGGATTTTTATTCAGATACTTGGATTTTAAGGTTTGCAAGTCACTTTACAAATATTATCTCAATTTATCCTCATGACAATTCTAGGATATATTTTACAGTTGAAGAAAAAAGCTTAAGTGACTTGTCCAGGGTCACACAGCTAGCAAATATCTGAAGTTGAACTTGAACTCAAGTCTTCCTGACTACAGGTCCAGTGCACTATCTACTATAGCACCAGGTTACCCAGTGCCTACTTTCTCAAGTTGCCTTGTATCTATTTCATATTTTTAGTTGTTTTTCAGTCATGTCCTACTCTTCATGAAACCATTTGGGGTTTTCTTGGCAGAGATACTGGAGTGGTTTGCCATTTCCCTCTTCAGCTCATTTTATAGAGGAGGAGACTGAGGCAAAAAGTGCTAAGTGACTTGCTGTAATGTTAATGGAATCTGAAGATCTTCCATGCCCCTTTGTATTGGCAAATAAACAGGTACTTAGCACCTAGCTTCAAGTTAACATGTTGTTTAAGCTATTTAATTAACATAGAAGTAGTTAATACCTTGGGAGGAAGTTGCTGATATAACAGGAAGGAGCAGAATGGGGAGGGGCTATACTGTATATGAGGAAGAGAACCAACAGGATAGATTTCCTCTCAGTGAGCACCTGGAGGCTGCAACTTTTGCCAAGACCCTCCTTCTCGGAACTTTTTGCTGAGACCCTCCTGCAACTTTTGCCAAGAACTTCCCAGAACCAGAAAGATGAGTCCCAGAACCAGAAAGCCAAATTCATTACAGTAGTCACAAAGTTGATACACATGGTTAATGCAACGAACATCCACATTCCCAAGTCTTCACAATAGAACAGGCTCCCTCAAGCAGGGATCCTTCTCTCACTCACAGTAGCTGCTCAGCCTGGTTCTGGGAAGTTCTTGGCAAAAGTTGCAGAAGGAGGGTCTCAGCAAAAAGTTCCCAGAAGGAGGGTCTTGGCAAAAGTTGCAGCCTCCAGATGCTCACTGAGAGAAAATCTGACTCTCCTGCTGGTTCTCTTCCTTATATATAGTATAGCTCCTCCCTGGTCTGCCCCTTCTTGTTAAGGTATTAACTACTCCCAAGGTGTTAACTACTTCTGTGTTAATTAAATAGCTTAAACAAGGTATTAACTTGAAACAAGGTGCTAAGTCCCTGCTTACTTGTCAGTACAAAAGGGATGGAAGATCTTCACATTCCACTCACATTACATTTGCCCAGGGTCACATAGCTAGTAAGGAGGCCAGATTTGAATTCAAGAAGATGAGTCTTCTTAACTCCAGCCCAGCTCTCTATCCACTGAGCCATCTAGTTTCCATTTATTTCATATAGATTTTGTATTTTTGTATATATGTGTGTATGTATATATACATACATACACACACACACACATATATATATGTGTGTGTGTGTATGTATATACATATACATACATACATTGTCTCCCCCTTTCCCCCATTAGAAAATGTGAGATCTTTGAGGGTGGAGACTGTTTCATATTTGTTTTTGAGTCCTCAATTCCTGGAACATAGTAAGTGCTTTAACAATGCTTTCTGATTGATTGATTTTAGAATCTTCTTTGTTCCTTGATTAAAATACTTGACAAAGGTCAGTATTTGTTTTTCCTTTGGCAAATATTGTTGCTGCATTCATCATCTCCACCAACCATAGAGCAATGAGCTACCTCCACTCCTCTCCCCCCAGTTCATCTGACTCTCTTCAGGAAGCCTCAGGAAAGAGCCCTGGTTGCCTGGACTGCTACTCCTTTATGTGGGCAAATGGAAGGAAAACCACTCCAACGATCATGCTTTCTGGGCATCCAAAAGGAAACTGGGACTCACTGATGTAATTTCAGTTCATTATAGATTTCCTAAACCTGCCTTGCCTAAGTGGATTTAAATTTTTTCCCCTGCCACTTAGCTTGGGAAAAAACCTTAATTGCAACATTTATGCATAATTGTTAGGTGATGAATGCCTGAGGAATTTTTCCTTGCAGACATACACAAACGTACACATTACAATCAGCATTCAAGGGAGGGAAAGATAGATTGTTCCCCCAGAAGGGTTTCTGCCCCCATGCAGGTGGGCACCTAGGATTCACCCACTTCTCTGCTCTTCACTTCACTATCTCATTTTTCACATTTCAAAAATAGCTCTCAGGAGGAGCTCCATCCAGACAACTAGCTTGTCTCAAAGCAGCATGAGTAGAATAGCTTTGTTGGACAGGAAAACCACAGAATTATTCTATGAGCCAACATCTATTTATTGTGTCCACTATGGGATCAAGGTTATGGTAGGCAACATACAGGATAATTTGCTGTGTTCAATTGTTTCCAACTCTTTGTGATCCACTGTGAGGTTTTCTTGGCAAAGATATTAAGAATGGTTTGCCATTTCCTTCTTTAGCTCATTTTACAGATGAGAAACGAAAACGACCATGGTTAAGTGACTTTTCCACCATCACACAACTAGTAACGTCTGAGGTAGGATTTGAACTCAGTTAGTTCTCATTCCAGGGCTGGTATTTTATCCACTGTGCCACTTAGCTGTCCCTATGCTGAGAATTAAGTAAATAGAAACTGTACCCCTCAAAGAGCTTGCAATCAAATTTAAGTAGAGAAGAAAATATATCTAAAATAGTAACAAATAATAATCGATATTTCATAGATCTTTAAAGTTTTTAGAGTGCTTTACATAAAGATATCCAATCAGTTGCCAAATCTTGTCATTTCTACCTCACAACATCTCTAGCATATGTCTCTTTCTCTATTTACATGGTCACTAACCTAAATCAGGCCTTTAGCACCTATTGCCTGGATTATTGGAATAGTTTCCTAATTGTTGTGCCTGCATCAAGGTGATTTCTCCAGTTTGTCCTTCCTTTAGTTGTCAAATTAATTTTTCTAAAGCACAGGTCTGACTATGTCACTCTGCTACTCAATATACTGCAATGGCTCCCTATTGCCTCTGGGATCAAATATCAGTTTTTCTGTTTAAAGGGTTTTACAATTTGGACCTAATTTGCCTTATGTAATATTAATGGGATTTAAGATCTTCCCTGCCCATTAGAGGGGCACTCTTTCCTTCCACGTGGGGCTTCCTTGTAAGAAGACGTTGACAACTTTTCTTAATTTCCAATTAGGCACTGAATCAGGAGGGTTGTGGCGCCTTTTGGCTCTAAAAAAGGATATGTATACTCTGAGGTTAGCATTTTGCTTTGGGAAAGAGTGTTCTTGTGATTTGACCAGATGAGACTCTGGGTAGCCCACTTTGAAAAACCCAGATGTTGGTGCTTCTATCTCTGGTAACTATATATGTATTGCCTTCATCAGACAATTGTCTGTTGATCTGTCCTAATTTCTCAGACAGAAGCCCTATCTGTTGTTTTTTATTTCTCTGCTTGTATTTCCTCTGAATTTACTCTGTTTGTATTTTCTCTGAAGTTCAGTGTACTGGCTTTTCCCCTGAACTAGTGAATGTAATTTAAAAGGATTGTTGACTCATTAAACAGCTATCTTTCCTAGTAAAGCAGATCTAAGAACCTGTACTAGCAGCCATCCTGAGTATGCCAGTGTGGTTGCCACTACTCCTCCTTCTATATTCTTTCCCTTCCTTTCTTTTATGATTCTACCAAACTAGCCTTGCTGTTGCTCTCACAGGATAGTCTATCTCCATTCTCTGTGCTATCGAACTGCCTATACACTCCCCCTTTTCCCTTCCCCCAAAATTGGAATTTATTCCTTCCTTTCCTTTACTTCCTTTAGTCTCATTTTGTTCCACCTTCAAAATTAAGCATTCCTAATCCTAGCAGCTGTTAGAACCTCCTTCCCCATAATTTACCTTAGTTTTTTTTTGTATAAGTGCCCTCTTCTTGTTGTTCCCCCCCCCCATTTGACACTCATAGGTTTAATATTGGGTCCCCAGAAGAGTTCTGGTTGAAAGGTATTTTATGGGTCTCTCCTCCAAAACTCTAGCTCACAAACTCCAATGGGTATGTTCACTTTCAAGAGAAAATGGAAACAAAGTAGTTCAAAGCATCAGTATTTACTAAGATGCTCCTGTAAAAAGAGTAGCTATATAACAATGTCTTCATAAAGCTAGATACACTTCCGCAAATATACACAAGACAAGTGGGATGAATAGGCATAAAAGGAATAAATGGACTGGGAAACACACATATGGAACATATATGGGTCAAAGCAACTCACAACTCTGTAACTTCAGGGTTCTAATGTCCTTTAAAACAAAATTATGATGCCCTCACACTACTCCACCCTCGGCCAGTGTGTATGTGTGTGGGATGAGTCTCCTGTCTGAGCACCTGGGCTTACTCCTTTGGTAGTCCATCTCCCAAATGCCAGGACTTTTTGTTTTATTTTTGTCTTTTGATACCTTTTGATTTGCTCATAAATTGGATTTAAGTGAGGCAGAGTTGCATGAAGTCATCAGCCTCAATCTCACTTCCAGAGTCATCACAGTCTAGTGGCAGGACAGAGTCAAGAGGACTGGTGAAAGCTCAGATGTGGCAGATGACCTTAGTGTCTCCAACAGCTAACCAAGCCCTATGTGTTCCACAGCGCCCTCTTTAGCTGCCTTCATGGCCATTGGAACAAATTGTTCTCGTCCACCGTTTCTAACAGCGGAAGTCTTCACATTTTTGGGGTAGACATTCCCCCTCCCCCCCCCCAACTGACCAACTTCCAGGTTACTCTAAACCTGGTTTAGCCTGTTTACTGAAGCAGTTTACCAGGATGTGGCCACTGGGCATGCTACAGCTTCTTGTGGTCACGGGTGAGAATTAAGTGTGTCAGGAGGACAGCAAAGGTGGAAAGTAACCCTTGTACCAGGGATGCTAGTCTTCCCTGAACACACTCTACACCCCAAACACCAGGGCTAATTTCCTTTTCAGTCCCCAGATATCAGTCTTCTTTCCTGTCAGAGGTCACATTCCTTAAAACTGATTCTTGCCCCAGTTGGCTCTCTTCCACTATTTGCTGGATGCAATGTCTCCTCTGGGCAATTAAAATTGCTACAAGATACTATGACTGATGGGGTTAGGAGGAGAGAGAAATCCTCTCTCTCTGCTGCCCTCTGATAGAGCAACATGTCCAGGCATACTCCACAGAGCTGCTTCATGTCTTGAACCTCTCTAGGAGCTGACAACCATGCTTTTTAAAGGCAATCAGGGGTGTGACCAATCTTCCACCAGCCAATGTCAAGTTACCCTCTTGTTCTATTTGGGAGAACTCTTTCACACTTCTTAAAGTGGTAATAGTGTATGGATATGTCTTTGTACTGCATTTAACACTTTAACACCTCAGCTCTCTATTATGTACCTCCTTCTGTGATTTTATCAACTAAACTGCATGGAATCAATTGTTCAGAGATTACCTCCCTCCTCAACACACATATTTTGTACATACTTATTCAGTTTGTCCCAAAAGTCTTTTGTTGTTGTTCAGTCATGTCTAACTCTTCATGACCCCGTTTGGGATTTTCTTGGCAAAGATACTGGGGTGTTTTTTTTAAATTTCTTTCTCCAGCTCAGTTTATAGATGAGGAAACCGAGGCAAACAAGTTTAAATGACTTGCCCAGGGTCACACAGCTACTAAGTGTCTGAGGCCAAATTTGAACTCAGGAAGATGAGTCTTTCTGACTCCCGGTCTGGCACTCTGTCCACTCCCAGGAGTCTTAGTTCAATTTTAAGCTCTTAAATCTGAAAACTTGAGCTCTTAGAGCTTAAAACTGCACTAAGACATTTGGGACATACTGTGGTATATACATGTTTTCTCAGTGGATAGATTACATGTTTCTTGAGGGCAAGGTTTTTAAAAATTTTGTCTTGATGTATCAAGAACCTAGCACACTGCCTGGCAGACACTTAATTAGTACCTACAAATGCCTATTGATTGACTGATCATTAATCTCTTCCATTTGCTCATGCTGTTTCCAAGACATATAAAACACTATCATAACTCAGATACTTATTGACTGTGTGACCTTGGACCAGCTATTTAAACTCTCTTCATCTGCATTTCCTCATCTGAAAAGCAGATATTTAAAAAGCTGTGGTATCTGTCTCACAGAATTCCTATGAGGCTCAAATGAGATGGATTGTAAAGTGCTTTGTAAACTTTACAACACTATATATTATAAGTATATAAATATTATATGTGTCAGTTATTGTTATTATTATTGAATGAAATTGAAATGACCAGGAAGACTGAGTGCACCAGTACTTCAGATAAAACTAGAAACCAATAAGTCTGAAGGGAAGGGTCAAGATGTCACTTGAATTGAGTCCTGATGGTTAGGGATTGCATCATCAGCATAAGGGAAAGCAAGAGTCAGTTGACAAACATTGATTTATTGTTCTGCTTGGCTCCAAATGGCATTATTAGGAGTAATGGGAGAAAGTTGTGAGGAGGTAGATTTAAAATGGATGTAAAGAAGAACTTCCTAATAATCAGAACCATCCAGAAAGAAAATGGGCTATCTTAAAAGAAAATGGGTTGGGGCAGAGCCAAGATGGCAGAGTAAAAGCAGGAACTTGCTTAAACTCCTGTACCAACCACTTCCAATACCTGTAAAATATAACTCTAAATAAATTTTAGAGCTACAGAACCCACCAAGTGACAGAGAGAAACAAACCTCCCACTGAAGCCAACCTGGCAGGCCAACAGGAAGGGTCTATCACACTGGGCTAAGGGCTGAGCAGTCCTGCGGGAACTGCAGGCCCAGACCCAGGGTGGCCCCAACCAGCAGAACAGACCAGGTAGAGAAGACTTCAGGAGAGTGAATCACCAGCAGCTGTGGCAGTTTCCAGACTTCTCAACCCATAATCCCCAAAGAGAAAGTAAAAGGTCAGTAGGGAACTCTGTTGGAACAAGGAGACAGAAGAGCATGGTCCGGCTCCTGCCCCCAGGGTGAGAGGTGGTGAAGGAGGTGTGGGTGCTGAAGCTGCTGCCATTTGTCTGCCTCTCGAGGTCTTGGTCTGCAGATCATAGGGGGGACCAAGAGACCATTAAGAGGGTAATCACTCTTTCTTTGACCTGCTTGGATCTGGGTCATAGTCCTGGGTGGTGGTTCTGGGGTGTGTGGCCAGTTTACCAGAGTTTGTGGTGGCTGTAGAGAGGGCGTCCTCCTCCTAGCTCTGATAGCATTTGTGAAAACCCCAGCAATTTGGAACACAGCTCTCTCTACTCTGGAAGCAGAGTTCTACTATGGCAAAGAGCTCAAAATCAAGTAATTGGCTGGAAATGTGAGCAAGCAGAGGAAGCACGACGAGACCATAGAATCCTTTTGGGGGGACAAAAAGGATTAAAACATGGAACCAGAAGAAGACAGCAAACTGAAAACTCTTGCCTGCATCAAAAGCTTCCAAGAAAAATATGAATTGGTCACAGGCCATGGAGGAACTCAAGAAGGATTTTGAAAATCAAGTAGGAAAAGTGGAGGAAAAATTGGGAAGAGAAATGAGATTGATGCAAGAAAATCTTTAAAAGCAAGTCAACAGTTTGCTAAAGGAGACCCAAAAAATACTGAAGAAAATAACACCTTAAAAATAGACTAGCTCAAATGGAAGAAGAGTCCCAAAAAGCCAATGAGGAGAAGAATACATATAAAAGCCAAATTTGCCAGATGGAAAAGGAATTTCAAAAACTCACTGAAGAGAATAATTCCTTCAAAATTAGACTGGAGCAAATGGAAGCTAATGACTTTATGAGAAATCAAGATCCTATAAAATAGATCCAAACAAATGAAAAAATAGAAGGCAATGTGAAATATCTCATTGCAAAAACCACTGATGTGGACAATAGATGCAGGAGAGATCATTTAAGAATTATTGGACTACCTGAAAGCCATGAACCAAAAAAAAAAAGAGCCTAGATATCATACTTCAAGAAATTCTCAAGGAAAATTGCCCTGATATTCTAGAACCAGAGGGCAAAATAGAAATGGAAAGAATTCACTGATCACCTCTTGAAAAAGATCCCAGAAAGAAAACTCCTAGGAATATCATAGCCAAATTCCAGAGTTCTGAGGTCAAGGAGAAAATATTCCAACCTATCAGGAAGAAACAATTTGAGTATTGTGGAAGCTCAATTATGATAACACAAGATCTAGCAGCTTCTACAATAAGGGATTGAAGGGCTGGGAATATGACATTCTGGAGGTCAAAGGAGCTAGGATTGAAACCAAGAATCACCTACCTAGCAAAACTGAGTATAATGCTTCAGGAGAAAATACGGTCATTCAATGTAATAGAGGACTTCCAAGTATTCTTGATGAAAAAACTGGAGCTGAACAGAAAATTTTACTTTCAAATACTCGAAGCAAGAGAAGCATGAGAAGGTAAACAGGAAAAAGAAATCATAAGGAACTTATTAAAGCTGTACTATTTACATTCCTACATGAAAAATGACAATTGTAACTCATGAGACTTTTCTCAGCATCAGAATAGTTGAAGGGAATATATATGTATACATATGTATATGTATGTATAGGAGTATGTATGTGTGTATAAATACATATATGAATGTGTATATATGTGTGTATATGTCTACATAGTCAGAGGGCACAGGATTAGTTGAATAGAAAGGGGCAATATCTAAAAAATAAAATTAAGAAGTTAGAGAGGAATATAATGGGAAAAGGTGAAAGGAAGAGATAGAATAGGGTAAATTATCTCATATAAAAGAGGCAAGAGAAAACTATTACAGTGGAGGGGAAGAGCAGGAAGGTGAAAGGGAATGAATCAACCTTACTCTCATTGAATTTGGCTTAAGGAGGGAATAACATACACATTCAATTGGGTATCTTACCCTATAGGAAAGTAGGGGGGAAAGGGATAAGAGAGGGGGTGATAGAAGGGATTACAGATTGGGGGAGAGGGTAGTTAGAAGCAAACACTTTTGAAAAGGGACAGGGTCAAAATAGAAAGTGAGGGGGCAGGTTAGGATGGAGGGAAATATAGTTAGTCTTTCACATTATAACTACTATGGAAATGTTTTACGTAACTACACACATACAACCTATGTTGCATTGCTTGTCTTCCCAGTGGGAGTGGTTGAGGAGGGAAGAAGGGAAAGAATCTGGAAATCAAAGTTTTAAAAACAAATGTTAAAAAAAGAGATAATGGGTTCATTTTCATGCAGAACCTTCTAGCAGAGGCTATATGACGATTGGTCAGGAATGCTTCCTTGACGATGCCTTTTTGGGTATAAATTGGACTTGATGGCCTCTGAGGTTTCTTGCAACTCTGAAATTCTATGTTTAGGCACCTACTATGTGCAGAATACTGTATGAAGTGTAGGTAGTGAAAAAATATTTTTGAAGTTTAGATTTTTAAAAAGTGATTGTGGTGGGAAAGGAATGTGGTTATGGGGAATTTCGTGATCAATTTGATGTGTTACCCTGTTAATTTGACAAAATTATAAGGTAAGAATCTTTGGAGGCAAGTAATGAGCATTTCTATGTGAAATGTTAACCTGCCCATTGGCAGTTCATTGATTATGTTTCAGAGACTAGGGCTTCTTCCTAATGAGTGACTCACTTAGAACAATCCTCCTACCCTTTCCTCCTTGATCCTAATGCCCCCCAGACCCCCTAAAGTTTAGAAAAGTGAGTTGGTTTTTCTTTTGCATTTTCATGGACTCTCCATCCATCTTCATAAGACAGACTGGAAGGCTTGTGCTTGTATACTATTTGGTTCTTCTTTAGTTGTGTCTGACTCTATGCAACCCCACAGACTTGTCCATGGTGTTCTCTTGGTAAGGATACTAAAGTTGTTTGCCATTTTCTTCTCCAGTGTGTCCCCATTTTACAGATGAGGACCTGAGACAAATAAGGGTTAAATGACTTCCCAGGCTCACATAGCTAGTAAGTGTCTGAGGTTGGATTTGAACTCAGATCTTCCTGACTTCAGGTCAAGTGTTCTATCCATTGTGTCACCTAGCTTCCCTTTTCTTTCCTACCTGGGGCAGGGAATGGTGATTTGCAGCACAAGCATCTGAAAAGCAGTAAGTGTTTGTTTCACAGGCCTCAGCAGTGAGTTCTTGGACCTAAAATTTCTGACTGCCTTTTGCTTTTGATTCCTTTTCTGAAAACAAGTCAGAGACTAGGGAACTTGATAGTGGATTTCCTTAGCTCTGGATATTAGCAGAGAAGTCCCTGAGAGCTTTCCCCCAGATCAGTGGTTCTCAACCTGTGGGTTATGTTCAATTTGTAACAGTGAGAATACATCCTGCATATCAGATATTTACATTAAGATTCATAACAGTAGCAAAATTACAGTTATGAAGTAGCATTGAAAATAATTTTATGGTTGGGGGTCACCACAACATGAGGAACTGTATCAAAGGGTTGTGGCATTAGGAAGGCTGAGAACCACTGCCCTAAATGCACATGAGAGAAGCAGGAATGTATATGCCCACTTTGCTCCAAGTCTGAGACTTGAGAATAGAGTTTGACGATCAGACCTTTTAGAGAGAGAAGTGACTTACCTATTGTACTGTGCTCTCCATAGAAAGAAATAGAAACCCCAGCTAGTTATTGTACAGTGTCGTCCTTGGAGCATAAAGTCAGTGAGTTACCCAGGTACTGTTATATAAGGCATTAACTGTCTAACAACCTTCAAAGATTATCTTCCTGAGGAGTCTAAACCACAGGGTGGCCCTCTGAATGTGAAAAAGACTATACATGACTGTGGGACAGAGGGATTTTAATGACATGTCATGGTGTTGCCTTGATAACGGCCCTAAACTCAGCTTCTTTCTGAGAGCAACTGTTTCTTCATCTGGATATGACTCCAATGACTCCTTTGCATCTTGCACATTTTATGTGGAGAGAAATAAAGTTAGCTCTTTACCAAATATGAATTTCATACCTTGGTTTCTAGTGAAGAAGCCACAGATCCCTTTTATCCACTTATGAGGAAACCTAGAAACATTCTAAGCTGTGAGTATACTGTGAGATTTTCTAGGAGCATCTTCAGTTGGGGGTAATGAGTCAATGAGAAAAGTTGACTCTTTAGGTTCACCTCTAGGATTGGATCAAGTTTGAGCCTAGGAGATCCTTGGAGGTCATTGAATTATGTGTCAAAGAAAGTCTATGCTATGTAACTATTAGTATATAAACAGCAGGAAGAACATGAGCAAAGGCACAAAGGGCAGACCAAGACCAGCCCAAGCAGGTGTAGAAGGTTTGGGGCAACTCCTGTTTTGAATAAAAGGCATTGTGGGAGGTCTGTTCAGTGTCATAACTCTTCTATAGCTCAACATCTATATACTCTTTTCTTCCCGCCCATTTATGTTTGAAACTCATATTGTCAGGTCCTTGGAGGATCTTTTCCCAATTCTTTCTAAAAGACTAGGCTATAATGAGGTACCACATCACACCTATCAAATTGGCTAATATGACAAAACAGGAAATTGATCAATGTTGGAGAAAATGTGGGGAAATTGGAGCACTAATGCATTGTTGATGGAGTTGTGAACTGATCCAGTCCTGGAGAGCATTTTGGAACTATGTCCAAAGGGCTATAAAACTGTGCATATCTTTTGACCCAGCAATATCACTTCTAGGGCTTTATCCCAAAGAGATCATAAAAATAGGAAAAGCACTCACATGTACGAAGTTATGTACAACAGCTCTTTTTGTGGTGGCCAAGAATTGGAAATTACAGGGATGCCCCTCAATTGGGGAATGGCTGAAGAAGCTGTGTATATGAACGTGATGGAATACTATTGTTACATAAGAAATGATGAGCAGGTGGACTTCAGAAAATTGTGGAAAGACACATGAACTGATGCTGAGTGAAGTGAGCAGAACCAGGGGAATTTTATACACAGTAACAATATCATGTAATGACCAACTTTGATAGACTTAGCTCTTCTCAGTAATACAAGGATCTAAGACAATCCCAAAAGACTCATGATGAAAAATGCCATCCAAATCCAGAAAAGGAACTATGGAGTCTGAATGCAGACTGAAGCATACTATTTTTTCTATCTTTTTTGTTTCTTCTTTCTCATGGTTTTTTCCCTTTTGTTTCTAATTCTTCTTTACAACACGGCAAATGTTATAAATATGTTTAATATGATTGTACATGTATACCCTATATTACATTTTACCCTGTCTTGGAGAGGGGCAAGAGGAGAGAGGGAGAGAAATTTAGAACTCAAAATCTTATAGAAGTAAATGTTTAAAACTAAAAACAAATAAATAAAATAAAAAAAGAGTAGGTTGTTTTCATAGTCAATTTGGAGTATTAGGATTCCTTTAGGATGAATTGAGATTTATGAAGTGGACTGAATGGAACCACAGGTCCTCCCCTCCTTCCTAAAATAGATAGGAGCTCGTTGAACATGGTCAGAATAGACCAGTCTCTAAGAGTATTGGACAGACAACCTTGTGTCATGGTGGATGCATAAAGCATAAGGTTGGAAGCTAACAGGGGAGACCTGGGCATTAGATCCAACTCTGTCCACTTGCTGTGTGACTTTCGGTAAGTTGCTAAATACCCTGGTTTTTCTTCCCTCATCTTTTAAATGAAGGCCAACAGACCTGCTGTTCCAGTTCCCAGTTGTTGGGGATATGGGCAGGCCTGAACCTGTGATTTCACTGATACAGGGAACTCCTGAGGAAGGCAAAGTCCTAAGCATTTCCATGTGCCTGCTGTGTACCAGGCACTTTGCTAAGAGCTTTTACAAATAATATCTCCATTGATTCCTACAACATCTCTATGAAGTAGGTACTATTATTTCTCTCATTTTGTAGCTGAGGAAATGGAGGCAAATACAGGTTAAATGATTTGCCCAGGGTCACACAGCTAGGAAATGTGTGAGGTCACATTTGAAATCAGTCTTTCCTGACTGCAGGCCCAGAGAACTGTCTCCTCCTTGCATTAAGAAATTCCCTAAACCAACTTAGATTGTTAGCTTCTCTTACAATTTACAGTCTCAGAGAATTGCTTGGAGTAGAGGTGTCAAACCTCCCTCAACATTCCCAGTATGGCCTGGACTAGGCTAAAATCAAATTGAGGAATATTAAAAAAATACACATGCAATAGAATATAGATAATGTTAATACATGGTTTTCAAAGTCGATATATGCAGCAACAGGGATCCTTATATATGATTGTTTGCCCCCATTTCTATTTAAGTCTGACACCACTGGCCTACAGCATTAAGAGATTAAGAGACTAGCCCAGAGTCACATGGTCAATATATATCAGAGGTCAGACTTGAGCCCACGTCTTCCTGGCCAAGTCCCCGTCGACTAGGCTAGGTTACCTCTTTTATCTGTGAATATAAAATTAGATAACAGATGTCGTTGTTGTTATTTAGCCATTTTTTAGTCATGCCTCATTCTTTGTGACCCCACTTGGGGTTTTCTTGGCAAAGATATTGGAGTTATTTCCTTCTCCAGCTCATTTTACAGATGAGGAAACTGAGGCAAAAAGATTTAAGTGACTTGCCCAGGATACCACAGTTTAAGTAAATGTGTAAGTAAGATAATGGATATGAAAGTGCTTTAAAGATTTGAAGTCACTACATAGTTAGCATGTATTACTATTAATTGTAAAATATTTGCCTTGCTTGTCAGATTTCCATTTTTGCAGAGATATTGAACCTATTTATTTTGGTAAATCTGTATACTAATGTTGAATGATCAGAATGTGCACTTTTTGGTTATTACTTTGAGTAATAGGATGCATTATACATAAAATTATACACATTTACAGGATAGTAGTAATGGTTCTATGTGCATGGACTTTGAAAGAGTTATGGTTTCATTCAAATGACTCCCTCCCACATCGACACAGCTCTCAATACAGAGTCACAGAATTTGGAGTAGAAAGGCACTTTGGAGATCATCTTGTACATTTACTCCATTTTACAGATTGGAAAACTGAGACCTGAATGAACTTAGGTGACTTGCCCAAGGGAACATAGTTAATAAAGAACAGAGCTGGGATTTGAACCCAAATCTTTTTACTCCAAGGTCAGTGATCCTTTCACAAAACCTCATTGCCATCCCTTTCTGCTACATCTTATCATCCAGTGTGGTTCTTGTCCAGGCTTTCCCACAAACTTGCTGCAGAGGATGTACCCAGCAGCCTTATTTTAGTATCTCAGCAGTACCTGTGCAGCACTTGGACAGTCCATCTGCTATTTCCCATTCTTGATTCATCCCTGGCTCAGTTTTTCAGGTCATACGTGTCATTGGTAATGTTTTTTATGCCTCTTCCTGCATGCAAGTTGTGGATACTAGTGTGCTTTCCCTGGTTTATGCCCACCATGCGTCTCTTCATTGCCCTTTGGCTTATTTGTCATTTAAGTTCTTCCAAGATTGTGGTGTTCTGAGCTTTGTAACCATAGAACATCACCCAGAGAATATTGGTATTAAAGAGATGGGCTTTGCAGCAGCATGTGTGTGGACGTGTGTGTGTGCTCATTCAAATGAAGAGTTTAGCAGAGCAATAGGGGAGGACAAAGTGAACTGCTAGCATATTACTTCTGCTGGGAATAGACCGACAAATGATTAGGCTCAAATTAAACCTGTAAAGACCTCACTTTGAGGGTTTCAGACTGAAATAAAAGACAGTTTGGGGAATAGCGTTCTTTTATTCCTGCAGGACCTAAAGGTCCCTAAAGAGAGGTAGATTTACCCATTCTGCATAACAATAACAACATACATAGCTCACAAGTAAAGAAGGTTCTTACAGTTTCTGAAATGCTTTCCTCATGATAATCCTATGAGATAAATGTTACGGGGATTGTTATCTTTATTTTGCAGATAGGGAAACTGAGGCTAGAGAAGTTAAATGATCTGACCATGGTGACATAGATCACAAATATCACAGCCAGGACTCAAGCTTAGATCTGAACTTGTCATTTACTCTGCCTAAAATCCTTCAATAATTCCCAGTTGCCCATGGGATCGAATGTAAACTCTTTACGCTGGTATTCTGTGTCCTCAGCAATCTGGCTCTAATCTACTTTCCCAGCTACGACTGGTAAAACAGCTACTAAGGCCCAGATACATGCAGGGGAGGGGGGAGGAGAGAGGAGAGTTTTCCCTTAAGACCCTGCCATATAGACTAGTTTTTCCCTAAAAGCCTGGGAAGCTGTACTTAGGGCTAAGGCTCAAGCCACCAATGCAAACTCCCATGTCAACCTAAGGCATAACAAGCCTTGACATATTGATATATGGTCCATTCCCCTTCAAACAAATAGACCCTTCTGTCCAGATATGTTTCTGTAGCAAAGGGACCAGACATGTTTCTATATCATAGGGCTGGGCATGTTCATATATGGGGAAGGGGAAGAGGGAATCTTAAATCAACCTGAATTAGTGTTGCATGCTCACTGAATATCCTTTTCATGCCAACTGTCAGATGGTCTATACATGTCTCATTTCTTTCCATTCCCAAACCTGAAATACTGCATTGGCCTGAGTCAGTCCAAACTTACAACACTAACTTTATCTCACATTACTCTCCGTTATGTTCTTACCTACCTACAGCAGGCTACCAGCTATAGTCCCAGACTTCATGGAGCCAACACTCTTCTGTAAATTTGCACAGGCATCCCCTGTGTCCAGTATGCATCTTTGCCTTTGTAAATTTTCTCCCTTCAAGTGTCAGTTCAGGGGCAACCCTTCCTAGTCTATTTTCCCTGATCACCTCACCTGACACTGTTCTTTTGTCTCAATATTTTCTCTTAGTCTTTGCATATAAAACGTTCAGACTCTTTGCCCCTGAGACACTTAGGTATATGTTATTTCCTCCCACAGACTCTAAACACCTTGAGACCAGATATGGGGCTGCTGTTCACCTGTGGATTCCCCCAGACGTCTGTAGCAGAGTGCTTTGACCACAGTTAGATAATAAACATTTGTTGAGTGGTTGAATTGAATTCTGACTCTGAGTCTAGTCTTTTTTTTCTACTATGCCAGGCTTCATCATCTTCCATTTTCACTCCATCAGCTTAATCTCCCTCTAATATTTTTATGCTCTGTAATTCTCCCACTGTTGCTGCTAATTGCACTCTTATCTTGCTGCTTAAGGTTACAAGTTATTTTCTAACCAACTAGTGCACAAAGTGATTAGCAAAAATACATCTTCCTTTAGTTTTGAATAGGAAGTCCACCTGCTAAGTATTTTTCACACTTGAAATAAAGAAGAAAAATAGAGAGCAGCAGGCAAATAGCCTAATGGGAACAGATTATCAGACAATTATGTCTGCTTTTTAATTCTAAAAGCTAATGATCATTTCTACCTTAAGCAGACACAGTCTTGACTTCACATTTGAAAGGATGATAGCTACCATTAAAAAGAAGGTTACAGGATATAAAATCACAGAAAGAAAAGGGCTCAACGGGGCTACTTTAGTTTTGGAAGAAGTCGCTAATTTCTTTGGCAAATTTAAGTCATAACTTACACCTTTTTCTACTCCAGGCTTTTCAGGAAGGTCCTTTCTTGCTATGTTGTAGTAGACTGAATGAAGGACTTTATAGAGCCAGGAGGACCAAGGTTCTACTCCTATCTCTGACACTTACTAGCTATATGACCATGAGCAAGTTAGCCTCCTAGAGATGCAGACACCCTATTTCTTTATCCACTTGTTCTGGAGCCAGCCCATATTAGCTTAAGAGATCAGATTATTAAATTTTAAATATGATCATTTACACCTTGGAAATTGATGAATACTATAAACCAGAGCTTGATTTATTGTTTTGCTGATTACCTAGACTTAAGAAGGTGATGGTAAAATGTTAATGATACAGATTAAAACTAAAAATGTATTGTAGGAGCAATTCTTTTATCCTGGAGAGTCAATTGTTAAACATTCAGTAACACAAGTCAGATATAGACTTAGTTTTTAAACTATGAAATGGGTATGAACATGTCTGTTATACTTCCCAATTATTGTGGGGATCAAATATTGTACATTATATTATTATTAGATATTGTATTTATATATTATTATGTAGATACTGTGGATTATTGTTAGGTATTGTGTTTTGGGTACATACAAATCAAGTCAACAAGCATTTATTAAGTATTATCTGCTAGGAACTTTGCAAAGCACTAGAAATACACATTGAAGTAAAAAGAGACAGCTCTTTTCCTCAGGGAGTTTACATTCTAATGGGACAAGATCACTCATAAAAGGGAGCTGAAAAATATGTGGGTGGGTAAAGGGCTTGTTGGAGAGAGGAATCTATTGAGTGAGGAGAAAAGCCAGATGAATGATAGCATTTACATGGCTGACCTGGATACTTTCCATCAAAGAAGCTGCTATGAGTAACTGACCAATCAGAGGAATGGGCTGAAGGGCTTAGTGTTGTATTAAGGTGATAAGGCTGCTGGAGCCTGGTGGAGAGAGGGTAAGAAGAACTTGAGAGGAAGGAAGGAGTGAACATAAGACATTTATATACTGCAAAGTTTTCAGTGGGCTAAAGGTCTTTCTAGTTTGTGCTCTTTAAATATATTGAATCATAGTTAGAACTGATGAACATCTACTTCTACCTGTCCATTTTACTTAAATAAATTGAGGCCCACAGAGGTTTATTGACTTGGCCAAGGTCATAAACTAGTGAGTAAGAGAGCTATGATTCCAAGCCAGGGCCTCTGACTAGAGATTGGGTTTCTTTCAAGTACACCAGCTTTCTCCTCTATAACTACATAACTTTTTATTTTTGCATTATCATTGTATGCAAAGATGATGTGAACATATAGAGATCACAATGGTTGCTCTAATTTATGACAGCTTTGCCCCACACTCTGTCTTCTGCAGCTACTAAATCAGGGAAGAATATAGCTGGAGCCCTCTTAGAACCATTTGAGTCACTTAGCCATTTGAAGAAACTTTTAAATAAATTACCTTATGGTTAATTTAGTCTTACCTAAGTGAATCCTTCCATACTTGAGTGGAACTGAGATCTCATTAATACCAGTATTCCACCCTTCATAACCTCTCATCTTCTTGTCAAGCTCAATTAACTCAAAATGAACGTGGGCCAATATTTCTAAATACAATAGGAACACTGATTTAGAGTCAGAAGGGATCATAGAGGTATTTTTTCCTTCTTCATTTTACAAATGAAGAAACTGAGTCCTAGAGAGCCCAATGCTTTACCCAAGAACACCAAGGTAGTAAGAGACAGAGGCCAAATTTGGACTGGAGTCCTCTCATGCCCAAATATTCAGTAGTCTTTCCACTGCACTGCATTGTAGTGACCCTGAAGACCCAGTCTTTAGTCCCTTCCTGTTGACTGGGTTATAACTAGTGACTAGGGTTTTACCCCCAAGAAGCTAATAGCGCTTATATGCCCTCAGAGGAAGAAACAACTGAGTTTATCACCTTGTTAGGAAGAATAATTAGTTAAAATAGGAAGCTACTGGCAGTGGTGCATCAGCTCCCCAGGAACTACAGTCAGCAAGATTTCTTTCCAAGCAGGTCCACCTTCCCGCTGAGAACCTTCCCAAGCAGCGCTCTGCCCACAGAGCTAGGTGGATTATCCTGGGAACACAGGACCTTGTCCTTATACCCATTATGCAACCTCCCTTCTCCTTGCCACCATACACACAATTGATTTTTTCCCCCAGGTGTCAGAATTGTGACTTTCTACTCTGCTTGTTAGAGATACAATAGCTTGTCAACCAGAAAGTACATCTGTAGTTAGCTTTTAGCTGACTGGCGATGGTTCATCATATAATGGAGAACTAGCAGGGAGCTTAGAGATCTTTAATGCCAACCACCCATTTTACAGATGAAGGAACTGGGTTTAGCTTTTGCTTTGGCTTTAGTACTAGAATTTCCCATTTATTTTTGCTCCTTTCTTCCTTCCTTATTTGGAGGCTCTCTCTTCCTATTTCTTTGTCTTTTGATATTTCTTTATAGTCAGTCTATATAGTAAGCCTTATATTTCTTTATAGTCTCAGAAGACTATGGAATAATACAGCAAATATTTATTAAATGGCTACTGTGCTTCAGAATACTGTCTTAGGTGCAAAGGGAGATAGAAAGCTTGGATTATGATTCTTCTGTTTGGATGGCACTTGTAGTCTGCTACGAAGATAAGATACAAACACATAGAAATGTAATAATATACACCATTATATGCTATATCCATTAGAGAAATGTGACACAAAGTGCCATATGAGTTCTGGGGACAGAAGGAGAGAGGGGTGAAGAACAAACATTTATTAAGTGCTTACTGTGTGACAGACATTGGACTGTTTTACAAATAGTATCTTATTTGATCCTCACAATAACCTTACCCTGGGAGGTCCTTGTTGTTGTTCGGTTGTATCCAATTCTTTGTGATACAATTTGGAGTTTCTTGGCAAAGATACTGGAGTGATTTGCTTTTTCCTTCTCTGGCTCATTTTACAGATGAGAAAATTAAGGCAAACAGGATTAAGTGACTTAGCCAGGGTCACACAGCTAGTAAATATCTGAAAGCCAGGTTTTAACTCAGAATATGAGTCTTCCTGACTCCAGGCCCAGCACTCTATTCACTGCTCCACCTAGCTTCCCTGGGAGGTAGATGCTATTATTATCCCAATTTTACAGTTGAGGAAACTGAGGCAGAAAGTGTTTAAGTGACTTGCCTAGAGTTACTCAGCTAGTAAGTATCTGAGGCTGAATCTGAACTCAGGCCATCAGATGAATCAATCAATAAAAGCCTTGTGCAGGAAGTGATACTGCAAGTGAGCTTTAAATGGGAAGGAATTCAAAGGGCTAAGGTGAGGAAAGAGGATGTCTCAGGCATAGGAAACAGCCTGAGAAAAGGCAAAGACAAGAGAGTACCTTCCAAAAGCTTGGTGACTGACTAATTGCCGAATTCTGCTAATTGTCTAGTGCTTCCAACTTTAGCTACCAAGTAAAACTTTACACCAAACCACAGAATGAGTTCTTAACACCTCAGACTCCTATGATTATGGATCATAGGTCTGAAGAGAGGAGGATTTTTATTACAGGTTCACCATTTTTATGTCTGGTGGGATGTACAATGAAATGAGTTTCTCATTGAAATGCCATAATATGGCTTGATTAAACTGAGACCTTTAGTTCTTTCCCCCCATTTTTTCTTTTCCTCGTAATGTTCTTTTTTACCAAGAAGCAATTGGGTAGAGGAAAGATCTTTCTGAAAATTGGTCCCTATGCTCATTTCTCTGTTATCCTTTTCTTCAACAACATCTGAAAACTGATCTTGCATTGGGTTGTCCAACAGGAAATTTTAAAAGGAAGGCATGTCTTCTTATTTCTACTCCCTTCTTCTGGATTAATACAATTTAAATGGAACTTCAACCAATCAATCAACAAGCATTTAATTTAATACTGCTTTCTATTAAACATTTATTAATAAAACATTTATTAAACATCTACTGCTTAATACTGTGCTAAGCACTGAGTATACCAAAAAGAAAAAAAAGACAAAATAGTCTATACCCTTGTGGAATGTACATTCTATTAGATGAAATCATATGTATATTATAAGTAAATATAAAACTATATATACAAAGTAAATATAAGGTAATTTCTTTTGGGGGAAGGAGAGGTTAACTTGGGGGAGGGGGGATGGGGAAGGGTCGCATAAAGGACAAGGTACTTGAACTGAATTTTGAAGAAAGAGATGGAGGTAAAGATAGAGGGCATTAGAGGTACCAAGAGAGGAGATGGAATGGCATGTGTGAGGAACAGAAATTAGTCTGGTTTGACTAGACAATAAAATAAAAGGGCCTAATATGTAATTATTCTAGAATGGTAGGATGTGGCTAGATTGAGATAGATGTGGCTAGATTGAGGCATCTAGACTCAGTGAATAGAGTGCTGAGCCTGGAGTCAGGAAGAACTTAGTTCAAATCTGGCCTCAAACACTTATTAGCTGTGTAACTCTGAGTAAGTCACTTAACGTATTTGCCTCAACCACAACAAGAGAGTTGTAGTGGAGGTAGAATAAAAATACTCTTAGCTTTTGACTGGATTGGGGTGGGACCAAGAAAGAGTGAGAAGCTGGAATGAGGACCAGGCATTAATATGGTAACCGAAAGAATGTTAGCTGACTTACTTCACCAGCAAACAGCCTAGGAAAGATTTTAAAATGTATATGAGGAAACAATGGTCAATGAATCTAAAAGGAAATTCTGATAAGTTTCTCTATCCAGTTTAGTACTACAGAAAAAGATGACCATAAGCCTGTAGGACTCTGAGAATGGATGTGGCAGATGTGCTCCAAGCCAGCCTAATCACTGGTAAATAGGTACTGAATCCTATGGCTATTCAGATTGGAGATGCAGCAAGGGACCAAGCATCAACGCTGTCAAAAGGAAACGAGCTTCAAATCTGTAAAATGGGGATAATAATGGGCATTATAATTTGAGATAGATTTTTGGGACGGTAGCTGAAGCCAGACTAATGTGTAACCAAGACCTAAAACCAGTAGGAGCTCTTAATGGGGACAAAAAGGAAGATAGAGTCAAGGGGGCAGGAGCAAAGGGCAACCTAATTTTCAGTAAATAGAATGAAGTTAGGGGCATCATGACCTCCTGGACTCAGTGAGGGATAGAGCCAGCTACCCTTAAGTTAATGGGTCAAGGAATATGTCGATAGCTTGAGACCTTCCAAGAGTGCTGGAACTTTAGGAGACAGAGACAATCGCTGGTGAGTGGCAGCAACTGGGCCCAATCTGGGACCTTCCAGGAAGTCTAAGATAAGAGTGATCTCCTCAATCTAGTTAGGGCTTGTTAGGGCCAGAGAAATAATGAACTCCCAGTTGGTGATTGTACCAGGAGAAGGAGAAGGAGACAGAGACAGGCTGAGGCCTGAAATGGTCATGTGCCTCTAGGTACAGAAGCAAAAGCTAGAGATTATGGTAGAGAGTGGAGAATAGCTCCAGCCATCCCTTCCAGAACTTTAGTGGCAGGGGTGTTTAGACTACAGAGGGTCTGGTCACTCCATTCAATAGTGTGGGAGGGAGCAGAACATGGCTTAGAGTTCTGATCTTGGAACTGAGGCTAG
Source organism: Pseudochirops cupreus (assembly GCA_028627135.1). Taxonomy (NCBI): domain Eukaryota; kingdom Metazoa; phylum Chordata; class Mammalia; order Diprotodontia; family Pseudocheiridae; genus Pseudochirops; species Pseudochirops cupreus. The sequence continues at coordinate 307,334,659 of CM053581.1, read as the reverse complement.
ACATATTAATAAACAGAAGAAAACTCTTAGTACAAAGATATGCTGTGAGTTAAAAGAAACTCAAGACATAAACCCAGAAGAGGAGAGTAGGTCCACAATAAGCAAAATCCTGGAAAAACAAGAACACTTAGTCAGAAAGAGTCAATTGAGGAAATTAAGTAAAAGTTAAAAAAATTAAAATGGAGTTCTTGAAGAAGAGTTTGGAAGGGAGAATAATAATAATTAATAACAATGATAATAATAGCAGTTAACATTTATATAACACTCACTATGTCCCAGACACTTTATAATTATTTTGTTTGAGAGTCACAACAATCCTGGGAAGAAGGTCCTATTACGATCCCAATTTTACAGATGAGAAAACTGAGGTAAAGAGGTATTACTCAGAATCATATAACTAGTAAGTGTCTGAGACTAGATTTGAATTTAAGTCTTCCTAACTTCAGACCCAATACTCTATCCACTGAACCACTTAGTTGCTTTAAAATAAAAGACATGAAACATGATCCAAGGAAAAGATTCTCTGAGAAACAGAATAGAGCAAATAGAATTGAACAATTCAGTGAGACAATAAGAAATATTAGGATAGTGTCAAAAGACTGAAAAAATTGGGACAACTTACAAAGTATCTAATATTAAAAAACTAATATGGAAAATAAGTTGAGAGAATAATAAACAATCGTTAAACTCCCTAAAATCATAACTGAAAAAAAAAACTGGAAACCTTATTTTAAGAAATCAAAAATGAGAAGTGAAATCCCACCAGATACCTCCTGAACTCACTGAATAAAACCACCAAGGAATGTCAAACCCAAAATTCAATCAAAGAAAAAAAATGAGATAAGCAGCTGGAAAGATAGAATTTAAGATCCAAGGAGGCAGTCAATATCACACATGATTTAGCAGTCACCACTATAAAGGAGAAGAGAATTTGGAATATGAAATTCTAGAAGGCAAAAGATAGTAGCTTTCAACTAAGAATAACTTACCCAGCAAAACTGAACTTAATCCTGCAGGGAAAATAATGAACCTTTGAAATAGAGGACTTTCAAACATTCCTGATGAAAAGACCAGAGCTGAGCATAAACTTTGAAATACAGCCTAAGAGTCAAGAGAAACATAAAAAAGACAAACATTAGTGAACTAGACAAACATAAGAGACAAAACAGAAGGGACTAAAAAATATAAACTTTTTACATTCTAGCATGGGGACATGATTCCTGTGTTCCTTCAGAACCCAATCATCATTAGAAATCATAGAGGGAGTCTAATTAGAGAGAAGGTCTGGAAGTGTTTCTTTTATATTTTGATGATCTTAAAAGAATGAAAAGAAGGATAATGAAATTTATTTCATATAATCAGGATATGCAAGTAGAAGTCTGTAAAGCAAAGGGAAATAGGTGGGGAAACTGGGTGAGACTTGAAACTTAACTCTCATCTGAACTGTTCAAAGGGGGGAAAACAGAATGATATATGAATTCATTTGACTCAACAAAGAAACAGGAGGGAAAGTGGTAAAAGGAGGTTGGAATAAAATGAAGGGAAGATTAAGGGAGAGATTAGTCCTAAGCAAAATAAACCTTAAGGATATACAAAAGTATTATTATTATTTTTTTTAACTTGGCGAAGCATGGGAAACAGGGATTGCCTACCAATGGCAGAATGAACTAATAAGTTACAGGAATTCAATGTAATGGAATACTTTGAATTTGTCTTCCTGACTTTAGACCCAATACTCTATCCACTGAACCACTCTTAATACAAAGATGATGAATGGAAAGAATGATGGAGAAACTTGGGAAGAATTTTATTAACTGACAGAGTAAGGTAAGTGGAATGAATGAGGAGAATGGTTTATATAATGACAACAATATTGTAAAGACAAACAATTTTGAAAGACTTGGGAACTCTGATCATCTCAATGGTCAAATATGATTCAAAGGAGTCACAATGAAATATATTACCTACCTCCAGATAGAGAGGTGAAGGACTCTGAGAACACATGGACATATTCCTTTTTTTTTTTGTGGATATGACTAATGTAGTTATTTATTTTGCATGACTGTATATACTTGTAACAGCTTTTGTTCTTCTTGATTTCTCAGTGATTGGGGGAGGTCGATGGGAAAAGGAAATAATTCAAAGCTGAGAATAAAACAAACTTGAATTTACAAACAGAACTGAACAAAAATTATTCTGGACTGCCAAAGGGGTCCATAACACACACAAAAGGGTAAGAGTTAGCAAAATGCCTCCTCTAAACCTTGTATTTCCCCCAGTGCTTAGTACAGAGTTCTGCTTGGTACTTAATAAACATCAATTTAATTATCTTTTTAAGAAGTTTTAAAAAAACAAAGCAAGGATGTGCATTGTCAAAAATACTTGCCATAGTTCTAGAAATTTTTGCTATTTTGAAGAGAAAAAATTAATGAAATTGAAGAAATAAACAAAGACAAAGAATAAAAAAGTCACTTTTTGTAGATAACATAATGATTTGCTTAGAGAGCTCTAGAAGTCCACGTAAAATTAATTGAAACAATCAACAAAACTAAAGTAACAGAACATAAAATAAATACACAAAAATAATCCTTTCTGCATCTCACCAACAAAACCTATCAGAAAGGGATTTTTAAAAATTTATCAAAATAATTAAAACATAAAATGCCTACAAATTCATCTAGCAATATGTAAGTGGGAATTATATGCATATTATCATAGACTGCTCTATACAGAAACAAATACAAGTCAATAATTGGACAGATATTAATGTCTCCTGGTTGGGACATGTTAATATAAGGGAAATAATAATACTACCTAAACTAATTTATAGATTTAGCCCCATGCCAATGAAACTGCAAAAAATGTTGGTTTAAAGAACTAGACATTTTTTAAATCTTTTGTTTATTTATTTTTAGTTTTCAATATTCATTTCCATAAGATTTTGAATTACAGATTTTCTTCCTGTCTTTCCCTACCACCCACCCCAAGATAGTGAGCCTGCTGAATACCCCTTCCCCCAATCTGTTCTCTCTTATATCCTCCCCCATGACCCCTCCAACTTTCTAGTAGGACAAGATGGATTTCTATACTCCAGTGCCTGTATATCTTATTTCCCAGTTGCATGTAAAAGCACTTTTTTAACATTTGTTTTTAAAGCTTTGATTTCCAGATTCTTTCCCTTCTTTCCTCCTCACCCACCCCCCACTGGGAAGATCAGCAATTCAATATAGGTTGTACATGTGTAGTTATGCAAAATGTTTCCACAGTAGTTATGTTGTGAGAAATTAACTATATTTCCCTCCATCCTATCCTGCCCTCCACTTATTCTATTTCCTATTTTGATCCTGTTCCTTTTCAAAAGTGTTTGCTTCCAACTACCCTCTCCCCGAATCTGCCCTTCCTTCCATCATTCCCTCTCTTATCCCCTTTCCCCCTACTTTCTTGTAGGGTAAGACACCCAAGTGAATGTATGTATTATTCCCTCCTTAAGCCAAATTCAATGAGAGTAAGGTTGACCCATTCCCTTTCACCTTCCTGCTCTTCCCCTGCATTGTAAAAGTTTTCTCTTGTCTCTTTTGTATGAGATAATTTACCCTATTCTATCTCTCCCTTTCTACTTCTTCCATTACATTCCTCTCTTACCTCTTAATTTTATTTTTTAGATATCATCCCTTCCTATTCAACTGATCTTGTGCCCTCTGTCTATGAATACATGTACACACATATACACACAGTCACATATATATTTATATGCACACACACCCTCCTATACATACATATGTATACATACATATATATACACATATACATATACATATCATTCAATTATCCTCATATTGAGAAAAGTATCACAAGTTACAATGATCATTTTTCCATGTAGAAATGTAAATAGTTCAACTTTAATAAGTTCCTTATGATTTCTTTTTCCTGTTTACCTTCTCATGCTTCTCTTGCTTCGAGTATTTGAAAGTAAAATTTTCTGTTCAGCCCTGGTTTTTTCATCAAGAATACTTGGAAGTCCTCTATTACATTGAATGACCGTATTTTCTCCTGAAGCATTATACTCAGTTTTGCTAGGTAGGTGATTCTTGGTTTTAATCCTAGCTCCTTTGACCTCCAGAATGTCATATTCCCAGCCCTTCAATCCCGTAATGTAGAAGCTGCTAGATCTTGTGCTGTCCTGATTTTGTTTCTACAATACTCAAATTGTTCCTACCTGATGGTTTGTAATATTTTCTCCTTGACCTGGGAACTCTGGGATTTGACTATGATGTTCTTAGGAGTTTTCTTTTTGGGATATTTTTCGAGAGGTGATCAGTGAATTTTTTCAATTTCTATTTTGCCTTCTGGTTCTAGAATATCGGGGCAATTTTCCTTGAGAATTTCTTGAAGGATGATTTCTAGGCTCTTTTTTTGATTATGACTTTCAGGAAGTCCAATAATTTTTTTTATTATTTAAACTTTTATTTATTTTTAATTTACATCATTCATTTCCATGAGATTTTGATTTACAAATTTTCTCCCCATCTTTCCCCAACTCCCCAACCCAAAACAGTGATCCCACTGTATACTCCCTTCCCCTATCAGCTCTCTCTTATATCCTCCCCCATCACCCCTCTGACTTTCTAGTAGGGCAAGATGGATCTCCCTACCCCAATACCTGTATATTTCCCTCCTTCCTATTCCACCCCCTCTTGTTCTATTCTCTACTTTGTCCCTGTCCCTTTACGAAAGTGTGTGCCTCTAACAATCCTCGCCCCTCCCCCCCCAACCTGCTGTTATGGGAATCTGAAGATCTTTCCTGCCCCTAGGCCCTTTGCTAAAGTGGCTATGTGACTCTGAGAACCTTCCCTGGTTTGAAAGTATACTCTGCCCCCTAATAGGCTGAATGTGGTCACATGGAGCCTGTGGCAGGAGGTTTGTTTTTTTGGGAATGCCTCCACCTTGTAGCTTTGTGATTGGGCAGTGGGTCAAGATGACTGTGACATTCTCCAAGCCAGGAGAAGGCTATATATACACCCTGATATGAAGTTTTGCTTTGGGGCTCACTTTGAGAAGAGTTGTGTGATTTGGCTAGATGAGACTCTGGGAAGCCGTTGAGCTCCCTGGCTTTGAAAAAGCCAGATGTTGGTGCTTCCCTCTCTGGTAACTGAATAGGTATGGATGTAATGTCAGATGCTGGAAGCCCATCTGCTGATCTGTTTCTTTGTCTGCTTGTAACTTGTGTTTTGTATTCTGTTTGTATTCTCTGAAGTTCAGGGTGCTGATTTTTTCCCCCTGAACTAGGTAAATGATATATGTTTGATTGATTAAAGTAACCCATTTTGAGTTGCTTTCCCTTAGAAAAGCAGATCTAAGAACCTGTGCTAGCAGCCACCCTGGGTATGCGAGGGTGCTTGCTGATACACCTCCCCTCCCCTCTATCCTCCTC
>CM053581.1:307293356-307328728 GCA_028627135.1 Pseudochirops cupreus | reverse complement strand
ACTGGGGGAGGGGGGACACACTGGGATGGCTGTTTTGGGGCGGTGGGTGGGGGAAAGAGGGGGAGAAAATATGTGGCTCAAAATCTTGTGGAAATGAATGATGCAAACTAAAATAAAATTAAAAAAAAAAGAAAAGGGTCATGGGGGAAGCTATAACAATAATGATTCATCGTCTTAATGATGAATGGCCTTCTCTCTGGGCCTGTATTTCAGCTGTAAAATAAAAAGTGACTCTCAGATAAAAAAAAAAAGACAATGATAAGTAGCTGGTGATGTTTTTTTTTCCTTTAGGCAGCTGGTGGTTATGCATCACTGGGATTGGGAGGATAGAGGTGTGAGTTTGCTCCCCACCCCAACACCAAGGTAGAGATATAGCACTTTTTGACTGGGTTGCCCATTACCACAAGTCCTGTGAGTGACAGAAATGGCAGGGAGTGAGGTCAATTCTCTTTCAAATATTGGGTAAGAAGGGAGATTAGGTCTTGTGTTAGTGGACCTTTCTCTGGATGAGGAATTGAAAGGAAGTCTGGTATCTGGGTCTTTGGTCCTAGGCTGAGTCCTTGAGGCAAGAGATTTTTATTTCAGATGTGAGTCATCTGGAATCCATGGTGCAGCCCTGCAATTTGAGTTAAGACCTGGACTGAGTCCTGGGCAGTCTTGAGGTGGCTCCAGTTTAGTAATGTGGGCTTTGCCCTATTCTCAGCGTGGTGGTAATACAGAGCAATGCTGTAGCTTTGGTGCAATGAATTGGGGCAAAGTATTAGTAGCTCCCGGGGCAGTAGATTTAGGACTGGGGGTAGAGGGATGGATAAGGCTAGGAGAACTATTCATAATTCAAGAAGCCACCTTATCATGCCCTGTTTTCATTAGAACTGCAAATATTTTGGTGGCTACTGAACTTTCTTAGATGATTAAATGACCTACAGTATTCTCCATTCCTACTTTTAACATTCTTTTTTCTGACTTAGAACTGAAAGGGAACTTCTTAATCCTTATTGTACAGATGATGAAGTTGACCCACTTGAAAACATTTGAATGGGCATTTGAACTCAGATGCTCTCATTACAGGTCCAGTGTTCTTTCCATTATACAGTACTGAATAATGTGTGGCCTGGTCATAAGAATATTGGAACCAGCTTGACTTAATGTAGGCAGCATTCTTTACCCCGACTCTCTCCTCAGTGTTCTAATATATTGCTCATCAAATGATGAATGCTGTTATAGGGAAGCAGGAAATAGGATGGACTTCCAACTTCATTTAATGGTGGGTAGATGGGAAATGGCAATACAGTGAAAACAACAGGTTTAAAATCAGAAGTCATGGGTTTGAATTTCAGTTCTGCTCTGCTACTTATTAGGTGTGTGACCCTTGGCAAGTCATTTTGTGTTTCTGGGCCTCAGTTTCCTTACCTGTATGTAGAACGAAGGGATTGGATATCATGATTTCTGAAGTACTTTGAAGCTCTAAATCCTCTGAGCCATGACTCTAGGTTAAAAAAAAAAACCAGGCTGCAAAATATACTGAATAAAATCTAATTTAGGTGTCACTGAGTGAGGATTTAATGTTATACTCTCAACTTTTATAGAGGTTGATATAACTAATTTCTATTTGAAGACTATTTCTGTATCTTTTGCAAAAACCATAGTTGAAAACATTGCCCATTGTATTACCTAATGTCCCATATATCTAGTTTATAAATTCTTTCTAAAATCCGATGCCAGGAAAAATCATTTTTCCCCCTGTAGACCAACTTGTATGCCACTTTTTCTCAAGTCACAAGCGCTATATAATCCAAAGTACCGTCTTGACCTTTGAGATTATCTAGTCTAATTTCTTCATTTTACAGTGGAGGAAATTAAGGATCTCGAAAGCTGAAGTCACTTGTATATTTGTACTCCTACTTACTCTCTCACATGTAGATCACAGCTGTGAGGTCTACTCAGGTGTGATCTAGGTGTAAACTGATAAGTAGGAGTCAGAAAAGACTTGGGATTTGAGCCAAGAATTGAGAGTATGAAGAGTCTCTGATTCAGCCATAGAGTGGCGTCATATGGCCAAGTGGTGAGAATTCCTGAGGAGTTGGTTGACTACCTTCCTAGCAGGCCTAAATTTGAGGGTCCCCATCTATGGTCTTTCAACCAAAGAAGGAAGATTTTCTGGGAATGCAAGTCTCGGCATTTGTCTGGAAAGTAGTCCCAAGTTAAGTCTTTTAATAATAAATTGAAATAAGGGACAACCTTCTATGTAGTAAACCTTAAAAGGGCCTCTGAACCACAGGCCAATGATGATTCTAGGGGACTTTAGGAACTTATAAGTGAAATTCATCAGAGAATAGAGAATTATATTGATTACTTTTAGGTTATTAACAGTCATTTACATATATTCTATATTTGTTCATAGGCCCTTATAAGTTTGTGGCTTTCAGTGTTTTCTCTGGAGTGAAATGTCTGTTCTGTATCTGATAAATGCATTATAACTCTGAATGGTTGTATGGGATATAGGAATGCTTTTACCCCCATCTGTGGAGATAAAGACACAAATTGTGCTCTGAAATTTCTGGATGTTGCTTTAATGAACCAAACAAAAAGTAACATCTTTTGAGTGATCCCCAGGATTTGACCTGGTCCTTGCAGACTCATATCATAGGGATTTGGGTCACAGGTTGAACTATTTTTTTGAAAGTGTTTTCTTTTATATATGCTTTGATTTTGTAGATTGCCTCAAATTAGTAAGACAATAGAAAGAACACTAGATCACGTATCTAAAGATCTGTGTTCTCACAATTTACTTTTCTAGGCTTCAGATAATTAATTTGGAAAATAAGTAGGTTGTTAATAAGGAAGATAGGCAATGACAAATGAAGAAATATAATATCAGCTACATGAAATTAAAAAAAAAAACCCTTTTTTTTTAGCTAACAAAATGAATGTACCTAGCATAAGAAAGAAAGGATTCTATTGAGAAAAAATACATTTTTATTAAATATTTTTGAAAAGGGTTGACAATAGGAATTTAATTTAAATAGGAATTTAAATAGGAAACTAATATAAGCATATGACATCATAAGCCATCACTCAAAGGAAAATTGCTCAGCAAATATCAGAATGAAAATTGCAAACTATTCAAAGTAATATGAAAAGTTCCCCCCGCAAAAAACCCACTAAAGTAAGAAAAATGAAAATAAAACATGGTGTTTCACCTCATACCTAGCATGTTGACAAAGATGACAAAAGATGGAAACAGTCAGTGTTGGAGGGGCTAGGGAAAGTCAGGCATATTAATACACTGTTAGTAGAACTATGAATTGACTTGATCATTCCAGAAAGCAGTTCATAGCAATGCTAAGAAAATAACTAAAATATCCCTAACTTTACCCAGAGATTCTGTCAGAATCTTCCAAGAGAGAAAAGAAGGTTCAACACACACAAAATAATTATATCATTTTTATAGTATCAAAGAGCTGAAAACCAAATTGATAGCCATTGATTGGGGAATGGCAAAACATATTGTGATACATAAATGCAATGTTAAATTGTAACATTAACAAGAAATAATGAATATAATGAATACAGGGTCAAGGTGACTAAGAAATAATAAAAGGTTTATTATGTAAAGGAAGCTAGGAGGCCACTTGGTTAGAGTGCTGGACTTGGAGTAAGAAAGACGTGAGTTTGAATTTCCCTTCAGACTAGCTCTGCAATTTGGTATAAGACACATATATAAGATTCTCTGACCTTCAATTTCATCATCTGTAAAAAGAGGACAATAGTATTCTTCACGGTGTGGTTCTGAGGACAAAATGAGAAAATATTTGCAAAGTGGTATATAAATTGTTAGATACTATGAAGAGCTAGTTATATTATTGCAGCAATGTCAGTGGAAAAAATAATAGCAACGAAAACAAAACCCCAGACTGGAGACTGCATAATAGCAATGTCCAAGTGTCACCCAGATAGGTGGCACAGTGGATCTCAGAGCACCAATTGTGAGTCAGGAAGCCTCATCTTCCTGAGTTCCGATCTGGCCTCAGACACTAGCTGTGTGACCTGGACAAGTAACTTAACCCTGTTTGCCTCGGTTTCCTCATCTGTAGAATGAGCTGGAGAAAGAAATGGCAAACTACTCCAGTATTTTTGCCAAGAAAGCCCCAAATGAGCTCACAAAGAACAGGATGAGACTGAAAGCAAGTGTATAACAACAACACTAGCAAGTATCACTGAGTACCAGAAGTAGGAAAATGTATATCACTCCCTTCTTTGCAGAGGTGGGAAACACGTCACATATCACTTAACTGATATGTTAGTTTGACTGAACTTTATATTTCCTCTTTCTTTTTTTTATTCTTGGTTATAAGCAATGGTTCTCCTGAAAGGGGTGGTGGAACAGAAGGGATATGTTGAGGAATGAAGGTGATATAAAAACAAAAGATACAATTAACTTTTTTATGACAGGTTGTACTAGATGATGACTGTGGGTTCTTCCAGTTTAGATATTCTGTTAAATATTTATTGGAAACTTGCAGGAAATATAACAATTCATTTACCAAAAAACAAAACAAAACACATGGATATTGTCAGAATGAAGGGAATACCTTCAAGCTCTCTTGCTGAAGGGCACAATAGGGAGAATTAGGGTTGGAAGTATGCAAAATAGCCTTTGTTATTCCACGTCAGGAGAAAGTGCCATTGAGATTGAACTCAAATAAGAGAGAGTGGTTTACTAGCATGAAAAGTATTACATTAGTGACCTCTTATGAATTTGAGCTTTGTTCTTAGATAAGGCACTAAATATTCTGGGAATGGCAGGAAGATCACCAGACTATGAGTTCAGGAATATAATAAGAAAAGGTGAAATTTGCACAGTTCACTCCTTCCTTATGCAATATTTTTTTCCTCTGAATGGATTTATGATGTCTTCTTTTTCAGCACTCATTACTGTCCTGTGGTGTCATAATTTTTATGCTCTGAGAAAAGCAAGAAGACACTATCCTATCTGTTAACCTCTCATGATTCAGATTGAAATGTCTCTGTCCCAAAAGGAATAACAGACTTCTCAATCAAATTGGAAAATTCAAGAAAGGTTGAGGGCTATATTTCAGTCCATTTAAGATCTGCTATGCTGAGCTTTGTTAAGGAAAGAAGTGGTTGAACATTAGTTTCTATGTAATATATTTTCTGAGATTGCAGAATATGCCAAGGTCCATTTGACATACATTTCTCTGACCTTTATTTTCTGTGTGCCTCTGTAAAATAAATGGGGTGGGGGGGAAACCAGATGGCCTCTAAGTCCCTTTTAGCACTACACATTACTGAGATTTGTCTCATGCATAAAGTGTCTCTGATGCTCCTTACCATGTGGAAGAGAAGGAGCCTCTTTCTGGGACGACTATAATGATGTATAATAGAAATGTCTTGGAGAGACTTGAACACATAGGGACATTGTATAACTGGTTCTGATCTGCTAAGCACATGATAAGGAGAAGCCTTTTCGATTGACTGAAGAGCTGGAACTGGGAATGCCTTCGTAAAGTACTGATTGGTCACCACAGCCTCAGAATTCTCTTCAGCTGCTCTCCCTTGAGATAAAAGTGTTTAGCACATGCACGGTACATAATTGGTGCTTAATAAGTGCTTGCTTGCTTGCTTCCTTCCTTTCTTTCTTCCTTTCTCTCTCTTCTTCCCTCCCTCTCCTTCTCCCTCCCTTCCTTTCTTCCTGTCAAAAGATCTGACATAATGGCATTGGGGCATTGGGGTGCCCTAGTGTCTGAGTTTTGCAGTCAGCTCAGTATCAATGCACTGAGACATAAGGAGTGACTTTCAGGTTCCAGTAGCTGGTATGAAGACTCATCTGGCGGCAGTTCTGCATCTGTATATGAACTTGGTGGGGTCAATGCTGTATAGAAAATAAGGTGGGAAAGATGAGAGTGTGCCTTCAAGATACTGGATAGAAATATCTGTACTTCTTTATTGCTGCATCTTAGAAATCAATTTCTCTTTGTAAAAGTTAATGAATGTTAATTGGTTAAAGCAACTAGGTAGCACAGAAATGGCAGCTAGGTTGCCTCCATGGATAGAATGCCTGTCCTGGAGTGAGGCATACATCTTCCTGAGTTCAAATCTGACCTCGGACACTAGCTGTGTGATCCTGAGCAAGTCACTTAACCCTGTTTGCCTCAGTTTCCTCATCTATAAAATGGAGATGATAATAATAGCACTTACTTCAGGGGATTACTTTGAAGATCAAAAGAGATAATAATTGTAAAGTTCATAACAGTGTCTGGCACATAATTAAGTGCTAAATAAATGTTAGCTGTCATTATTTATTTATTTTTTTTGGGAACGGGGAAGGCAAGACAATTGGCGTTAAGTGACTTGCCCAAGGTCACACAGTTAATAAGTGTGTCAAGTGTCTGAGGCCGAATTTGAACTCAGGTCCTCCTAACTCTAGGGCAGTGCTTTATTCACTGCACCATCAAGCTGCCATCATGATCATCATCATTATTATTATTATTATTATTATTACTATAATCATCATCATCATTATTATAAATGACAGTGGGATGCAGCTACTGGTAGCTTAAGCAGATGACATTAGAGAAGTGACACCTCAAACCTCTCAAGGTCCCCCTGGACCCCTGAGGTGGAGGATGCAGCAGGCTTCATTCTGGGAGAGTTAAGCCAGGCCATACTTGCTACAGTCCTATTAAGCTCATCTATCTAAGTGGCCCTAGAAAGTGGGCAGGGTGTGCCAACATACACACAGATAAACCACTGGACCTTCCCCCAAGGGGAAAATTCGCTTGAGACTGTGAGAGCATACTTGAACCTTGTCCAAGCTCGCTGCAGTATCTACGGTCTCCTGCATACTGAATTCAAATCTTAGCTTTGTGTATGACTTCTGTGACCTTGGAGGTCACACAAATAATAACTTATTTAGGCCTATTTTCTCACCTGTAATTCTAAAGTCCTTTCTATCTCTAAATTCACATTTCTATCTGTGGTGAGGCTTTCATCCTCATATGCTTGATAGGTGGTTATCATTCCTTATCACAAAACAATAGTACTTCCATTCACACATATATGGAATAACATATGGAACATGTATGTGTTTATGTTTGTGTGTGTGTGTGTGTATGTGTGTCTTAGAATTTTTTTTCATCCAGAAACACATGGGCACGCTCTCCTCAGACATGCAAGGAAAGCGAGAGGTCAGTCAGTACCTTTCCTCATCAAACTCCCTGGCTCTTTATGTCCCCAACCTGGAGCTCCAGGAAGGCTTGGTTTGGCTCGTGTCTGGAGTCTCCCAAAAAAAGGGCACAGAAAAAAATTCAATGTACAGTATGAATCAGTTATACGGTAGCTATTTATTTCTTTTAGTCATGTGCAAGAGTGATTAAAACATAGAAGGATCATACGTTGAGAAAATTGAAAGGTCAAAAAGTAACTGAAATTTTCTATCATTTTCTCTAAGGATGTTGATACTTATAACATTAAGATAGGAGCCACTTGAGACTGAATAAATATTTCATCATCTAGCTACTCTGTATTGTCTAAACAACACCTTCAAGGTTCAATTTTTTTTTGTTTAAACCTCCCATTTTATTTTACTTTTTCTAATTAACAAAAATTTGTTTTCTCTTCTTCCCAACCCCCCTCCCGAATCACTCTATGCCCATTGGAAAAAGGAAGAAAAATGCTTATATAATAAATATTCATAATTAATTAAAACCGTATTGGCTATTGTATCAACAATACAGTATTCACAATGCCTACAGTAACTATAAATATGCTGATATGGTTATTAATCACAAAATGTAGCAGGCTTTTTACATGGGGGATATAGCTAGAACATTTATTCAAATGCCAGAAAACTGAGTCCCCAAACCAGAAAGTCAAAGCCATCACAGTAGCTATGGAGTTGGCACAGGTGGTTAATGCGGTAAATACCCACATTCTCAAGACTTCAAAACAGAACAGGCTACCTCAGACAAAGATCTTCCTCTTCTCACTCACAGCAACTGCTCAGCATCCACGCAACTCACTCTCAGAAGCTCTGGCCCCCTGCAGTTACCCTCCCTGGCAGTCCTCAGTAGGAGTCCTTAGCAGAAATTCTGGCTGGCTCAAAAAAAAGTAGTTTGCGCTGCAGCCACCACTGCTGCTTCCAGTCACCACACTGGTTCCAGCTTAGCTCTGTCTTCCTCTTGCCCCACCTCTTCCTGCTACATCAGCAAGTTCAAGGAACACGGAAGATCTTCAAATCCTATGACCATTACTTCTATGTCCAAAAACTTATGTCTCGTTCTTCACCCTGAGTCCATGAGATAATTAGATATTATTTTTAAATTGTTTAGCACAGTTTCTGGCAAATAGTATATGCTTACTATAATGCTTGTTCCTTTCCTCTCTCCCATCACTTCTCTACCAGGAGGTGGGGAACATATTTCGTTATTGGTCTTTTGAAATAGTGGTTGGTCATTGCATTGATCAAAGTTCTTAAAATTGATTACTTTCAGAATATCACTGTTATTATATAAAGTGTTCTCTTGTTCTGCTCACCTCTCTTTGTATTAGTTCACACAAGTGTTCCGAGGTTTTTCTGACACCATCTCTTTCATTACTTCTTAGAGTATAGTAGTATAGCCATATGCTAGCTATTTCCCAGTGATGATCTCTCTCTTAGCTTCTAGTTCTTTACTATTATAAAAAGAGCATCTATACATATATTTGGACATTTGAATTTAAAAAAAATTCTTTTATCTCCTTGATATATACACCTTTTAGTGGTATCACTAGATCAAAAAATACACACATTTTATCAAATTAGTAGGTGTAGTTCCAAATGCTTTCCAGAGTGGCCAAACTGATACATAGCCTCAACAAAAGTATATTAATGTACCTGTTTTCTCATAGCCTCACCAGCATGTCATTTTCCTTTTTATTCATCCTTATTAATCTCACAGATGCAAAGTGAAACCTTAGAATTGTTTTAATATGTATTCCTTTAATTATTATTAATTTGGAACATTTTTCATATGGTTTTTGTTGATTTAATTTCTTCCTTTAAAAACTGCTTATTCATATCCTTTGATGATTTATCAATTGAAGAATAGCTTTTTATCCTTATATGTTTGAATGAATTTTTCACATTTCTTGGAAATGAGATATTTAGCAAAGAAACTTGGTGCACATGTGTTTCCCTTCTAATTTTAAGTGCCTATTTGTTTCACTTTTGCAAAACTAAAAATTTTACATAGTCAAAATTATCTATTTTGTCTTTTGTGATTGACTTTATCCCTTGTTTTACCATGAATGTTTCCCCTATCTAACTCATTTATCCATTTGTAACTTATCTTGGCATACGATGTGAAAGGCTAGTCTAAAACTAATTTCTTCTGGGTTGTGTTCCAGTTTTTTCCAGAAGATTTTGTTAAACAGAGAGTTATTACCCCATTAGGTTTGAGAATTTTTATCAAACACCAGGTTACTTGCCTAATTTGCTTCTGTGTGTTTTATAACTAATATGTCTCCCTGTTATTCCTCTCTACTTTTTAAACAGTGCAAAATTGCTTTGATGATTTTTGTTTGCCAGTGTGATTTGAGATCTGGTACTGCTTAGTCCCCGTCCCCCTTAATTTCTATATTTTTTTCATTATTGCTCTTAAGATTTTTGAACTTTTGTTGCTTCAGATGTTTTCACTTGTGTTGATAGAGTTCCTGATTGTGTATATATTGGTTGGTAGGCTCCCAAGTATTATTTATAATCTGTAATTATCTTAAGTAGAATTTATTTTTCTATTTCTTTTTTTTTTGAGGAGGAGTATTATACATAAATGCTTATGATTTATATGGATTTATCTTATTTCCTGTAAAATTGCTGAAACTACTCTTCATATTAATTTTTAACTGACTTTCCAGGGTTCTCTAAGCAAACCATCATCATATCATCAGCAAAAAACAATTTTGCTTTCTCTTTACCTATGATTATTCCCCTGTTTCTTTAGCTTGCCTTGTTGCTATATGTATATATTTTTAGCACTCTATGAAATAGTCATGAGAATGCTCTATGTCTTTTGGAAAGTCAGATTCATTGTCCCAGTAGTGATCATTTTTTTTCTAGAAGTTAAGCCTCAGAAGAAAAGACCTTTGCTGCCACTCAGCTCCAACTGAGGTATCTAAGAGCTCCCTATCTCTCAGACTCACAAGGCTGCCATTAAGGCTAGAAACTTCTATCTCAGCATCATTGTTTAGTCATCTATGCTCAGATGCACACTATATGCACAAAGCTGAAGAGGCATGCATCCATGGTCCTGAAGTCCAGGTTTAGTTTTGTCTTTCTAGACTCTTTGTGCTACCTAGCTTTGCAAATACTTAATGGAATGTGTGAATAGCTACCATAGCTATGATGAGCTACTACCCTTAAGTAAGGGTAGCAAAATCCCCTTCATTTCCCATGGGAAGTTCAAGGGACTGCTGTCAGCCTCCCTAAACCCAATGGTGAAAGGAGAAAATAAAGTCTGTAAAGTCTAATGAGGAGGTGACTCTATTCCTGCCAAAGTGGCTAATCTTCTGACACAGTCCTTACTGTCATTTAACTCTCCTTGCTATCAGGGACTAAGATTGTGCTTCATCATGGCAAAATCCTATAGTGCTGAGCACATTGATCCCTGGAAATGACCAGGTGAGTTGAGGTCAGTTCCATGTGTGTCCAATTGGGTGACCCCTAAGAACCATTCCAATATATGCTCTATGGGGTATGCTCTGTTATAGAAAGAGATGTGCCCTAAAAATTGACCGCAGTATCCCCAGGAATAGCATGTGTACTAGTTGGATCAGAATTTCACTGGATTATTAGCAGTACGATTCTGGGAAAGTGACTTCTTCCCCCGTAAGTCAGCAGGACATTTATTCCCCATATCACACTGAGCTCTTTGAAAGAGTGATGTTTATTTTTTTCATACAGAGTATGAATATGTTTGTTAGGAATATCATATATGTGTACATAATATACATGTATGTGTACATATATACATCCATATCCATATCTGTTTATGTGAATATATAGGACAATCTCTCTACATATGAACAGATGTGCTTGAACATGACCAGAGACCCTGAATTTGTTTGCCATTTTAAAGTTAACAACGGATCTTCTTGACTCCTGAAATGACGAAGCCCTACCATGACTTTGCCCCCTTGTGGAATGAAAAAAAAAAGTAGATCATAAGCAATAGCTGCAGTATTTTTGCCTTCCTGCTGACTACATTTGTAGCCTGAAGCTGGGTCTTTCTGGAAGATGTAATTTGGATGTGCCAGAAAAGAAAAGAAGCCCCAAACACTAATACACTGAGTTAATGTGGTCCATTTCCCATTAAGTGCTTCTCTGCATCTTAGCCCCAAACTCTCGCATAGTTTTTTTGAACATCCAGTTTATGTGCCAGCCCTAGCAATGATATTGTTAACAGATTGGTCGCTCATATTGTAACACTCTAATCCATCTTAATAACAGAAAGAAAATAGCAGTCATCACCACTGGGAAGGAAATTGCCCCATGTGGAGCAAATGAGACTGTCCCCTGCAAATGACAAAAAAAAGTCCTTTGGTCTATGGAAAGTCAAATTTGAATAAGAAAGGGAAAAGAACCTGTCCTTACTTCCCAATGGCAATAATTCACATCTGCATTTTACAAAGCTTTTCCTCAGGCCATCCCTATGAGCTGCCTTTCAGTGGTATAGCCTCACTTTACAGAGAAAGAACTAATAACTCAGAGAACTGAAGGAACTTATCCATGATCACAGAGCCAGCATTGTGATCAGGAGTCATGACCAGTTCTTGTGACTCCAAGTCCAGTGTTTTTCCACTATACCACAGAAACAAGTATAGAGGGGCAGCAGAAATATGGAATCATCAATATAAATTTAGAAGGAAGCTTCAGGGTCATCAAGTCCATAGTTTCCTTTTACAAGTGAGGAAATTGAGTCCCAGAGAGAGTGTAACTTGTCCAAGGTCAAAAGTTAGTAAACATGTAAGGCAGGATTCAAATTCAGGTCTTTTTGACTGCAAATCTACTATATCATATTGTCCTTATATGTACTTGGATAAATCAGTCATTCCAAATATCCCCTTTGACCTTCAGCAAGATCAAAAGAAGACATTTGTTTGGGGAATTGATGTTACATGAAAATGGTATGATGGAAAACAGTGCTGCCATTGGAGTTAGAAGATCTAGATTTAAATCCTGACCCTGCCATATAAAATTTATATGAACTTAGACAAGTAAATTTTATCCTTTCTGGATTTCAGTTTTCTAACCTATAAAATGGAGAAGTTGTATTAGAAGACTTCTGAGGTCCTCTAGCTCTAAATCTGTGATTCTATGACCCCACTTTAAGCTGCAAAGGAAAGTTGGCAAAGCGCCTGTTCTAGAAAGCTTTAAGGATTCACTTGGAATACTGCCAATCCTTGGAGGTTTGAGGAAAGCACTATCTGTGAGTAGGAGAGATAGAATGATAAAGTAGAAGGACCATTAGTTTTTGGACTTAGAATACATGGAGATGTATCATTCATTTACATTTAATACCTGAGCAACCATGGCTTTGTGTCATCCTGTGTCTCATTTTACTTATCTTTAAAATGAGTGTATTGAACTAGATGAGGTATGAAGTTAGTTCTAGACCAAGGCCCATAGTCATGGAATTGTATTCCATAGGGTAGTAGGGGTTGTGGAGGGAAGGATACAAGATGTACACAGCTGTTCATGACACTAGGTAAAGTATGTTGAGAGCAATGGAGAAATCTGAAGTGTTCTAGGAAAATGTGAGGAAAGAGATGACACTTTCAGAATGGGGCTTCAAAGGAAGAGGAAGATTCTGAAAAAAAAAACAGAAATGGGAGAAAGTTTGCACTCAGATATGGAGGAAGGTCTTCTAAAATGCATAGAGGTGGGAGATAGCATTTTGAGTTTGGAGAACATCTAGTCAGCCATTTTGTTTAGAATATAGAGTGAGTGGAGATGAAGAATGTAAAACAGGGCTGGAAAGACAAGTAACAGCCAGACTATGGAGGACATAAAATTCCAGGCTGGGAAGTCAATATTTTAGCCTAGAACCTGTTTCTGAAGATTTTTGAGCAAAAGAGTAGTGAGGTAAGGTCTGTGCTTTAGAAAAATAATTTCACCCAACTGTATGAAGGATAGAGGTAAGACCAGTGGCAGAGAAACCAATTAGGAGGACTATAATAATCCAGGTAAAATTCTAAGGGAAAAAGAACAAGCATTTATTATGCACCTGTTATGTCTTGGATGCTATGCTAAGTACTTTACAAATCTTTCACTTGATACTCACAACAATCCTATGAAGTAGGTACAATTATTAACCCCATTAATTACATTTTTTGCAGATGAGGAAACTAAGGCAGACAACAGTTAACTGACTTGCCCAGGGTCACATAGCTAAGAAGTGGCTAAAGTTAAGTTTGAACCCAGATCTTCCTGATTCCATTTCCAGTGTTCTATCCAATCTGCCTCCTACGTGCTATGGTGGTAGCAGAGGGAGAGGAGAGAAAAGGATGCCCTTGAGGTACCTTTGAGGTAGAATTGAAAGGAATTGACAATCAGAAAGGGAAAAAAAATATTGGGAGGACAGTGATAACCTTAAAAGAAATAGAGAAGTGGGGAAGAAATGTAGATTCTGGGAGTAAAATGATAAATTCACTTTTTGAAAGGTCAGGGTTGGATATGTTAAATGCTGATTGCTAGAGACTCAATAGTCATATATGCATTGTAATATGCTTCTCTCTAACTATTACCTTAAAACTTCTTTGTATGGTAGTATAACTATTTTTGAAATCTGTTCTACCAAAAGTCTCATTTGTCAATTAAAAAAATTATTTGATAAACATAAGGAGGATATAAACAAAACAGTTGGGTTCTTGTTGCTTCTCTTCTTAGTTTTTCAAAGGCCTTGACTTGATCCCGTAGGATCTGGTTTCAAATTTGGGCTCTAATTCTTGTCAACTATGTGTCCTTGGCCATATCTCATCTTTTCTCAGCCCCCTAGTTTCCTCATCTCCAAAATAAAGTCTTTCACCTTGACAACTGATATGATCTCTCCTTGTTCTAAATCTCTGATCCTATTCCATAGTTCTGTCTCTGGACGTGTCCATACTTGTGACTTATCTGAATTTTATGAGTAAGTTTAATCCATTCAACAATAGTCCCATTGTTTCAAAAATGGCTTGATTAAGTTTGTCACTGAATTGCTTATCAGGGTTACTGAAAAATCTTATAGTTCAGTCAAAATGATAGTTAGGGGGATGGATAAAAAGGAATGAGTATATATTAAGCACCTACTGTGCCCTGGCGACTGTGCTAAGTGCTTTACAAATGTCTCATTTTAACTTCACAGCAACCCTGGAAAATAGACACTACTATAATCCCATATTACTCTTGAAGAAACTAAGGAAGACAGACATTAAATACCTTGCCCAGGATCATACAATTAGTAAATTCTTTGAGGCTGGATTTGAAATCAGATCTTCCTGACACTAGGCCCAGCATTCTATCCCTTGTATGCCCTAGCAACTTGGCATAAATTGGGTGTCTTAGTTTTCAGTTTTAATTTGACTTGGCATGTATCATGAGGAATGCTATTTTGAGTACAGCAGGTTTATTTTAAATTCTGTAACCTCAGATTCATAGAATCATAGATGTAGATCAGGGAAAGTAATTCAGAGATAATTTGTGCAAAATTCCTCGTTCTACAGAGTTTGAGGAAATTGAGTCAGAGATAAAATGACTTGGCCACAGTCATACAGCTAGTATCAGAGGCAGTATTTGAAGCCAAGTCTTCTTGTTTCCAAGAACAGCATTGTATCCATGACACCATACCTCCCCATGAAGAGTGATAGAGGAAGCCCTGTGTGTGTGTGTGTGTGTGTGTGTGTGTGTGTGTGTGTGTCACAGTAGCACTACCTTTTCTTTATGAGATGCCTAACATATACAAGGCTATACTCGTACCTCTTAAGTGTCGTATTACTCTGCTGACAATAAAAAGCTCATCTTATGTATAAGTTCATAGATTATTAGAGCTGAAGGGGTCTTAGACAGTAAGATAAATATTTGAATCTGTTAGGAGATTATGGTTGAGTAATGATTAGTTTTTAAAATATTAGTAATTACTTGCCATGTAATAAATAATAAACACCTTGAAAACTTAAATACTTCAAAAGTCATTGAATTTTTTTCTCAAAATGAAAAGAAATTGGTTCTCTAAGGATATAAAGCATTTTTTATACATTTTCTTATTGGTTCAATATAATAGCCATAAAGCTTGATAGGAAAAAAATATAGTAAATGATTAGGTAAAGGATCTCTGATTTCCTCATATTGGAGAATTCCTTCCACCAGCACAGGGAACAATCAGTCTATGAATGAGTAAGGAAAGTTCTAGAGAATTTCCTGAGGCATGGGAAGGGCCTCGTTATCCTATTTTGTAAATCAATAAAACTGAGGCCCAAAGAGGTAGCATGACCTGCTTCAAGTCAAACAGCCAGTTAGAGGCAGAGCTTACACTTGAACTCAGATTTCTAAACACCAGGTCTAAAGCTCTTTCTTCAACATGGCATAGTCCTCACTTCAATGTCTGTTTGCATGAGACTCTCTTCATTGTCAGTGTCTGGGACAGAGTTTTTGAGAGTTCAGGAAGAGAGACCCTGATATTCTAGCTTTCAGCTTTGAGGGAATAGATGAATGGTTCCAAAATCTCTTCAGGACAAAGGAAGAAAAAGACTATGGGAAGAAAATCAACAAACAGATAAAGCACTTACTATGTTTCTACCCCAAGCTTGTCACTCTAGGGACTAGAAAATTTTTCCTTGGGTGAGATCTGGGATTCTCTCTCTTGGTCGAACTTAGTTATCTTGTTACCAATGGGAGAACTCATTCAATGTATTGCCTGGTCTATGTTCTCATGTATATTTTTTGTGATTTTTACTTCCCCTTTGTTTGGAAAAAATAATAGCTTTATTTGCTATTTGCTATGTGTGTTCATTGTGGAGCTGACATTTGGTGGGATGGGAAACCTTGTATTTAGAAGATGGGTAATTCTCTTCCCATTAAGGGACAGCAATCAGGAGTGTAGCTTGAACCAAAGGAATTACTTCATCTAGACTAGGTATAGTTAAGGACAGATACGATTCTTGCCTTGTACCACTTCTGAAGAAAACGGTGGCCAGCTTCTGGCCCTAATGTACTGTTTCCTCTCCTAACTAGAATACCTCTTGGAGATGAGTAGGGGGAGGACATTCATGAGATATATCTGTTCTTGCTCCCAGAGAGCCACATTTAGACAAACCCAAGTAGACACACATAACCTATGTGAACAAAAAAAAATCCCTTATATTTAGACATATGTTCATCAATGTGCAGTAGCAGACCAAAATATAAATTAGGCTAAGTTTATGTTTTGTGCCCACAGCTTCCCACTCCCACCAATCTTGTACTTTTTCTATTTCTTCAAGTTATCTTCCCTTCTTTAGAACTCAGGCTCCCATGGCTCTTATGTCTTCCTTAAACCTGCTCTTAGCTCCTTCATCCTCTCACTAGGACAGAAGAGATTGATATCAGCTTAAGGCACTACCCTCTTCAGAGGTATGTGCCCCTTGGCATCAATAAGTTGATAAATAGCTATTGAGTTCTCTATATCTGCAAGGAAATGTGGGACACAAAGAACTATAGGATAGTGGTTGCCCTCAGACCTCACATTCTAATGGGAGGAACAAAACACATACAAGGAAAAAGTTAAATACACAAAACTTAACATCACGGGATATGTTACAAATTACCAAAAGTGATATAGGAAGTAAAAGTGATGAATTCAGAGGAAGGAAAAACCACTGTGGGCTAATACAGTCTAGGAAACTCTCATGGAAGAAAAGGGACTGGAGAAGAGTCCTGAAGGATACTCAGCATTTGAATAAGATCAGAAAACACAATATAGGTGAGAAAGATGATGTGGGCAAAGACACATGGAGGCTTATAAGTACAAAGTACTTTTAGGGGATAGTGAATACTTCGATTAGGGAATTATGGGAGATAAGGTTGGGAAAGTGGAGTACTAGGAATAAAAGACTAAGGAATTTAGTAATAACTGACATTTCTGTCATACCTTGAGACTAATACAAAAGTGCTGTTATCAATATTTTTTCTACACATGGGTTATTTTCCTCTTTCTTTGGTCTCTTTGGAATGTAGACCTTGTATTGGTATTGCTAGGTCCAAAGGTATGCACAGTGTCGTGATTTTTTGGACATGGTTCCAATTTGCTTTCCAGAACATGTGAATCAACTCGGAGCTCCACCAATAGAAATCTGTGTTTGTCTGCTAGTAGCCTTCCTTACATTTAGACTAAGTGATTTCTAAGAGCATATGAGTATGTGATTCACCATGGACACCAAATGTGATGCAAGTCAGAGCCACAGTTGTTGGACAAGTGAGAGTGGATGCCCCAAATATGACCATATGACAAGAATAGGTTTAGATCACTCTTCTCCACCCCCTTCCTCCTAAGGACCAACTACCTTGGAGACTAAAGCTATTCCTCCCTCAGTCTCACTGCAATAGTACTGTAGCCTTTCACCACCATCCAGTAACCAGGAAAGAGATTGAAAGGCTGAATCTTCTGCTTTTAGAAGGCTCTACCTTTTCTGCTCTGCCTTACTGAACCATAGAAGAAAAATAATAGTCACTCAGCCCTCCATAACCACTAAGTGATTATGCACCAGGACCAAAGCTATCTTCTCCAAGGTTGGGGCCTCAAACATCAAGTAGGACCCCAAGACAAAAAATATACCCTTGATATTCAGGCTCTCTGCTGAATGCTTCGTTCAACAGCATTTTGGGAGCATAGTACCCAGAACACAGTATTAAGTCCTTGTTCAGTGACTGATTGACTAACTGACTGACTGACCAAGCAGGGAAAGGACCTGGTATTAAATGTTACTTCAGCTAGATGCCTGGGGACCTTTTAACCAGGTACTATATTTGCTGACCCAAATCCCCCAACTATACTTTTTAAGCTTTCTTGGTGTATGTATATGTATTTATGTATGTATATTCATGCATATATACATATATGTATATACATACATATATACACATATATTTGTGTATGTGTGTATGCATTTGTATGAGCACTATATCTGGAGAAGGAAATGACAAGCCACCTTAGTATCTTTGCCAAGAAAACTCCAAAGGGAGTCATGAAGACTCAGACATGACTGAAAAACTACTGAACAACAATAGACTATATACACATGTACATATGCATATATATACATATATTTGCATAAACACTAAAAGTAAATATGTATATACATACAAACACACATATGTAGAGAGAGACAGTGACAGAGACAGAGAGAGACAGAGATGGTAATACTATCCTTTGTCATCATGAGAGCCTTGCGGGTGGAAGTCCCAGTCTGATTCTTCTTCAGCCTACAGCCAACAAAGTATTAGCTCCTCTTCTAAGCTCTGTAGTATCTAAGTGTATGTATGTATGCATGTATGCACACATGCATGTATGTACATATGCATACATGCACACGCATGCATGTGTATATGTGTACATTATATACGTGTATATGAATATAGATAGATAACTATATTTCACTGTAAATGTTTTCCTTTGTAATTCTATTTATTTTATTTTATTAATTTAACAACATTATTATAATAAGGGGTCCATTGCTTAAAAAAATCCAAGAACCTCTGGCCTAAGTAAGAGCCTCCTTCCTCTGCTCTCTTAATCACCATTTACCTTGGCTCTGCTCTTCCATAGTCCTTATCTTGTTCTACTCTTCACTTTCATTGTGTCCTCTGTAATCCCTCTGTTGTTTATAGATTTTTCTCCATCTGAGGACTCTTTCCTTTCTATTCATTCCATCTTCTGTTCATGGAAACCTTGCTCCTTCCAGAAAACACTGCATTGGAAGACTGGAGCCAAGATGGTAGAGAAAAGGCAGGGACTTACCAGAGCTCTCCCATATCCCCCTCTAAACAACTTTTAAAAAACACCTCAAAACAAATTCTGGAGTGGTAAAACTCACAAAAGGATGGAGTGATACAATTTTTCAGCCCAAGGCAACGTAAAAGGTTGGCAGGAAAGGTCTGTCACACTGGGGTGAGAGGAGAGTGCAATTCATCACAGGAAGCAAGTATGGGAAAAGCAGCAGCAAGCCATGGGCCAACTGAATTAGCATCAGCTACTTCTGGAGCTCTCAGCTCATAGACAGTCAAGGGGTTGGACACTTGGTCTAAAAGAGATTACAGGGGTTCCTTTTTTGGCAATGGGTGCATTACTCTCTTGCATTGACCATATGCAGATCCTGGTTGCAGTCCTGGGATGTAGTCCCAGAGGGAGGAAGAGCACTAGCATACCAGAGCTTGCAACTGCAGGGGAGTGGGGACCATGGTCACAGTTCCAGGGCAGAAAAGAGTGCTTGTTGTAGTAAACACAACTCTCCTTAGTTCATATTACCTTGGAAGAACTGAAAACTTACAGACCCTAAGAATCAGCTCTGAAAATAGCTGCACAAAACCCTGAAGCTTGGGAAAGTGCCCCCTTCACCCAAGAGCAGAGCTCAACTTTAAAATTAATTTAAAAGTCAAGAAATAGAGTGAAAAAATTAGCAAACAACAAAAAAAGAACCTGACCATAGAAAGTTACTATGGTGAAAGGGAAGATCAAAACAGAAACTCAGAAGAAGACAACAAAATCAAAAGTGATACATTCAAAGACTCGAAGAAAAATATGAATTGATACCAGTTCCCTAACTGCCCCTCTCTGCAATTCCTGGGACAGTGCAAAAAGGATTTTAAAAATCAAATAAGAGAGGTAGAGGATAAATTGGGAAAAGAAATGAAAGCAATGAAAGAAAATCACAAAAATTAAGTGTCAACAACTTGGTAAAGTAGGTACAAAAATCCTGAAGAAATAACCTTTGCAAAACAGAACAGGCCAAATTGTAAAAGAGGCACAAAAAATCTGCTGAAGATAAGAACTCTATAAAAAGTAGAATTGGTCAAATGGAAAAAGATACAAAAGTTCAATGAAGAGAACTCTTTAAGAAGCAGAGTTTGCCTCATGGAAAAAGATGTACAACAATTTACTAAAGAAAAGAATCCCTTGAAAAGTAGAATTGGCCAAATGAAAAGGAGGTGCAAAAGCTCACTGAAGAAAATGACTCCTTAAAAATTAGAGTTGAACAAGTGAAAGCTAATGAATCATTACGCATCAAGAAATAATTAAACAAAGTCAAAAGAATGAAAAAAATAGAAGAAAATATAGAATATTTTATTGGAAAAACATCTGACCTGGAAAAGAGGAGAAATAGTTTAACAATTATTAGACTACCTGAAAGCTATGATCAAAAAACAAAAGATCCTAGACATTGTTTTTCAAGGAATTATCAAAGAAAACTGTGCTGATATCCTAAAATTGAGGGGAAAATAGAAATTGAAAGATTCCACCAATCACCTTTTGAAAGATATCCCAAAATGGAAAATCCCAGGAACATTAAAGACAATTTCCAGAACTTCAGATCAAAGAGAAAATATTGCAAGCATCCAGAAAGAAACAATTCAAATGTCATGGAACCATAGTCAAGATAACATGAGATTTAGCAACTTCCACTTTAAAGTATCAGAGGCCTTGGAATAAGATACTCTGGAGTGCAAAGGAACTAATATTGCAACCAAGAATCACCTACCCAGTAAAAATGAGAATATAATCCTTCAGGGGGAAAAGTGGATATTTAACAAAATAGAGGATTTTCAAGCATTCCTGATAAAAAGATCAGACCTGAGTAGAAGAAAGACTTTCAATTACAAGACTCAAGAAATATTAAAAAAGTAAATAGGAAAAAGAAATCATAAAGAATTCTATAAGGTTAAACTTTCTACATTTCTATATGTAATGTAATTCCTAAGAACTGTATCATGATTAGGACAATTAGAAGGAGTATAGACAGAGGATATAGGTATGAGTTGACAATGATGGGTTGATTTTTTTTCAAAGTTAAGGTGGGGGGGAGACAGAGGCATTCAGTGGGAGAAGCAGGCAAGGGAGAGGTAGAATGGGGTAAATTATCTAACATAAAAGAAACATGAAGGAGCTTTTAAAGTGGAGGGAAAATGGAGAACTTGGGGTAGTGCTTGAGCCTTACTCTCATTAGAATTGGCTCAAAGAGGGAATGACATACACATTTAGTTGGATATAGAAAGCAATCCTATCCTACAGGAAAGTAAGAGGAGAAGGAGATAAGAGAGGGGGGCAGGAGTAAGGATTGGGAAATGAGATAGTCAGAAGGAAAACACTTTTGAGAATGGATGAAGTAAAAAGAGAGAGTAGGATAAATGGGGGGAAATGGTATGGAGGAAAACACAAAATTATTAACAATAATTTTTTCACAACAAATGTCTCTGATAAAGGTCTCATTTCCCATGTATATAGAGAACAGAGTCAAATTTATAGGAATGCAAGTTACTCTCCAATTGATAAATAGTCAAAGTATATGAACAAGGAGTTTTTACTTGAAGTAATTAAAGCTATCTATAGCTATATGAAAAATTCCCTAAATTAATATTGATTAGAGAAATGCAAATTAAAACAACTTTGAAGTACTGCCTCATACCCATCAGATTGGCTAATATGAGAGAAAAGAGAAATGATGAATGTTAGAGAGGATATGGAAAAATTGGGACACTGATGTGTTGTAAAGTGCTACAACCATACAACCATTTTGGAGAGCAATTTGAAACTATGTCCAATGGGATATAAAACCTTGCATACTCTGACCCAGAAACAGAACTACTGGGTCTGTATTCAAGAGATACACATACACATACACACACACGCCACACTGTAAAGCCAAGCATGAGCAGCTTTCCAGAGAAAGCTGTAAAAAGCTTTAAGTTCTGATCACATAGTATAGTGAACTCTCTATTTATTCAGCAATAAATTAAAGCAAAACATTCACTGAAACCAAAGTATAGCATTCACAATATTATAACATAACAACTTATCACTAAAGTGGCCACATAGTTTTCACCAAAGTGACCACACACTTTTAAACAAAAGACATCATTCAGTAAGTCCTTAACTAAATCATCCTTAAGGGCACAAAGTACAAAGGTCAAAGTTTTCCACCCATAGGTCACATTGTCTTAATCTCTCAGTCAAAAAGTTTTTCTTCTTGATTGGAGATTAGTTTCCAATCATGACTAACTCAATCATCCTTAAGAGGTACAGGGTACAGAACACAAAATTTTCCCACCCGTAGGCCACAGTAAATCATGATCTTCTCAGTCAGCACTAAGTAACCCAGGGGAGGTCTTTTCCTCTTGACCGGAGGCTGGCTTTCAGATTCCATTGTTCCTCTCCCATGATCGCAGCTTTTGCCTGAATTTACTCAACTGTCATCTGAATTCAAAGGTAGTCAGCTCTCAGCAACTCTTCCAGGTCCTCATCCATTTTCTTGTCCAGTTCTCATTCCATATTGAAGCTCACAGTGTCCAGTCCACCTCAAGTCCTTCACAGTTTCTGTTTCTGGGAAGACAAAGCTTAACAGAGCCAAAACAACATTCGTGTACATTGCCGGTACCATCATCAATTCACTTTCTGCCTTTGAAATCAATACAGACCCACAAACAAAGTCTGAGAACTCAACACAAATCATCAGTATAGTCCCAGGACCTCTGAAACCCTCATCCAAGACTTCTGTAAACAGACAAGAAAATTCTCTTTCAGGGCTTCCAGGAAGGTCCCAGAGCTTCTGTACAAAGTATTACAAACACAAATCAACACAGACAGAATAGACAGAGTGCTGGGATACCACAAGTTTTCTCCTTCTTAACTCTGCCACCACAAGTGTTCCCTTCTCAGTTCTGTACTTTCACAGCTTGGGCTTCTCCTTATACATGGTCATTAGCTCCTCCCTGTTCCACCTACCTTTTACTTCCTTCTTATTCCTGTCTTTGGCATGTCCCTCTCACTATGGGTTTTAAAGTTCTGTTTCTTAACAAAGACTTGATATAATCATGAGCAAGGCTGAAAAGAAACTTGAACTGCAACAAGGTGCTAAATCATTAAATAGCTGAAACAAGGCACTAAGTACTTCTTTGCTTGCCATTACACACAAACACACACAAACACAGACATAGACACCACCCCTCCACTCCCTATATCTAGCTTTTTCATGGTGGCAAAGAATTGGAAATTCAGGGTATGCTTACTAATTGGGGAATGAATGAACTAGTTGTGGTATATTATTGTGATGGAATACTGTTGTGCTATAAGAAATGATGAACAGAATGCTCTCAGAAAAACCTGGAAAGACTTTCATGAACTGATGCAGAATGAAATGACCAGAACCAGGAGAACATTGTACACAGTAACAGCAATATTGTATGATGATCAGTTTTGAATGACTCAGCAATGCTTATCAATAGAGTGATCCAAGACAATGTCACCTCCAGAGAAAGAGCTGGTGGAGTCTGAATGCAGACTAAAGCATACTTTAAAAAAAAAAATAACTTTTTTTCTTTTCTTTTTTTTTTGGTCTGTTTTCTTTCAAAACATGATTAATATGAAAATATATTTTGAATGACTGTAGGGGAGGGAGTGAGAGAGAGAATTTGTGACTCAAATTTTATAAAAGAATGTTAAAAATTGGTTTTATCTGTAAGTAGGAAAAATAAAATAAAAACATAAAATACTGCACTCCTTATAGTCATTTATCAGCCTCCTAGGCCATTTTCCCTCCTTCATCAAGGAATTTAACATCTGAATCACAAACTTCACTTCTACTTGAGGGATTCAATAAATGCTTTCATATTCCTTCCAACACCCTAACCTCCTAATTCATCAAGTCCTATAACTTCCACTTCCACTTTCCCTTTGCCATAAATAGGCATGGTATTGCCTATCTCTAAAAAAACTCCCCTTGACTCTTCTCAAATAATAATATTAGACCTCTCCTTTCTTTCACAGTCAAACTCATTGCCTTTACTTCTTCATATTTCAACCCTTGGAAACTGGCTTCCTAATCTACCACTAGATTGAAATTTCCTGATGTAAAGTTATTAATGTTTGCAATCACTAAATCTAATAACCTCTTCTTGGTCCTTACGTCCTTGATCTGTCTTCAGCTTTGTGGTCTGTCTGACCACATTGTCAGCCACATATACTTTCCCTCTTCTTGGCTTTAGCTAAAATTCCCTCTTCCAATTTCCTCCAACCTCCTCTCTGACTATTCCTTCTCAATTCTCTTTATTACATTTATGTCCTGCCTTAACTGTAACCCCCAAGGCTCTGTCCTGGGATCCTTTGCCTTCTCTCCTTATTTTCCCTCCCTCTCTCTATTTCTCTCTCTTTCTCTCTCCATCACCCTCCCTCTCCTCTCTTTCTGTCTCTCAAATTATCACCTGTAAGCAAATGACTCAACAATTTATAGGTCCAGCTGCAACCTGACCTCTAATCCCATAATCACAAACTGCCTGTTGGACACTACCTGCATTTCCCATAAGCATATCTAATTCACCATAGCCAAAATAGCACTCATATCTTCTCTCTTAAATCTGCCCCTCCTCGAAAGTTTCCCATTTTTATCAAAAGTACCACTATTCCTCCATTCACCTAGGTTTGCAACCTTAAAGTCATGCTCTCTCTTACTCTCCCATTTCTTATCAGGTTCCAAGTCTTATTGACCCTACACCCATGACTTTCTATTATTTAACCCCTCGTAAGGTTACTACCCTGGCTTGGAATTTCATCACCTCTTACTATCTTACTAGTCTCTTAATTGTTCTTTATTCTTTCTTTTCCAATCTACTCTCTACCCAAATGCCAAAATAATCTTTAAGTACAAGTCTGACCATGTCACTTCTCTGCTCACAAATCTTTAGTGCTTTTCTTTTGTCTCTAGAACAAAATGTGAGCCCATCAGTTTCACATATAATGCACTGCAAAGCTGCCTCCATCCTATATTTCCAGACTTATTTTACATTACTCCTATTTATTCACTCTATGTTCCAGCCAAATTTGCCTACTTCTATTTCTCAGATTTTGGCATTCTATCTTTCATCTTCTTTCCCTTGCACAGATTTTGCAATATAGTTATAACCAGTCTGTCCTTATCTCTTCCTCTTAGAATCCTTAACTTATTTCAAAACTCAACCTAGGTGAACTTGTCCTGATCCCACCAGTTGTGTGTGTGTGTGTGTGTGTGCGTGCGCTTGCGTGTGCTGCACTATTCTGCTTCAAATTATGTTGTATTTATTTATCTGTTGACATATTGCATTTCCTACTTGTATATAAACTTCTTGAGGGAAGTGAGTGTGTTTTTATTGTCTTTGTTTTTTCAGTGCCTATAGGAAATAGTAGATACACAATAAATGTTTCCTGAATTGAATTGCTTCCATCTTTAAAATCTGATAATGATTCTATGACTCTCCCTCTTTTCCCCCACCCCCAAGCATTAAGAAGCATAAAGCCAAAGGCTCTTCTCCAAAGGGAACTAGCTAGAAGTGCCACAAGAGATAACAGATACTGCCAGGATCTTTGCCTACCCATCTGTTCGGCTTCAAGGATTCCTCTCTCTCTGGCACAAAGGCTCTGACACACCCTGAACAAACAGTGTGGAAATTGTGAATTACAGCCAAAGCCATGTAGGCTAATGACCTTCTCTCCCCACCCTCCATTCAGCCATCAGTACCTTTGGAACCCAACCACAAGGACATTTGCTTTCCAAGCTGACAGTCCTGGTAGATGACACTTTAGTTAAATTAAGCAGAATGCAAATGAAAAATGAAACTTGGTCCCAATCTAGCAATCCCAGCCGTCTGCAAATTTTACAATGACCCTCGAAAAGCTAATTCTTTTCAAATCTTTCCCTGGCATCACAGTCCTGGATCATCTTTTATAAGGCATGCTATGTAGAAGGAAATAAATAAAAGGAAATGGTTCTCACATAATCATAGCAAAGGCAGATTTACTAGGCAGCATTATGATCTGTTTGGGGTAGAAATCCCCATATAAGAAAGCGTCCTTGTTATAAACATTTATATACCCCTCTATTTTGTATCAGAAGTGAAGATTGATCCAGGAGGAGTAGAGCCAGAGTACAATTTCCCTTTTCATTAGTCAATTGGGATAGCGGAAAAAAAATGTCTGCAAAGCCTCAAGGAGAAAATAAGTTTGAAGGATTTTGTATTTAAGCTCATAAAAAAACCTGGAAATCCCTATTTTGTTACATTCTGCTTTCCCCCACCCCTACTATTAGCCTCATTTCTTGTTTGGAGAGAGAAGCAATTATAGTAGTTGGGTATGTGAATTGTAGATCTAACTTAGTATAGGCTCATAAAATTACAAGACATTATAGTGATTAATAAATAAAATTAATGAGTGTAATGAATATAGTAATGAATTGTTCTTCCTTGAAGTAGATGGTACAGCAGACTTCTCTGCTAAGGCTGTTATTTAAAGAAATGAAGCTGGTCTCACAAAAGGGGGAAAGGTGATGGAAGATGCATAGAAGAATCAGTGTCAAAGATGGAAGAGATTATAGCAAAGAGAACATAGACTGGTAAAACTGAAAGGGGTTAGAGGACGTAGAACATAAAACACCAGAACTGGAATTGACCTTAGAACAAAGAATGTCAGAGATGGAAGTAGATAGAATACTGATCTTAGAATTAGTAAGGAAGACCTTAATTTGAATACTGCTTTTGATATTTGCTAGTTGTGAGGTCATGAGCAAATCATTTCCCATCCAAATGACCTCCTGGATTTCATTTTATCCAGAATTTCATCATTCTGCATGATTGAATCAAGTCTGAAATTCATACCTCCTTGGCACCCTCTGCTCACGGGCCCTCCCCCACCAGTGATTGGAGAGATTGGACATTGGACATTGAAGAGCTCCTCCCAGGTACTCTACTATTTAAGGAATAAAATGGTATTTACCTCAATCATTTCCTCCCTGATTGCCTCCTGTATTTCGTGATCTCCAGCAACTCATCATTTTGTAAAACAAATTTAACTCTACAACTCACACCTCCTCAGATAATGTCCTATCCTGGCTGCAGGATTTTATCATATCCCTCCCATCCCCATAACTTTTTCACCCTTTTTCAGTTTCTTCCCATCATTAGATTGTAAACTCTTTGAGGCCAGAGATGATCATTTAGCTTTGTTTCTTTGTTTCTTTCTTTGTTTTTTTCTTTCTTTTTATAGTTTGAGGGTTTATTTAACACAAATAAAAATGTGCAAAGCTTTTTACTCATTTTCTTCACTCCTCAGTCTAGTGTTTGGATTGGTGATCTTGATGGCTAGCTGAGCTGCTCTCTCAACAATAACTTTCTGATTCTTAGAAGAAACGTTGTGAGCAACCTCAGCACAGTATGACTTGCTGCACATCAGGAGCACTTCTAGCTCTTTGACACTGTGCACCAAAAACCTCCTGAATCCACTTGGCAGCATGTGTTTTGTCTTCTTATTGCTTTCATAACCAATATTGGGCATCAAGATCTGGCCCTTGAATTGCCTTCACACCCTGTTGTCAATGCCTCTTGGTTTACGCCAGTTTCTCTTGATCTTGACACATCTGTCGGATTGGTGCAAGATGAACTTCTTGGTCCTTTTCTTGACAATTTTAGGTTTCACAAGGGGTCTGAGGGCAGGTATGGCGCTGGCGAAGAGACAGTGGCCCCTCTCCATGGGAAGCGCCAAGAGAAAGAGAGAGCGATCATTTAGCTTTCTTTGTATCCTCAATACTTAGCAGTGTGTGGCATGTAGTAGGGGCTTAATAAATTTTTATTGACTATTGACTCCAAAATCATTTAGTCTCTCTAAATATGTTTCTTCATCAGTAAAACAGGCATTAATAATAATAATAATAATAATAATAATAATAATAATAATCTGTAGTACCTCCCTGAGAGGATTTTTTTGGGAAAGCTCACATGAAATGAATGTAAAGTGCTTTGTAAACATTAAAATGTAGACTTGTCAGATATTATTGTTACTGTGGCTATCATTAGTTTGACCTCCTCAACAACTGAGGAAACAGTACCAGAGAGTGTGTGCCAAAGGTTTCTTAGCAGTACACTTGGGACTGCTGAAGTCTTGACCCCAGTTTAGAACTCTTCACTGTTGCTCTGGCTTTCATACAAACAACTGAGTTTCGCACAACTCCTTGGGTAAAGGGAGAGAGGGTTTTTTTTTTCAGTTTTATGGATATTTTTTGCTGTCACGTCACCTTCCTTTCTGAAGATATTCTTTTCCCTTCTCCTACTCACTGAGCAATCCTTTGTAAGAAAGAATTGAAGAAGAATAAAAGCAATTCAGCAAAACTAGCCAATACATTAACCAAATTTGACCATGTGTGTAGGGTTGCCACCTATTTCTCCCTTTGTAAGAAGGGAGGCATGTTCATTTTTTTTTAAAACCTTTTTGTCTAAGTTTGGTCATCAGAGCATTCTATTTCATTTTCTTGTTCTTTCCATTTATGTGATTGAAATCATCGTGAATTTTTTTTTCTGGTTCCATTAACTTCACTCTGCATCAGTTCATTTGTCTTCCTACATTTTTCTAAATTTCTCATATTTGTCTTTGCATTCAGCACAATAATATGCCAGTGTAATCACTTAGCACAATTTGTTTGGTCATATTCCCAGTTGATGTGCATATACTTTTTTTCTATTTCTTTGTTACTACAAAAAGTACCACTATGAATATTTGGATATATATGGATCCTCTCAATCTTTGACACCCTTAGGGTTTATGCCTGTTAGTGAGATCATATCAAAGGGTATGAACATTTCAATGACCTTTAAAAATACATAGTTCCAAATTGTTTTTCAGAAAGGTTGGACACATCCATGGCTCTATAAACGGTTCATAAATATGTCTATCTTTCCACAGTTCCTCTAAAATTTACTATTCCAATCTTTTGTCATTTTTCCCCAATTTTCTGGAGAAAGCTCATCATTCTTTTGGTTTGCATTTATTTTTTTTTTTTAGTGACATGAACTAATTTGCCATATGGTTCTTGATAGTTTGCAATTTTTTTGAGGACTGTGTTTATATTATTTGACCACTTACCTATTGTGGCATGGGTTTTGTTCTTGTATATTTATGTTAGTTGCCTACATATCTCATATAAAAGACCTTTATCAGAGATATCTGATGCAAGGATAGTTTGCCCCAATTTACTCTTTCCATTCTTTTCAGCTACATTGATTTAGTTTGTATGAAAGCATTTTGATTTCATGTAATCAAAATTATTTATCTTTTTTGATCTGAATAAGAAACAGAAAAGTTAATGAAAATAAAGCTTGAATCTCACTGATTCCAAGAAAAGTGGTGGAAAACATTACCAAAAAACTACTGAACTGTATGTCTGCATCCCCAGAAATATAAAATCTTTTTTTTTTTTTGCAAAATCTTGTGAAATCAAATGCTTCTTTTGTGTACATAAATCAAAGGCCCTTGATGAGGACATGTAACAGTAATTAATTTAGCAGGGTGAAAGAGGCAGAGAGTGTGAACTCTGTCTCCTGTGTGAAAGAAAGCAGAAAGTATGAACTCTGTCTCCTGTGTGAACAGAGGGTGTGAACTCTGTTTCCTCTTCCCGATGTGGCAGGAGGGGGTTGGCTGAGACAGGAGGCCAGTGTGTGTATTTAAGAAGAGCTCCAGAGGACACACAGACAGAATCAGGAATGTTCTTCCTGGTGGCTCCTGGAAGGAAGAATCATGACGACTGAAGCCAGCTGAGAGAGAAAGAGAGAAAGAGAGAAAGAGAGAAAGAGAGAGAGAGAGAGAGTGCGTTTCTCTCCCAGCATCTGGAAGGTGACTGAGAACTGAGTTGGAGTTTTCTTGAGACCAGAATCTGGTGAAGGCTGGAGCTGCTGCCGCCTGGAAGGCTGAGATTCCTTCTGGGTCCTAGGGCCAGCTGAACTGTTGGAGGACTGAAGAAGCATGACCAGGATAAGTTTGTTTGTGGCTTGGTAGATCCTTGATTTCCTGGCAACAGAAGGGGTGAAGGGTTTGAGATGTGCTGGACTCTGTATGCTTCAGTGTGTAACAAGAACTGCCCGGAGGACTGGACAAGAACTTGGGAGCCATCTGCCCCTGAATCTAGGTAACTATTTGGTGGATTCAGGTAGGAGCTGGGACCATGGAAGGGGATCCAGGGAATCTGAGAGACCACCCCAAGTCAAGATGAAGAAAAGGCCTCCCCTTGGATATGGAGATGCATGATGAAACTGAAGTTTACTAGGCACTGAGGGGTGGAGGGTTTGTGTAATTTTCTAATTGTATTTAGTGACTGATTGCTAGATTAGTGACTGATTAAGTTAATCTATGGTTGCCCCATGAGTGGAAGATTGATTATTGTATTGTGAATTGGCTGAATGATTAAGTAAGGAGGATTCCCCCTTCAGGAAACCAAATGATTATTTTGTTCTTTATTCTAAATATTGTGGCCACTGTAGTGAAAACTATGTGGCCATTCTAATGTTAAGCTGTTGTGAACACTATATTGTGATTTTCTGTGATAAGATGTAAGTCATGGATATTATATTGTGATTTTTTGTGAATGTTTGCCTTGATTTGTAATGGAATAAATGGAATATTCACTATACTGTGTAATCCAAACCTTAAAAGCTGTTCACAGTAGCATTCTTTTGGGAATCTGCTAGTGCATGGTGTTACAGGATATTATTAAGGAACAGGAAGATATTTGAAAATGATGTTTGGAAATAGCTAATTACCATGTCTGAATTGACTGAACAATGTAGAAGATGTAAGATTGCATTGTGTTTATTATTTGTTGGTAATTTTATGAAACAATTTGGTATAGTAGAAATGCCGCTGTAGAGACTGTTAGGGGCTTCCAGAATCAAATACAAAATGCTCTTTTTGGCAAAGTCCTTCAATATCTATCCCCTCTCCCCCTCCCCCTACCTTTCCAGTCTTCTTACACTTTATTCCTTGACATGTACTCTTCGTTCTGGTGGCATTGGTATCCTGGCTGTTCTACAAACAATATCCCTCTCATTTCAGGACATTTCCTCTGGCCATTCTTTAGGTCTGACACACTCTCCCTCCTTTGTTCCAATGACCGTCCTCCCTTTAAGTGCCAACTAAATCCCACCTTTTACAGGAAGCCTTCTCCAATCTCTCCCTACTTACCTCCCTTCCCCCCCCCCCCACTATTTGATTTTTCCAATTACATGTAAAAGAATAATTGACCTTCATTTTAAAAATTCTGAGTTCCAAATTCTCTCCCTCCCTTCTTTCCACCCTCCTTAAGAAGACAATCAATTTGATATAGACTTTACCTGTACAGTCATGCAAAACATATTTCCATATCAGTCATCTTGTGAAAGAAAACAGACCAAAAAAGCCCACAAGAAAAATAAAGACATTTAAAAAAAATAGTATACTCTAGTCTACATTCCTACTTCATCAGTTATTTGGAGGTGGATAGCATTTTATTGTAAGTTCTTTGGAGCTGTCTTGGAACATTGGCTGATAACAGCTAAGTCATTCACAGTTGGCCATCATAAAATATTGCTATTACTGTGTACAATGTTCTCCTGGTTCTGGTTATTTAACTCTGCATCATTTCATGTAAGTCCTTCCAAGTTTTTCTGAGAGTGCTCTGCTCATAGTTCCTTATATTACAATAATATTCCATTACAGTCACATACCACAACTTGTTCAGCCAGTCATGCCACAATTGATGGGGATCCCTCTAAATTTCCAATTCTTTTGCTGCCTCAAAAAAAGAGTTGCTCTACATACATTTCTACATGAAGAACTTGTTCCTTTTAAGAAAAAAAAATTGAGGATGCAGACTTTGCAGTTAAGTTGCTGGGTCAAAGGTTATACAAGTTTTTATAGCCCTTTGAGCATAGTTCCAAATTGCTCTTCAGAATGTTTGGATCACTACACAACTCCAAAGACAATGCATTAGTGTCCTAATTTTTCCACATCCCCTCCAAAATTTGCCATTTCTCTTTTCTGTCATGTTAGCCAATCTGATAGATGTGAGGTGGTACCTGAGAGTTGTTTAATTTGCATTTCTCTAATCAGTAGTGATTTAGAACATTTTTTCATATGACTATAGATATGACGAAGGGCTAGAAATGTTGAGGGAGAAACCCCAGGAATACAGGAATTCTGAGACCAGAGTTCCCAGGCAAGGTCGCCTGGAATGAATTCACAGACTCAAGCATTCTTTAAGTCAAGGTGGCAAAGATTCATTGTTATGCTATACAGTGTGCAAGAATTCTTAGGGAACCTGCAGCCTTAGAGGGGGATAGTTAAAGTTTATATAGGATAAACTATAATAAAACATGTGCCAAATATGCTAACTAGATGAGTCGGGGTAGGATTAGGGAATGGTTAAGGAGCGGTCACATCTTAAAGGAACATGTACTTTTAATATCTACTGCACAAGTATTTTATCCAGAGTTCACTGGGAAATAGGCCACTGGGGCTACAGGGAGTTGTGGTTTTAGGCCTGAAACATCACTAAGTCAACTAACTATGGCTAAGTCAGGGCTGACTGAGAAATACCCAGGCTGCCCCCATCAATGTCTTCTTAGACAAGATAAACTTAAGGAAGTATACATATGACTAAGTCTAGGATACATATGATAGGTCAGTAAATAGTAAATATCTTTATGACCCAGTACATAGTCAGTTCAGCCAGTACACAGCTGGTTCAAACTGCTAAATTCTATGGGTGCAGCTGGCTACTGTATCAGAAAGAGAGATAAGTATTCTGCTACAGCATGCTGCCCTTGGTCTGGAAAGAAATTGCCTGAGACAGTGTTTTGAGGCAAAGGAGATTTGAGGCTAGGAAGAAATATGATTTTGGACCTGGGGTTCAAGCACAGGCACCCAAGCACCCTATCAGATACCTTTAATTTATTTGTCTGAAAACTGCCTGTTCATATCCTTTAACCATTAATGAATTGGGAAATGACTTGTATTCTCATAGATCTTATTCAGTTGTCTATATATTTGAGAAATGAGGCCTTTATCAGAGATACTTGCTCTAAAACTTTTCCCCAGTTTTCTGTTTTCTTTCTAATTTTGGCTACATTGGATTTGTTTGTTCAGAGCCTTTTTAATTTAATGTAATCAAAATTGTCCGTTTTACTTTTTGTCATTCTGTTTCTTGTTTTGTCTAAATTCTTCTCTTAGCCATAGATCTGAGCGTAAAATATTCCATGGTCCTTTAATTTGTTTACGTTATCTATTTCTAAATCATGTATCCATTTTGACCTCATCTTATATACAGTGTGAAGTACACTATATCTATAATTCGTTTCTGTCAAACTCTTTTCCAGTTTTCCTTAGGAATTTTTTTTCAAATAACGAGTTCTTGTCTCATTTATTTGGATCTTTGTGTTTATCAAACACTAGTTTATATAATCACTTACAATGGTATATTGTGTATTTAATCTCTTCCAGTGGTCCACTACCCTATTTCTTAGCTAGTATCAGATTATTTTGAGAATTACCACTTTTTAATACAGTTTAGATCTGTAACTGGAAGGCCACATTCCTTCACTTTTTTTTCATTGATTCCTTTGATATTCTTTAACTTTTGTTATTCCAGATGAATTTTGTTATTATCTTTTGGTACTCTGATTTGTAAAGCACTGAATGAGTAAATTAATTTAGGTAAAATCATCATTTTTGTTATTGACATATAATTGAACAAAATAGCTCCTAATAATTGCTTTAATTTCCTCATCATTGGTGGTGAATTCACTCTTTTAACTTTTGAGACTGGTAATTTGACTTTCTTTTTAAAAAAATATTAATTTATTTGGTTGATTTTCATAGAACCAGGTTCTAGTTTTATTTATTTATTTATTTTGCTTTTTGGAGGGGGCAATTGGGGTTAAGTGACTTGCCCAAAGTCACATGGCTAGTTTTGTGTTAAGTGTCTGAGGCTGGATTTGAACTCAGGTCCTCCTGACTCCATGGCTGGTGCTCTATTCACTGCATCACCTAGCTGCCCCCCTAGTTTTATTTATTAATTAAATGGTTTTCTTATTTCCAATTTTATTAATCTCT
The DNA here is from genome assembly GCA_028627135.1 of Pseudochirops cupreus. Taxonomy (NCBI): domain Eukaryota; kingdom Metazoa; phylum Chordata; class Mammalia; order Diprotodontia; family Pseudocheiridae; genus Pseudochirops; species Pseudochirops cupreus. The sequence goes on along the minus strand of CM053581.1, from coordinate 307,294,571 downwards.
CCTTTGAGCTTCAGTATTCCTAATTTAATGTTTAATTGGCAGTTTTAAAATTTGTTTTCCTTTCTTCTTAGTCACTTGCCCAATGCATGGATCTACTCTTTCTCTATTTTACTGATGTAAACATTTAGAGATATAAAATCCCCCCAACTACTGCTTTGGCTGTATCTCATCAGTCCTGGAGTATTGTCTCATTGATGTCATTCTCTTTAATGAAATTATTTATTGTTTATATGATTTATTCTTTTACCCATTCATTCTTTAGGATTATGTAGTTTTCAATTAATTTTTAATTTCTGTTTTCATGGTCTTTTATTGAATGCAATTTTTATTGTACTATGATTTGAAAATGATGCATTTACTATTTCTCCTTTTCTGCATTAACTTGTGAGGTTTTTATGCCCTAAAACATGGTCAGTTTTTGTGTGGGTGCCATGCACCACTGAGGAAAAAATGTATATTTCTTTCTATGCCCATCCGATTTTCTTTAGAAAAGAATTTTTATTTATTTATTTCTTATTTTTTCATCATATTTAATTTTATTTCATTTTAACTAATTAAATTTACTAAATTAATTAATTAATAGTAATTTAATTTTAAAATCATTTAATTTTATTATATTTAAGTTTTCTAAAATTCTATTCATCTCTTTAACTTCTTTCTTGTTAATTTTTTGGTTAGATTTATCTAGTTCCGAGAGAGAAAAGTCAGAGTCCCACACTAGTATAGTTCTACTGTTTCCTTCTTGGACCCATTTAATGTTTTCTTTAAGAATTTGGATGCTGTAACATTTGATGCATATATGTTTAATATTGATATTACTTCATTGTCTATGTCACCTTTTAGCAAAATGTAATTTCTTTACTTATATCTTTTATTTATTTTTTTTAATTAATTAATTATTTATTTTTTAAAATTTTTTTTGAGTTACATATTTTCTCCCCGTCTTTCCCCCGCCCACCACCCCAAAACAGCCATCCCAGTGTGTCCCCCCTCCCCCAGTCTATTCTCTCCTACATCACTTTTTGGTAGGGCAGGATGGATCTCCCAACTGCAGTGCCTGTGTATCTTGAGTTCCAGTTGGATGTAATCAATAACAATAATAATAATTGCATATAGATAGATAGACAGATAGATAGATAGATAGATACACATTCATAACATTTGATTATGGAACTCCAGATTCCAGATTCTTTCTCCTCCTCCCTCACCACCCAC
>CM053581.1:307268322-307292856 GCA_028627135.1 Pseudochirops cupreus | reverse complement strand
CCAGCTGCCATAGCTCTCAGGAAGATGCTGGGAGTCCTCCTAAACACCTCCGGCAGACTGGATAATAAAGACTCCAAGACGGAGGCCCAAGACAGCGATCTGGATCCAGGCCGCTCAACGCGAGAGCACTGGCCTGAAAACAATCGCTAAGTCCCCCTGCTGTCTGCAGGCTGCGGGCGGGAAGCTACAAAACAGAGGCAGGTGCAAAGCCTCTGCCTTTCGCTTTTCCTCTCTGGAGGCCTTTCACTGGACTGCCTATCTCCCCCTTTCTCAATCCGACTCGCAGCTGCTGCTAATCCGCTCACCTGAGAGGCTCCTCCACTCCTCCCGTCCAGTCGCCCCCGGGGCTAAGCACGGCTTCAGGGCAGGCTGGTTTCGGTTAGCAGTGCTGATATGGTTCCTCGTAGCTGAGCTGACTTTAGTGGGAAGTATCTTTGTGTGTGTTTTGGAGTTCTAGGATTGTTTTAGAGTCCTATTTTATGGGTATTTTGGGGTGGCTATGTGAGAGCTGCGATATGTTGCTGCTGCTACGCTGCCATCTTGGCTCCACCCCCTACTTATATCTTTTAATTACATCTACTTTTTCTTTTGTTTTATTTGAGATCATGATTACTTCTCCTGTTTTTTTTTTTGACACCAGCTGAAGCACAATAGAGTGTTCTCTAACCCCTTATATTTACTCTCTGTGTGTCTCTGCTTCAAATATATTTCTTCTAAATAACATGTTTTTGGATTCTAGTTTCTAATCCATGCTACTACTTGCTTTCATTTTATGGGTGAGTTCATCCCATTCACATTCATAGTTATGAGTACTATCTGTATTTCCTTTTATTCTATTTCCCCTCTGTTTATCCTCCCCTCTCTCCCCTTTTATCCTGTCTCTTCTCAAAAATCTCTTTGGCTTTTGACCCTGGCCTCCTCCAATCCGCACTCCTTTCACTAATCCTCTTTCCCTCCTACTTCATTGTAGAGTAAGGCAGATTTTCTATACCCAACTGAGTGTGTATGTTGTTCCGTCTTTGAGCCAATTCCAATGACAATAAGGTTCAAGCATTGCCTCCTAACCTCCACCATCTTTCCCTCCACTATAAAAGTTCTTCTTTTCAAATCTATTTTATGTGAGATAATTTACCCTATTCTTCCTCTCCCTTTCCCCTTCTCCTAGTGAATCCCTCTTTCTCCCCTCTTAATTTTATTTAAAAAAACATCCCATTATATTCAACTGACACCCATACCCTCTGTCTGTGTATTCTTTTTCTAGCTGTCCTAATAATGACAGTTCTTAGGAGTTATAAATATCCTCTTCCCATGCAGGAATGTAAACATTTTTCTTTTATTTTTCTTAATTTATTTTGAAGTTAAATATTAAAACTTAAATACAAGATAAGAACAGAAAAAAAAAAGCATTGCCATGTGATTAGCAGAATGTGAGAGAGGGTTCAAAATATACTGCAAGACATTTCCATTTCAAGAAAGCCTATATAATAAATACTACACTTTGTCTTTAGAGCTGTCCATCTTTTCTTTGCTTCCTTGTAAAGTTTCTTTTATTTTCTGAGTGAATTTTTTTTAATACATTCTTTTTCCCCTTTCCTTCCTCCTTCCCCAAGAAGGCTACAATTAAGTTCAGATGTGTGCGTGTATACACACACACACACACATACACACATACACCTATACACACAAACATATATGTATATACATATAAAATATGTACATATGCTTATATACATACACTTAGATATCTGTAATCATACTTATATATAGATTTATACATTCATATGTATCTATGTAAGATCATACTCTACTTTTTTGTCTTTTGTTTCTCTGAAGGTGGATAACATCTTCCTTGGTAAGTCCATTTTTTTTAAAGTCCACCATCTCATCATTTCCTACTCCCCAGCAATATTCCAACCTTATACTGTCTAGTTATTTATTTAGTCTAAAACAATGCTGATTAATATGACTGACATATAATGTAGTATCCCTATTTTTCTCTTTTTATTAAATCTATTTTATCTTTAACTTTGTCTGAGATCATGATTACTACCCTTGTTTTTTCCCTTAATTAATTCTACTCCTGATCTTTATTTTATGTTTATGTATAGTTTTTGCTTCCTTTCCTCCTGACTCTTCTACTTTACTTCTATCCACTACCTTGCCCTCCTATTATTTAACCTACCACCCCCAAAGATTTCTCCCATATCCTCTCCCCCTTACTCTTTGCCCTTCCTTCTAAAAATCCCTCCCTTATCCTCTCTGCCTCCTCATCCCCTTTGCAGTCTTTATTTCTGAATTTTGTATGTATGGTTCCCTCTTAAACCCATTTCTGATGAGAGTTCTAGAGCCACCAGCCTTCCTCCCTTATCTAATTCCTCTGTATCAGTTCTTTCTCTCACACCTCATTTGTATAAAATATTTCCTCTTTTTACCTTTTCCTGAGCTGTGTTAATTTTTAGAATCATATCATACTCAGCTCTGTTTGTTAGTTCCTTCTAGCTCAGGGCTGTGTCTCAGCAGCACAGCTGGACCTGGTGTCCCTTATCAGCAGAGGTTCCTTCCATCTTTCCCTGCTCAAATGCCTGACTGAAGCCAAGGCTATCCCCCAACCCAACTATCCCTAGGGCTTATTGCTTGCTTTTTCAGTGGAACTAGCCTGGAGGTATTTACACTTAACAGGGACCAAACCTCAGTCCTGAGATTTTTTCCCCCCTTTTCTCCCATTGTCCAGGGAGGACCGTTGTTCTGTCACAACTCTTGTTTATTTTTACCACTCTACATTCTCCCCAAGGCATATCCTTGTTTGTGGGGGCTGGAAAGCCTGGAATTTTTTAACCTACTCTGCCATCTTCCCAGAATCTCCTTGAATGTAATCACCTTCCCTTTATTGAATCCCTTATGAATTCTTTCCTGTTTCCCTTTTTATGTTTCTCTTAAGCCTTATATTTGAAAGTCAAATTTTCTATTCAACTCTGGTCTTTTTTGTTAGGAATGTCAAAGTCCTCTATTTCATTGACTGTCCATTTTCCCCTGAAGAATTATACTTAGTTTTTGCTGGATAGGTGCTTCTTGATTGTAATCCTAGCTCCTCTGCCTTCCAGAATATATTATTCCAAGCCCTCTGATTCTTTAAAGTAGAAACTGCTAAATCTCATGTTATCCTGACTGGATCCATGATATTTGAATTGTTTCTTTCTGGCTGTTCACAGTATTTTCTCCTTGACCTGGGAGCTTTGGAATTTGCCTATAATATTCCTGGGAGTTTTCATTTTATGATCTCTTTCAGGAGGTGATTGCTAGATTATTTCAATTTTTCTTTTACCCTCTGGTTCTAGGATGTCAGATCAGTTTTCCTTGATAATTTTTTGAAAGATTATGTCAAGGCTCTTTTTTTTTTTGATTGTGGCTTTCAAGTAGTCCAGTAATTCTTAAATTGTCTCTCATGGATCTATTTTCCAGGTCAGTTCTTTTTCCAATGAGATATTTTACATTTTCTTTGATGTTTTCATGTTTTTTTAATGTTTTTCTTTTGATTTTTTTAATTGTTTCTTGAATTCTCATGGACTCATCAGCTTCCACTTGCCCAATTCTAATGTTTAAGGATTTTTTTCTTCAGTGAGCTTTTGTATCTCCTTTTCCATTTGGCCAGTTCTGTTATTTAAAATATTATTTTCTTTAATATTTTCGGTACCTCCTATTCTGAGCTATTGCATCTCTTTTCATGATTTTCTTACATCATTGTCATTTCTTCTCCTAATTTTCCTTCTATCTCTCTTATTTGATTTTTAAAATCTCTTTTAAGGTCTTCAGGAATCCTTTTTTGGGGACCTGAGTTCAATTCACATTTTTCTTTCAAGTTTTACATGTAACTGTTTTACTTTGTTGTTTTTGTCTAGGTTTGTGTCTTTATCTTCTCTGTCATTCTAATAACTTCCTATGGTCAGGTTCTTTGTTGTTGTTTGCTCATTTTTACACCTTATTTCTTGACTTATAACTTTATGTTAACATTAGGCTCTGGTCCCAGGGTGGAGGGGACACTGTCCCAAGCTGGAGGCCTTTCTTGCTGTTGTTTTCAGAGTTAGCTGTGGGAGTCTATAGGCTTTCAGTTCTTCCAAGGAGAGGTGTAGTAAATGCACTCCTGGCCTGTGCTCTGGTCTGTGAATGACCAGAAGCATCTGGGACTGTGACCTGGAGCTGCCTTTGAACAAGGCACCCAGTGTCAGCAAGTGTCCTCTGTAATCTCCTTCTGACCACTTGTTCAACCCCCTTACTATCTGTGGGTTGAGGACTCCTGAAGCAATTGCTACTGTTGCTAATGAACTTTCTCTGTGGTTTGCTGCTAGTCCCCTAACAAGCCCAGTCTGTGCTGGGCTCCTAGTATGACCACTGCACCACTGAGATAGACCTTTCCTAGTGACCTCCTAAGTTGTCCTCAGCTGTAAAGTTGTTTCTTAACCACCTTTTGTTGTTTCTGCTCCTCTAGAATTAAATTTGTGGCATTATTTTAATGTTGTCTGGAGGGGAATTTGGAAGAGCTCAGGTGAGCCTCTGGCTTTACTTAGCTATCTTAACTCTGCTTCCCTCCCAATCCCTCTTAATTCTGAGGTTTTCTTAATTATCTCCTGTTTATTCTGTACATTCTTTGCTTTCTATATATTTGTTTGCATATTCTCTCCCCCACTAGATTGTATTCTCCTTGAGGGCAGGGCTGTCCTTTGCCTCTTTTTGAATCACTAGCTCTTAGTATAATACCTGGAATACAGCATGCTTTTAATAAATGTTTATTAATTGACTGGTCTTTTCAAAGTGTCCGCTATCCACTCATTTAAAAATTCATCATTCCTTGAAATACAACAATCAACCCTGGTCCCAGCCTCCTTCCCCCAAAAAAATCCTGATCAAAGGCCATTTGTCAGGTCAAACAGAACAAAAGGGATCCATATTCAACAAAGACATTTGTCACTGTGATGGAGGGGATGTAGTTCAAAGTCTAAGTTGAAGAGGCTATCTCTGCTGGTGAGGTCCAGCAGATGCTACTTTTTGTAGTAACATTGTGATAGTTGCATTAAGCCCTGGAACACTGAAAATTCACCAGGAAGAGATTTGTAATCTCTCAAGAGTTTGTCCTGATTCTAAGCACAAGAAAGATCAAGCTGGAGAAGAATGTCCATTGCCTGGATGGTGACATATGTTTGGATGGATGTCCTATTGAGTATACATCACTAAGCATACCTTAGTACAAATCCCTGGAACAGACAGTGCTGATGAATAATGAGTTGAACAAGAGGAAGAGCATGGATTGGGTTGTACTGAAAGTATTTCAAAGCTCTTTTAGTGATTCCCAGTTACCTATGGAAATTAATGCCCATCTTATTAGCCACATTCATTTTTCAGTATTGCTATAGGGTAGTGAGAAAGGGAATAAATATATACCTTAAAAATTTTTTAATGAATACCATAAAGAAATCAGTGGAGAGGTACATGACTGGCATGTAGAGGCTGTATCACATAATTGAGGAACTTTGAAGGACATGATTAAAAGATAACATCAAGAAAACATATGATAGAAAGAGAAGATGGGCTGGTCATGAGGCAAGGTCAAGGGGTAGGTAGTCAGAATGCTCAAATGATATCCTTACAATGTCAGGAGAAAGGGAGAAAGACCTGCAGCACATTGAATGGATCCCCTGTAATAAAGGCAAAGGATATAGCTGAGAGTGGCACAGGATAGACAAGTAAGGATGAATTGTGATCTGCTGAATCATTGAAAGAACAGATGAGATCACAGATACTAAACTAAATCCTCCCTTGTTTGCCTAAGAATTTCCTCCCATACCAATCTGTACCCTCCCTTCCCTGATACTCCCTGCTGTAATTGTGAAAGTTACTTGATCTTTTTTCCTTCTAATTTTAAAAAAGCATATCCTTTCATATTCAAGTCAAGTCTCATTTTATACTTATTGTGGTTTACGATGTAAGATGTTAATCTGAACCTAATATCTTCCAAACTGCTTTATAGGTTTTTTTTTTACTAGCAATTCTTTCAAAAAAGGAATACTTATCTAAGTAATTTAAAAAAATAATCATAAAAATAGCTAACATTTATATGGCACCTACTATGTACCAGGTCCTGTGCTAAGCACTTTATGAATATTACCTCCTCACAACAACCCTGGGAAGTAGGTCCTAGTATTTTCCTGTTTATATAAATGAGAAAATGGAGGTAGATGGTGGTTAAGTGATTTGCCCAGTCACTTTTATTGTTTTGAATTTATCAAGCATTGGGCCATGAAGGGGAAAGTGTTTTGTTTTGTTTTGTTTTTACCCTAATATAAGTGGTATGGGCAATTTGAGTGTTTGGTTTGAACACTGTAGAATGAGTGATATTTGTTCGTAACATGAGAAAAACATCATCCTTTAAAGTCTTCTTTGCCTACTGTAAATTTTTAGCAATTCTGTTTTCTGGACAGAAACATTCTCCAAGATCTTTCACAAAAGGCCATCCTCCTTCTATCTGACCTAATTTTCCAGGTAAGTAGTTGAGATTATTTAACAACCAATTAAAGGAGCAAGAACTCTCAGAAGCTAGAGCCTCATTTTTCTCATGAGTACATTTCTTTGATGTGAAATTGGGCCTGGAATATCTTTAAGACACCACAGGGTATTGATTGACAAGCCTATGAGACAGAGAATTTCCCACACAGAGCTGGGGCAAAACTTAAAGGGTCAGGAGATTATCTATGTTATGTTATCTTGCCAACACTGGTACGAGTACTTGAAGGTTAGAAAAGAAAAAAAAAGTGATAGAGTCCATTGATATATGATCTTAATTCTGGGTTTAATTGACATAGGAATACATCCTCTATTCAGATGAACCTCGAGGGAAACAAGAAATTTTCACTAAATTTTAATGTCCTAGTTGCTTCCTAGTAGAAAAAAAATGAGGCATTTGTTTCTGTTGTTGGTTGTTTGTGGTTATTTTGACTTTTTTTGGAACCTTATTCAGATAAAAAAAAAACCCAAACAAACACTGAAATAGTCACTTCTGGCCACAGAGCATTCTGGCCTTAGGAATTTTCCAGGAATTCTGGGATGCTCCTGACTCCCAGTAGCAAGCATTTTTCTCCCAGGAAAGCAGTAATATATTCAGATGAATGAAGCCAGCATTATGGAGAGCTGAGGAAGGGAAAATCATGATAGAGGAGTAATGTAATATGATTTGAAGTCATGGGTTTCATAGGATTTAGATGCAGAAAAGACTTTAGACCCCATTGAGTACAAGGTCCTCATTTTACTGGTGAGGAGATTAAGGTCAAGGGATAAAAGTGATTTTCCCAAGGTCATGCAGGTTGTAAGTAGCAGAGTTAACAGACTTTGGTTCAAATCCTGACTGATACTTCCTCCCTCTGTGATCTTGAGAAAATCACTTAACATTTCTAGTCTTTAATTCCCTCATTTCTAAAAATGAGGGTGCTTTACTATATGCTATGTCTCAGTCCTTTCAAGCTCTAGTCAAAATCCTACAATTCATTACTTCCTTGGCAAAAATAATTCACAGAAATGGAATAGATTCAATGAGCCTCTATCTAAGGGGTAGTGGGTAAGAGAAAAATGCAGTAGTGAAATGACATGTTAAATTGATGCTTGATATTATAGACTTCAAAGAAAAAATATCACATATAGTTATTTGAAGGATTCGTCTGAAGAGAAGCAAAAACCACATCATAGCCTAAGTAGAGACTTATGAGAGGGGTAGCCTAAAGCAAACATTCAGTCTTTAATTCGTTCTACAAACATAGCACCAACTAGGTTTAAGGCACTATACCTACTGGTGTTCAATGCCCCTGACCTTTTTTCTTCCTTTTAAGCTCCCTTCCCAGGTCTCCTACAACTTGCACCTTTATAGGTCAGGGCTCTCTGTTGTCCCACATCCCTCCCATCAGATGGAAAGCAGATCTGATGAATCACTAATTCTAAGTGTGAATTATCCCTCCATACAGTATTTGTACTTTTTAAACTTTTTTTTTTTTGCTTTTTGGAGGGGAGAAAGTAGGGCAATTGGGGTTAAGTGACTTGCCCAAGATCACACAGCTAATTTTGTGTCTGATGCCAGATTTGAGCTCAGGTCCTCCTGACTCCAGGGCCAGTGCTCTATTCACTGCACCACCTAGCCGCCCCCAGTATTTGTATTTTTAAAGACAATATTAGTGAGATAAGTGCAAAGGAATGAATATCTAAGGACAGAATTTCAGACACTGGTAACTGGGCAGGAAAGACTTTATTTTTTGGTGGTGGGGGGGGTGATGGTGTTGGTGGCTGCAAGAAAACCTCTCGAATCAAATCTACTCTGTCTATATTTAAGACCTTTGCATAGTAATCATTTAGTAAATTTCAACTGATTTTATTTGCTCAGGTGGCAGTTATCCAGGCCATTCAAACAAAACTTCTGTCCAATGTTAACAAACAAATAATAGCAACAGGTACAATAATAACAGATAGGGCGACATCGTGATCTGGAGCGAAAGCTGCCCTGGGAGTCAGGGGACTGATCCTAAATCCCAGTCTTTCCACTTACTGCAACCTGTGTGACTATGGGTAAGTCAGTTACATTTTCTGGACTTGAGTTTCCTTAGATGTAAAATTAGTGTGCTGGACTAGGTGACATCCAAATGCCCTTCCAGCTCTAAATCTATGGTCCTAGATAGGGCTTTACAGTTTGAAAAGGGCTTCACTTGCATCATATCTCTTGATTCTTACAACTCTCCATGAAATAAGTATTTTGATGCCCATTTCACTGATTAGAGAACTGAGGTTCAGAAATGTTTAACAACTGGCTCATAGTTGCACAAAAAACAAATGACAGCAGTAGAGTATGGGGATATGTTACTGACTTTAAATTTGGTACTCCAGCCAGTATTCTGCATCGCTTCTCTGGAAAAATGACTCCTCCCCTCGAATGTGCTCTTTCCATTCCACCATGTCCCTAGGTATTTCTTATTGTTCTATGGCCCTGAGCACGTGGCTTGTTTTGCTGTTATTTTTGCCCATGATTTATTTACCTGACTTAAATGTGAGCTCCTAGAAGGCAGGGGCCATTCCTTATTGATGCCCCACACAAGCACCCCGCACGGAGTAGATGATTAAGAAATAGCTGTTAAATTGTATTCATAGAACATTATATCTGGAAGGGACTTTAGTGGTCATTTAGTCCACCTCTTTCATTATATGGGTGAGGAAACTGAGGCCCAGAGCATCTAATATACTTGCATAAGGTCACACAAGTAGTAAGTGGCAATGTCAGCTAATGCACAGAGGTTTTCTGACTCGATTGTCCAGCGCTCTTTCCACTACCTCTTTCTTTCATTTTACTTTTTAAGACTTGAACAGATTCTTTATTAGGTTCATCAAATGCAAAATTAAACAGTTTTTAGTCATTTTGGCCTCAGATTCGTTTCAAGAATACTACCTCAGGTTTGCCCAGAATGACCCAAGTGACAATGTTGACCTGGATCCAGCAGTGAGATTTTTTATATAGGACCTTCCCGCATTGGGTTGGTAAGCCATCTTAGCTGCTGGGGTTCAGTTTTCTTTACCTAGGTGAGGAAACCTCTTTCTCTCGCTTCTCAGAAAATTTAAAAGCAGGACCACATGGGGAATCTTCTCCTTCCCAGACTTGTGTATATGTTTCCACAGTGGGCTTGTAGCTCTTTCATCCTCTTTTAGTGAGCTTCCTTTTTTTCTCCATAGCTCCTGTTATTTTAATCCTGGACTATAAATAAGGTTGTTTTCCACACCCTGAGCAAGCCCTCTGAGAAATTCTCTATTGTTGCTATGTGACGAGAATGTGCCATGCTTTCTATTTGATGAATTGGGTGCTCTTTTCTGCCCTGAAAACTCTGAGAAATGTGAAGGGGGTGGGAGTTCCCAGCCTTCAGGACTCATCCCCTAAAAAGCATGTCCCCATCGCTCCAACTACCAGGCCTAGCCTGCTCCTCAGCAAAGTAGAAGCCTGCCAATATAGCCTGAAACTCCACCCTTAAGACTTTTTCCTTGGTGCAACAGTATTATTTTCTGCTAAAGAGCAAATAGCCCTGATAGAAATAAGCAATTCTTTAAACCATGTCAATCATCAGTATCTGTGTGGCCTTAGGTACTCTTTTAACCTCTCTGTGTCTCCTTCTGGAATGTTAATGGAATAATAAGATCTTCCTCTCCCATTAATAGGCCTCAAATGGAGCCCATTGGTGGTGGGGGGGGGGAGGGACTTACTTAAGGAGAAGCTTGCTTAGGGGGAGGCCTGCTTTTAGGAAGGCTTCCACAACTTTTGGTACTAAGTTAAAATTAGGCCCTGAATTGCAAGGGTTATGATGTCTGGCTCTGAGAAGTGTGTATATACTCTGAGTTGGTATTTTGCTTTGGGAGTTTGCTAATGAGAAGGATCTTTTGATTTCCCAATTGAGACTCTGAGAAGCCATATGTTCAGATCCCCCAACTGCTTAGCTGTCTGTGTTCCCTTGATCCAGTGATGCACATAAAGTGTATAGCAATATTCCTATATTCAGGCAGCTGGAGTCCTGTCTGTTGGTCTTTATGCGAATTTCTCTGCTTGTATTTTCCTTGACATTCAGGGTGCTGACCTTTCCCCTGAACTAGTGAATGTAATTAAAAGTAGGATTGTTATAAGGAGCAGAAGGACTTCGTAATAACCTGGAAAGACTTATATGAACTGATGCTGAGTGGGGAGAGCAGTACCAGGAGAACATTGCACACAGTTACAGACACATTGTATCTATGATGACTAACTTTGATAGACTTGGCTTTTCTCAGAAATGCAAGGTTCTAAGACAACTCCAAAAGACTCATGATGGAAAAGGCTATCCACATCCAGAGAAAGAATTACAGAGTCTGAATGCAGATTGAAGCAAACTATTTGCTTTCTCTCTTTTTTGTTTTGTTTTGTTTCTTCTCTCTCATGGTTCATTCTATTGGTTATAACTCTTCTTTACAACTTGACTACTGTGAAAATATGTTTAATGTGAAGGTATATGTAGAACTTCTATTGGATTGTATGCCATCTTGGGAGGGGAAAAGGGCGGAGAGGAAAGGGGGAGAAAATTTGGAACTCAAAAGCTTGTGGAACTGAATGTTATAAACTAAAAATAAGTAAATTTAAAAGAAAAAAAAGTAGAATTGTTAACCGCTTTTTGAGCAGTCTTTCCCAGAAGAGCAGATCAAAGAACCTGTGCTAGCAGGCCATCCTAGGTATACTAAGGTGCTTGCTGTTACACCTTCCTTATCTATAAAATAAGGGTGCTGCCTAGAAGACCTCTGACGTACATTCTGGCTCTAGATATGTGGTCCTTTGGGGTCCTTGACCTGTGTGCAAAAATCTTTCTGTCACTTACTACCAGTGTCACCTTGGATCAGTCATTTCACTTCTAGGGGCTTCAGTTTCCTTACTTCTAAAATAAGAGGGTTGGACTAGATGGCAACTGTGACCTCTTCTAGCCTTGATCTGTGATTTACTGATTGGTGGCAATGTAGTATAATTCAACTCAATAAATGTATTTGCTTGTTTAAGCTTATACTTTTTATTTTCTTGAATATTCTCTTTTTAATTTGGAGTTGAAAATTCTCTTACTCCCTCCATGCCCCACCACACCAATTGAGAAGACAAGTAATATAATGCCCATTATACAAGTGAAACAATGCAAAACCTATTTCTATATTAGCTATTCAAGAAATATCTATTAACAGGCAAAGTGAGAGGTTTTATGTTATAGTGGTAGTCAATCAATCAGTCAATCAATCTTTAGTAAGCACCTGCCATATGTCAGATACTGTGCTTAACTCTGGTGATAAAAAAGAGGCAAAGGACAGTCCCTGCTCTCAAGGAGCTCACAATGTAGGGGAGACAGTATACACACAAATATATGCAAAGCAAGCTACGTATAAGCTAAATAGGAGATAATTAACAGAGGTAATCAAGAGAGGTTGGGGAAAACTTCGTATAGAAGGTAGAATTTTATCTGAGACTTAAGTGAAGCCAAGGAGGTCAGTAGTCAAATTGAAAGAGAGAGAGCATTCTAGAGGTGGGGCAAAAAGCCAGAGAAAATGCTCTGATTTGAAAGGCAGTCTGCTTTGTTCTGGAATAGGCAGGAGGCCAGTGGCACTGGAACAAGGAGTGCACGGCAGGGAGGAAAGTGTAAGAAGACTGGGAAGGTAGAAGGGAGTTGGGTTATGAATGAAGGACAGGCTTGAACACCAAGTGGAGTATTTTTTATTTGTTCTTGGAGTTAATAGGAAGCCACTGGGCAACATGACTGGACTTATACTTTAATGACTGGATGGAGGATGAATAGGAGTGGGGAGAGACTTGAGCCAAGCAGATCCATGAGCAGGCTATTGTAATAATCCAGGCATGAAACGTTGAGGGTCTGTACCAGAGTGGTGGTAGTGCCAGAGGAGAGAAAGGGTCATATCTGAGAGATGAAGCAAAGATGAAATTGACAGGCATTGGCAACAACTTGGGTGTGGGGGAGGGGGTGAGATAATGAGGAGTCCAGAATGATTCCTAGGTTGTGAAAGCCTGGAAGGATGGGGTTGGCCTCTACAGCAATAAGGAAGGCAAGAGGGAAAAAGGGTTCAGGGGAATATAATGGATTCCATTTTGGACATATTGAATTTAAGGTGTCTACTGGACATCTGCTTTGAGAAAGGAGAAGCTAGATGGCTCAGTAGATAGAGCATTGGACCTAGAGTCAGGAAGACATGAGTTCAAATCTGGCCTCAGATACTTATTAGCTGTGTGACCCTGTTTAAGTCACTTAACCTCTGTTTGCCTTAATTTAGAGAAGGAAATGGTGAACCACTCCAGTACCTTTGTTAAAAAAACTTCATGGACAACATGGTCCATGGTGTCATGGAAAGTTGGACTTGATGGAATAACAACAATTCATTAAGGGAGAGATCAGTTATAAACAAATGAACTCTATGGATATATAGACATATTTATAACTCTTTTCCAGGTGGCAAAGAATGAGCATCTTGAGAAAGCATCCATAAATTGGGGAAAGAATAAACAAGTTACAGTATATAAATGTGATGAAATTTGATTGTGCCGAATTCTTATTAGTGTAATGACCAACCATAATTCCAGAAGACTGATAATACAACAGGTAAAGGACCCAGATTAAAGTATGGAAAGGAAAGTAATGTGTTATGAGCCTCTAAAATAGGCATGAATCACATTGAAAAGAGCTTTAAATGACCATGGGCTTGCATCTAGATTTTCCAGATTTAGTCAGAAAATCGAAGTTCAAAACCAGAGTTGACCAATTACCAAGTGTGTGACTGAGGACAAATTACTAATCTCTCTGAACCTCAATTTTCTCATCTGTTAAATGGAGAAGATTGTGATGTATGGACTGACTACTAGCACTTTATAAACCATAAAACTGTAGAAATGAGAACTTTTGTATTATTATTATTACCACTCCAACCTGACAACTGAAAGTGGGTATTGATAGAGAGAACAAGCTACAGAAAATAAGACTATCTAGGGAGTGATATGCATAAATATCTGTCAAAGGAATATCCTAGACCCTGAAAGAGCTTTTGCTCTTCAGTGGCATCTGTGGATGATATAGAAGGTTGAGTCCCTAGGGTTTTCTGGTCAATGATGTTACCATTGGATATTTAGACACAATTGTCAGGCTTACCAGCAATTGGTGTTACAATGTGCAAAGGCCTGGGGAGGGAGAAACAGGGAAGGAATTGCTTAGGGCTTTGGGAGAATTTACAGCCTAATTATGTACCACTGTTTCTCCAGCTAGATTTTATTTGCATGCAGTGGAAGCTGATGAGAAATTCTTGGTACCTAAACTTAAATTACTATTACAGTTCTAAGCATTTAATAGTCTGAAATGGACACTTGGTAGTAAGAGATCCTTTTAATGAGAAGGTGAGGATAGTTCTTTAGTGAACTGAAAAAATTCTAATTAGAAGTCCCCATATCTCACACACACACACACACACACACACACACACACACACACACACACACACGTTTGGCAAAAGCAATCATTGATAGGCTTGAGATTTCATTTCCAACATTAGGTATATACTTGTCAGAAATCCCAGGAGGGATATATTGAGTCAGTGACTGAATTGTTCAAAAGATCTCTCAGACCACACAGCCACATCATTATTAAGCTGAACTTGATTTAGGAGAATGGGTAAAGAGAGACAGCAGTCTTGAAGCCCCATGGAAGGTTTGGATACTGTGAACACTAATATTAGCAGTGGGGCTTCCAGGGCATACTTTTCCAAGAGCAGCTGTGCCCAGTGTGCTAAAAGGCTGGCTAGTTCAGTGGGCCAACCACAACAGAAGGGTGGCTTAAAATTCTTACATCTGCAATGTCTATCATCTACTTTGCAGTTTCCCAGTGAATTATCTCATTTCTTAATTGAATTTGGGGACAGGCAAAGGGGTGAAGAATAATTCTGCCAATTCCCAGGGACAGTAAGAAAAGGTTAATGAATTGACTAGGTAAGGTTGTGGTCTCCACTCAATGGGGTCAATTTCAGTTCTCTCTGCTTTATGGAGAAGATTAGGGGGAAGGTTGCAACAAGTTGAAGGGTATAGAATGTTGGACTTGGACTCAGGAAGGTCAGCATTTAAATCCTGTCTAACACATTTCTTGGTTTTGTGAACCTGGACAAATCACTTACCCTCCTAAGAGTTCAGTGTCCTCATTTGTAAAATAGAGTGGTGATAATATCACTTATATTTCCAGTCTAATAGAGTTGTGGTGAGGATCAAATGAGATAATTTATAAGATATTTTGAAAACCTTAGAGAGCTATAAATAATGGCTCTTATTTTGATAACTTTAAAAATATTTGAGGTATTTTTGTGAACTATGAGAGAATAGATAAAAATTGTATTTAGTACTTAGTAAAATAATGGCTGTTCTTACTTATAGGAAGAATAGAACCACAGACAAAAGATTTTTAAAATAAGAAGGGACTTCAGAGATCTGTTAGCCTAATATTTTGGTTTTCAAATGCAGAGATTCAAAGAGAAGGAATTACTCCAAATGATACAGATTGTTGGTGACAAAGTATAACAGTATAATACCACTTTAGGATTACTTCTCCAAATTGTACTTGTACTTATGGATAGGTCCCCAAAAAGTAGATAGTTACTAACTTGGGTTCGATGTGACTGCCCCACTATTATAGTTCATGTGCCCCAAACTGGTATGCTACCCCTTAACAATCATCCAGTAGACACAATTAGCTCTTAGAATAGCTATCTAATATGATGGCAAAGTAAAAATAATGACTGCAAAACATCTTTTCCCATAAACCTGAGGCACACCATTCCACAAAATCACATAGCATCCATGGGAAGAGTGGGTTCAAACGAAGTACGAAGGTATGTGGCACATGCATGTCTAAGGTAACTCCAACTTCTAGTTCTGTCAGAAAGGAAATTCTTTCTCCCTGAAGAGTCTTCACATAACTATCTTTGAGTGGAGCATGTCTTCTGATTGCTTATCTGAGTTCCCAGCATCTGCTTCCCTTCATGGTCCTCTTCCCCTCTTCCTTTCCTCAAAGCTGATTTCTCCTTTGAATGACTGCATTTAAAAATAATATGTGTCTGTCTGGAATGTGTACCTTTGCTCTCCTAATTATGTGTAATGTCCTAAATTGACAAACTTTTGAACTGCTGAATGGGAATCCTGCATTAATTCTCACCACAGTAACCAAGGTGGGGGTGAGTGAGGGAATCCTCCTCTCCCTTCCTTTAGAGGTATTTTCCACAAAGGACCTTCATGTCTGCACTATTTCAGGGCATAACTCTTTAAAGAACTGCAAAAGCATGTCTAACTTTTGCTTCTCAACATGAGGTTGTCCCTTTTAATTCTACTAAAAGAATAAGGGTATGGATGCTCTTTTACAATTTAGTACCTCATTAGCACTATGCAGTGAAGTGAACATATCCCACCTCCTTGTGGTAGAAGAGAGGAAAATCATGCAGAATATGTACACCCTAGGTTGTGGGTTCAGAGGAAGGTTATATGGCATCCTACAGACTAAAACTCTACTGGGGAAATCAGCTCAAGAAATATAGGAAAACTACATGAAATTCCAAAGACACAAAGGAAAACAATTCAGATGAAGAGGAAAAATGGAAATTCTCAAGAGACAGATATGGATGTACAAGGAACTCACTAAGTGATATGCACATGTAATCATAGAAAAAAGCAGTCAAGGGCAAAGAAATAGAAAACAAAACAAAACATAAGCATGACACAATCCTGTAAAAATAGTGTTATGCTGGCTAAAACTCAGAATGAGCTGATGGTATCTAGGAAAGTAAAAATTAACAAAAAGAGATTTTTTAAAAATAGCTAAAAATAGAAGATTAAAGAATGAATGGGGTGGATTGGATGATACCAATGGCAACAGAAAGAAGGCAGAGCTGTTCAATTCATATTTTCTTTTTGCTTTCTCTGACAAGGAAAATGGACTTTATATTGGGAAGGATAGAGTAAAAATGATTGACAGAGAATTAATCCACAAGATAAATAAGAACTTAGTAAGATAGCTGTTCTTGATGAACTTAAGTCACCTGAACCAGCTGAACCACATCTTGGATATTGAAAAAACTGCCATTTATCATTGCTGCACCATTGTCAGGGAGATTTGAAAGACCATGGAACAAAAGAGAGGCACCAGAGAAAGGAAGACCAGCATTGATTCTATTAAAATAAAAGGCAAGAGATTAGAACTTGCTTCTTATAGTACAGTGAGCTTGATTTCAATTCCTAGAAAATTATCAAATAGATATATTTTTCAGTGCTTACTATATGCCAGGTTCTAGGCTAAAGCACAGGAGATAAATATACAAACAAGCAAGATAATCCTTACCCTCAACTAGCTTCTATTCTAATGGAGAAAAAGAACTTATAAAGAGCAGAGCAGTGGAATATGTGCAATGGGCTAGGAAAGGATGGAATGATCTGGTTTATGGTAATATAAAATGAAAACTTGCCTATCAGAGTCAGAGGACCCAAGAGTGGAGTCGAAGGCTACTTGGAGTAGACAAGGCTGATAGCTATAGTGTGGGCAATATGGTTAGATGATAGGTAGAATCATGTATCATTACAGAGATGATTAGTGGTCCAACAGAAAAAGAGGTTATGATTATAGACATTATTCCTATCTCAAGAACAATTGTGCTAGAGAAACCATTCCGTTTCTTGACAAGGTAGATTGGGGAATGCTATAAATATAATTTAGCAAATAACCCGATGAAGCATCTCATACTTTTGGACATAAGGGGGTATATAGACTAGACTAAAGCAATTAGATAAACTCAGAACTGGTTAAATGATAAGACTCAAGGAGTATTTGTTAATGATATAATAACAGTTTTGCAGGAGGTCTCTAGCAGGATGACCCAAAGATCTATGCTTGCTTCTGTTCCATTTCCCGTTTTTATCACTGACTTGGGCAATACTTATCAAACCATATTTACTGAATATTCAAAAGACACAAAGCTTGAAGAGATATCTAACAAACAGTATGACAGAGTAAAGATTCAAAAAGATATTAATTAAACTAGAACATTGGGCAAACAAGTAAAATGAAATTCTATAGTAATAAATGTGATGTTTCACATGGGTTCAAAAAGGGTAACTTTACAAATATAGGATTGGGGGAACACATAATTTTTCAACTGGAAAAAGAAGTAGAGTTTTTAGTGGATTGCAATAGTCTAATCAAATATGAATTGGCAGAGAGATATGGCCAACAACAAAAAAAAATAATGGAATTTCTTCTTGAATTAAAAGAGGCATAACATCTACAAGGAGATGAAGGAACAAGGAGATGATAGCCCCTGTTTTTTCTTCCCTGGTCAGACTGGATCTGGACATTTTGTTTAGATTAGGTGCCAAAGTGCTAAACTGGAGAGTGGACAATGATGGTAACCAGGATAATAAAGGGATCCAAATTCACAGCATAGAAGGATTATTTGAAGGGACTAGGGAGGTTTAGCCCAGAGAAGAAGTGGCATGATAATTATTTCCAAATATTTGAAGGATTTTCATATAAAAGACATATTAGATTTGTTTTGTTTAAGTTTCATAGGGCAGAACCCAGAGGAATGGATATATGTTTTATTTTTAAATAATGTTTTCCCCAATTACATGTAAAAACAATTTTTAATGTTTTTCTTAAACTCTTGAATTCCAAATTCTATCTCTCCCACCCTGTACTCCCTCCTCCTGATATAAGTTATACATGTGCAATCATGTAAAACATTTCCAGGATATATATTTTAAAAAGAAGTCCAGTCTTGATGTCAGAAAAAGCTTCCTAACAATGAGAGAAATCTAAAAAGAGAATCTGCTGCTAAGAGAAGTAGTAAGTTTCCTTTCATTGCTTGTCTTCAAGTAGAAGCTACACGACCACTTGCCAGTAAGTTACAGTGGAGATTCCCTTTAAATTATGGATGGTAGTGATGGCCTTCAAAGTCTTCTGAGTTTTTTTTTGGTCTGTGAAATTCTGGGATTCTATGACCCTCTGAAGCTTAAAACCTATAGAGTCATAACTGGGACTGGCTGATCAAGATTGCATCTCAGGGTGCTGAATTTCAAGGACACCAACAGCACTTGCAGGCTTTCATCACCTGGAAACAATGGGATTTAGCACCTAGTTAGCAAGAAAAATGAACTAAAACAGAAAGGTGCTAGATGGCAGACTGGGATTAGCAACTCTCTCACTTGCCCCAGTTGCAAAAATTCATAGTTATGGCTCTGGCTAACCTGCCTACATGCATATGAGGATGTATAATTTATGCTAGGTTTGTGAGCTAGGTAGGAGGCAGTTAAATATACTTGGACTGTTTGCAAAGACAAAAAAAAAAGTAATCTGACCATCAGCAGAGGCCAAGTGTAATCACATTCTATAATTTCAGGAGACATACAAATAATTCTCCAGAAGTGTTAAAGGTAAAGAACAATGGGACAGCTAAGTGGCACAGTGAATAGAGTACCGAAGGCCCTGAAGTCAGGGGGACCTGAGTTCAAATCTGACCTCAGAAACCTGACATGGTTGCTAGTTATGTGACCTTGGACAAGTCACTTAACCCCAGTTGCCTTACCTTCCCCCCACAAAAAAAAAAGAAGATAAAGAGCAAGAAAGAAGGATCAAAATGATATAGAGGGGACAGTAAGTTTATAAAATATGGAAAATGAATTTCTTTCATTTTGGCTATTAACTCCCCTTAGAACGTGAATTTTAAAAGCTGAATTAATCTTTTTTTCTTAGAGGAAATTACATCATTTGTTGAATTGACAGAATATGGTTCCACATGATAATAATTACGTTTAACATTTATAATGCTTGAAGGTTTACAGTACACTTGGTATATATTATCTCATTTGTTCCTTATCATCAACAGAGCGTAAGCTTCTGGAGAACAGGAGCTGTTTCATTTTCCTTTGTATCCCCCAAATGTATCACGGTGCTTGCTATAGAGGTGTTTAATAAATGCTTGTCGAATTGTATTGAACAAGTGTGCAAGTATTGACATCCTCATTCTAATGACTAGGAAATTGAATGAATGAAAATGTATTATTAAGTCCCTACTATATGCTAAATACTGGGGATACAAATACCAAAGTGAAATAGTTCTGTCCTCAAGGAGCTTACATTCTACTAGGGGGAGATAATACACATAGGGTTGTGGTGACCAGGCAGGGGTGTTTTGGTTTGGAATGTTACGTGAATGGTGAGTGGAACCATAAGGGAGTTTATTGACATGCTCTTTCTAGTATCAATCGCCATATTGACTCTATTATGTTTCTCATAGTCATATAGGTGGTGACTGACAGAGCCAAAACTTTAACCCAAGTCTCGTAAGCCCAAGTTCAATATTCTTTACACTGTACCTTACTTGTTCTCATGTAAACTATTTTGCAAATTTGCCATCATCTAAGTGGGAATCTTTATAATTCCTTAGGGACACTATTTTTCTCATCACCAAACAGCAGAAGAACACAGCAGTAACAGAGAGAAGTCCCCAGGGACTGACTGCATACTGATTACAGCAGGACCGGGTATGGATGGCTTGGAGCCCAGTGGAAATGCCCCATGAGACTATAGGGACAGCACCACCACCTGTTAAAAATGGCATTGAGACCAGTAACAAAAGCCAGCTTTGCCAAATTCTACTGGCAGTGCCCCAGGGTGAAATTCCTGTATTATTTGTAAAACCCAGCATAATCCCTGTGCTGCTTTTGTTCAACCCCTAGACTTTATTGCCCTCGAGTCCTTTGTCCTATATCCATGATGTTTCCCATGGTCCTCTGTGCATGCTGGGCACTCAGTAGGCACTGACTGATCAGACCTCAATCCTCACAATTAGCTTTTACATAACTGACTGCACTGAACACCTTGCCTAGCTGGTTATTCTCTGCTACACTGTCTGCTGGAAGAACAAGGCCATCTGTTCTGGCAGGAGTTACTCTCCTCATGTCAGTGATGCTGAAAGCTTTTGTTTTCTCCTCTGACCTACTTAGTCTTTCATAGCCCTGGTTTCACTCACCTTCCTCTGAGAATCTGGCCATCAGCATCCAAACTGTTTTGGTAATTTTTCTGACTGTGGCTCACCTTCCTCCTATCCCTGTAACTTCCCTTTGGCTGTCATGAAATCACTTACCTGGGGAATTAATCACTGAATTTATAAGACAGAGGGTTCAAAACAGAAAGAAGCCTTAGAGATTATCTCATCCCCTATACTCCCTTATTTTATGTAGGGTCCTAATGAGGGAACTGACTTGCCTCAGGCTACTTGGGCAATATATATATATCACAGCTGAATTCTAACCCAGCTCTCTGGACTTCAAACTGAGGGCCATTTGCTTTAATCCATGTTGTTTAGTACAGGTAAATCCATTTACACATAGTCAGCAAGATCTAACTAATTATTGAAGTTAACTGGGTTAAACTGATGGGGCACAAACATGTCTGGCTAGATGCCAAATCTAGGCCATCTAATAGAGACCATCTGGGAAGTATGGCATTGGTATAAAGGAAATAGCACAAAGCTGGTAATCAGACTTAGGTTTCTCTTATCTAGCACTTAAATAAACTAACACGTAAGTAACTACTATTTGTATGATTTTGACAAGTCACATTTTGGATTCGATTTTTCCTCATATACCTCATATGAGGATAATATGTGTAAAATGATTTGTAAACCTTAAATCACTATATAAATGCCAGCTATCTTCACTGTCATCATCATCATCATCATCCTCATCATCATCAGGAATGGTCAGAAGGATAATTAAGCAGACTAATCCTGAAAGTCCCTTCTAGCTCTGACATTTTACTATGGATTAGAGAGGTAGCCATCATAGAACTCAAAAGCTTCATACAACTTGAACAAGCATTTATTAACCACCTACTATGTACAAGGCAATAGGGATACAAAGATTGAACAACAGAGTCTCTACCTTTCAAGGATCTTCCGTCCTACTTGGAATGTAAATTACATTTGCTCCAGAGTTTCTATTGTTTCAATTGCCTCCAACCGTGTTTTACTGAAACCTCATCATTTCTGTCAAATTCATCTAAAATGGAACCTTCAGATTTTCCTCCTTGCATGAGCTCCTTGGGGTTATCAAAACATGTGATTTACTTCCTGGTTCCTAGAGCAGCAAAACTGAGACCTTTGATTTCCCAAGGCCTGTTGATTCAACTTGGACATCTTGCATTTTTCTTCACTTTTGTTACCATTTCCACCACCCTAGTTATATTTCACCCACCTGTACTATTGCAATAGTCCCCTAACAAGTCTTTTTGTCTTCAGTTTCCCCCCCTCCTTTGCCCTCCTCCCCATATTCTTTATATGCTGATAGACAAAACTTCCTATGCCCTTCTCTTCTCAAAAATCTTCAGTGGCTCCACATTGCTTACTGAACACAGTTCAGACTTCAACCCTGTTATTCAACACCCTTTATAACCCTGCACCATTTGGTTTTTTCCAGTCATATCACATGTTATTTCCCTCTTTGCACCTGATACATCAGCCTAATTGGACTATTATCTGTTCCCTGTACATGCTCTGTTGTCTATTCTCTATCCTCTTTCCTCCTTGATTGAATTTCTGCCCATTGTTAAAAGCCCAATTCAAATGCCATCTCATCAGCCTCATAGTTAAAGAAGACCTCTAGCCCACTCCATGCATGAACAGGAATTCCCTCCTCAACTTTCCAAATAGCCTCTGCCTGAAATCTTCCAGTGAGGGGGAAACTATCACCCTTCAGGTAGCCCATTCCACATGTGGATAGCTCTAATCATTAGAAAGTTTCTACTTCTATCAAGCAGAAGCCTCTCTGCAACTTCTAATGACTATTCTTAGTTCTGCCCTCTCTGGATAAGTAGGATAAAGCTAATATCTCTTCCTCCAATTCTTTTCCTCTACTTCAGGCTAAACTGATCTTCATGTATTATGGTCTCTAGGCCTCTTTATGATCCCATTTGTCCCCTTCTGCATGGACTCCAGCTTATCTACTTCTCTTCTAAAATGTGGCACCTAGAACTGGGCACAATTCTTTAGGTGTGTTCTGACCACGGGAGCATATAGCAGGACCTTCCCATCAGGGTTCTTAAACTGGTGTCTGTGAACTTTAATACATACATGCATGCATACATACATACATACATACATTCATATATATATATATATGTACACACACACAGATGTATTGCAACATAGTTGATTTTATTTGTAATTCTATGTATTTTATTTAATGTATTTAAAGATGTTATTCTGAGAAAGAGTCCACAGACTGTACCAGATTCTGGTCAAAGTGTTCCATGACAAAAAATGCCAAGAATCTTTACTTTAGGTGTTTTTGCCTTCCTTCATATCCTTAGTGCTTAGCACCTGGAACAAAATAGGTTCTGAAGAGATAATTGTTGACTTGACTGATTCTAGATGCTATGTCCCTTGATGTATCCTAAGATTGTTTACTTTGTCACACTGTTGACTTATTGAACTTTCAGTTCACTAAAACTCCTAGATCCTTTTCCTGTGAAAAAAGATGTTTTCCATTCAGTACTCAAAGAATTCATTCCTTAAATCCAAGTAAAGGATTCATTTTGGTTGATCTCTATTAAATTTGATCTTAGTAAATATTACTCCTAACTTTAGCCTGCTGACATCTTTTTTTTGGGGAAATGAATTTGTAGTCTAATATGTTAGTTATCATTTTCAGCTTCCTATCATATGAAAATATTATAAGCACAGATGCCTTCACCAAAATCATTGATAATAAATTTGAGTAACATAGGACTGAAGAAAGATCTCAGAGTCACCATACTAAGGTTTTCTTTCCAACTTGCCAATGCCCCGTCCATCACTACTGGTTAAGTCTTTTCATTTTGTCTATGTGGAAGCATTTCCAAATGCTTTGATGAAAACTAGGTAAACTATCTACAATATCACTCTAAGCTACCAGCTTAATTACACTATCTAAAAAGAAAATAAAGGCAGTTTGACTGGATGTATTCTTGGAGAGATCCATGAAGCTCCTAATGCTTACTCTTTTCCCTTTTTAAATGTACATAAAACACTTCTTTAATATAAAATCCTTGAATTTTATAAGTGATCAAAGTCAAACTGCCCAGTCCACAGCTTATGGACTGTGCCACCTATTTTTTTTTCCAAAATTGAGGGAATATTTACTTGTCTTAAATACTTTAGTATCTCTCCTGTTTCCCACAGTTTTTCAAAGATCACTAATAGCAGCTCAGCAATCATGTACATTAGTTCTTTCAGAACTGTGGTACACAGAAGTCCATCTGGACTATATTACTTGAATTCTTAGAGGACTTGTACTGTCCTCTTGACTTTCAACTTCCAGTCTACAGTTATTACTCTGAGCTTCCTAGTCCAAAAATCATCTTGCTTGGCAAAGAAAGCAGAATTAAAATAGGAGTTGAATAGTTCTCACTTCCCACCATAGACTGATATTGTTGTCTATTACCATCATTCTATCCATTCTGACCTGGCCATAAAAGCCCTTTGTATGGTACTAAGTAATCCTTGCCAGCCTCAGCTCATCCAGAGCTTTCATGTACTTGACATTATTCTTAAAGGACAAGGCCAAGCTTTTGTATCCCTAACCCATTTCTTGCCCTTGCTTCTAGTTTCTAAATATGACTTAAAAATCTAAGTTGATTGATGAAGTCTTTGTACACTTACATAGTCTGCAGATAGCACCTCCCTTTTCTTCATCATTGCTATTACTTCTACTTTTGTCTATAGAATTTCATAATTCAGAACTTCCTGTCTTTGGAGGCTGACTTTCTTGTAGAATTTTTAGCCATGAGTTATTACCTCTTCTTTTGCTATGCCTCTGAAATCCTTTCTCCTTTAGTTTAGTGTTCATTTTATAATCATGCCTGGTTTCTCTTTTCACTTCTGTCACAAATTGTAATGTGA
>CM053581.1:307242812-307267822 GCA_028627135.1 Pseudochirops cupreus | reverse complement strand
CGGGTGCAAAACCTCTGCCTTTTGCTTTTCCACTCTGGAGGCCTTTCACCAGACTGCTTATCTCCCCCTTTCACAAATCCCACTCGCAGCTGCTGCTAATCCGCTCACCTGAGAGGCTCCTCCACTCCTCCCGTCCAGTCGCCCCCAGGCCACAGCCACGGCTTCAGTGCAGGCTGGTTTCGGTTCGCAGTGCTGATATGGTTCCTTGTAGCTAAGCTGACTTTAGTGGAAAGTATCTTTGTGTGTGTTTTGGAGTTCTAGGATTGGTTTAGAGTCCTGTTTTATGGGTATTTTGGGGTGGCTATGTGAGAGCTGCAATATGTTGCTTCTGCTACGCCACCATCTTGGCTCTGCCCCCCAATTTTATTATTTTTTAAAAATCATTTGTCAAATGCCAGTGACTCATAAAATCCTGGATCCAATACCTACTATTCATCTGACCATGGACAATTCAGTTCTTTGGTTCTCACTAGTCTTGTCTTTAGAATGAGGGCTTTGGATTACACAGGATTAAAAATCTAGACCTAGAAGAAACCTAAGAGGCCATCAAGTCCTCTCATTTCACAGATGAGAAAAATAAGGCTCAAATTAAACTCAGGTCTTCCCAGACTCTTTCTGTTATATCACACTGCCTCCCTATCGTTTCTAAGGTCCCATTCAGCAATGACATTATATGTTTTAAGGTACCTACCAGCTCTGAATTATTATGTTCTAAAATCCTTGGAGCCTCAAATGATGATGTTCTAAGGTCCCTTCCACTCTGACACTGCATTTTTAGGATTGCTTCTAGCTCTGAATGTCTATGTTCTAAGATCTCTTAGTTATCACAGTCTATGATGCTATAAAATCATTTGGGGCTTTCAAAAAGGTTGTGTTTTTCCACGACTAAGTAGCAGCCCTAAACTGACACAATGGATAAAGTGCCGAGCCTGCAGTTGGGAAAATTCATTTTCCTGAGTTCAAATCTGGCCTCAGACACTTATTAGCTGCATAACCCTGGGCAAATCACTTAACCCTATTTAACTCAGTTTCCTTATCTGCCAGATGAATTTGAGAAGAAAATGGCAAACCACTCTATCATCTTTGCCAAGACAATCCTAAATGGGGTGATAAAGATTGTACATAACTGAAAATGATTGAATGACAAGAGCAAAGTCTCTTCCAACTATCACAGTCTAGAATGCTATAAAATTATTTAGACCTTTGAAAAAGGATACTCTTTGAAATATAGTGTTCCAAAACCTATGGTCTTTTAGAGTAGAAACTGCTAGGTCTTATGAAATTCTAACTATATTTCCACAGTATTGTTTTTTTCTTGTTGATTGCAATATTTTCTCCATAACCATGAACCTGAATTGAAAATCAATTAATTTTTTTTAAAAAGCTAACATTGCTTTCCATTATTAAAAAAAGAAAAAAGGATGTATTTCTCCATGACTAAACAGTAGCCCACATTTTGTTGTTTTTTTTTAGTTGTTTCTACTTGCACTACAAAATAATCAGAGTTGAATTTAAGTTTCTAGTGCCTTAACATCTCTTCACCTTGACCGTAGATGAAAAGAAGTTTCTATTAATGGCTGGCAAATTCATGGAACGATTGAACTTGAAAGGGGAAAAGGGCCTCAGAAATCATCTCATTCAATCCACTCATTTCAATAGGGAGCAGTTTCTAGGTTGACCTATAGTATTTCCTACCATAGAAAGGGAAGAAGATGCAGGTTAACTACAAAGCACAAATGTTGGTCCCTAAAGTACACATAGTGCTCTCAGTTGTAGTAGGGTAATCAACTAACAACTGAGACCTAAATAACAAAGAGAATCATAGGCTGACATGTTAGGCTTTAGGAATTGGCCGTTTACCTCCTCTAGGTCTTGCGCCTTATGAACCATTTGGGGACCTTCTGAAAAATCCTCTTATAACAGGTAATTTTGCTTCCTCTCTGCCCTTTGGAGCTTCAGTTCATAGTGAAAATAGAAGAGGAAAGGCATAATTTTTTCTAAATTTTAAAAATCCAAATAAAATCCAGAGACAATAGCTCTGCAGGACAGTGAAACAAATTCTCTTTCTAGATAATGTCAGAATGTTGTCTGTGTATTTATAGCAGGAAATAAGATACAGCTGTTGCCATGACGATCTTTCATTAGGAAATTCCTTCTACACATTCACAAATATTAATAATAACTCACATTTACATAGCCCTTTAATGCCTATACAGTACTTTCCTTGCAGCTTTTATCCTGTGAGGTAGAAAGTGAAAGTATGATTATCACCATTTTTACAGATGAGACAAGTCATGCCTGGGGAGATTATCACGTGCTCAGGGTCACAAACTGAATATGTTTTAGAGCCAGGATTTGAGGCTCCATTTTCTGGTTGTAAGACCAGTAACTTTTCTGTTACATTACTCTGGCTCAAAAGGAAGGCACAACTTAGCTCCTTCCAAAATTACTCTGGGAAATCTTAATTTGGGGCAGCTAGGTGGTACCATGGAAATCTTCATGGATTCAAATTTGGCCTCAGACACTTGCTAGTTGTATGACCCTGGGCAAGCCACTTACCTCTGCCTCAGTTTCCTCATCTGTAAATGAGCTAGAAAAGGAAATGACAAACCATTCTAGCATCTTTTCCAAGACAACCCCAAATGGGGTCATGAAGAGTTGGACATGACTGAAAATGACCAAATAACAATAAATCTCAATTTACTGGTGTGGGTAATTTGTCTATGAGGAGAATAATAGATCATTTCACTTAAAAAGCTAGTATTTAAGTAAATCCAAGATCCCATCTTGTACCATTTCTTTCCCTGGGCTCAGGGATATAATCTCAGGAGGGAGGAAGGGAGGGAGAGAGAGAGAGAGAGAGAGAGAGAGAGAGAGAGAGAGAGAGAGAGAGAGAGAGATATTGTTGGCTGAGGTCTAAGGACATGCTCTGTAATTTGTGCTGATGAAAGATATATTCATTTTTCCTGATTTTGTATTTTGGAGATTTTGGTGTTCTTTCATTTGTGTGATATTCTTTTCTCGGGTGACCCATTAGGACAATGATTTTTAAACGTTTTGTTTTGTTCACAGCCCAGAATTCCCCTTTTCTATGAGGAATCTAGATACTAATAGATAAGTGAGAGACCAATGCATATGCAAGTAATTGCAGATACAAATTCCATATCTTCAGCAACCTTAGTTGAAACTCCTACAGCAGAGTATGCCACAACCCATCTGTTAAGTGGCTGTATCTTAGACAAAGCAAGTAACTTCAAGAGTGGGAATGTGTGACCATGTTCTTTTTTCTCACCAGTAGAAGAAGGGTTTGGATTTAGATGATCTCAGATGTCTCTATGACTCTATGGTATGGGGCTTACAATGGATGCATAGCCTTTCACATTCTCTTTTTGAAACTTCAGGGCTATGAGGTTGAGTTGGCCACCTATAGATGACAAAATGATCAGGTTTTTTAAAAATCTAAGTGAAAAGACTTCAAAAATCCATCAAAAAAATTAATGGATCTAAAATTTTGCTGGATTGCTGGAGATGGAATAGAACCTTAGACACCATCTTGTTCACTGCTCCTAGGATCCACCTTTCTTTTTTTTTCCTCCGCCAAAAGTTCAGGATTTTTAGTTCAGAAATATCATCTTAAGAAATTTGATTCAATAAATACTTAAGTCACTATGTACAGGGTACTGTGCTAAATGCAATGGATACAAAAATAGACTTTGATAGTCTAATAGTAAAGACAGATACATATACCAATATATAGCAATAACTGTGCTAAAAGGGAGAGTGAGTTAAGTACAAAGAAACATCCAAGGATATTTGAAGGACAAATTTGAGAGGGGAGAGATCACCTTCAGCTGGAGGTGAGATAGAATGAGTAGAGAAGTAGTCAGGGAAGATTTCATGGAGGAGATGGTTAATAAAAAAAGACCAGTCTTCATGATTTTCATAGGCTTTTTTGCTCATTATTATCCAAGTAATACATGTATCAGAGTTATAATTAAACTTTGAGAAACAATCTACTTTGGGTGTAATATTTCAAAGAAAGCCTAAGTCTAACTATAATTAGTCACTTCTTCCTTATATTTTCACAATTTTATATACTTAGACCTTAACTTACTCTTTGAAGCTACTTTTTCATTCAAAGTCCAGCATTTCTTTTTCCAGAAGTTCAGCCCTAGACCTCTGAACATATAGGTGAAAGCTAATCTTAATTAAAGGTTTATATCCTTATTTAACTCATTGACTGACCAATCAATCAAGTATTTACAAAGCACTTACTCTGTGCCAGGCCCTTTGCTTAGTGTTGAGAATGCAAAGAAAAATAAGCAGCTCCTGCCCTCAAGGAACTTATGTTCTGATGGAGAATACAATTTCTATATGTATAGATATTTTCAAAATATATATGGAGCAGATAGAAAAGTAACTTTAGAAAGGAAAGCACTAAGAGCTGGGGGAGAAGGAAGTTGAGGAAAGCCTCCTGAAGGCAAGACATTGAGTTAATTTCTTAACCTCATGATGATTTTCTACCCAGTCACTGAGATTTAGGGAAATCCAGAAATCCAGAATTCCTTATCTTGGTGTCTCCATTTCTATCCATTATTCTCTGTTAGAGGCAATCAGATTTAGTGATCAGACAAGCACTTGCTTAATAATCTGATAACCTGTGTTACCATACAACCCAAACCTTTCAATCTCTTTAGATTCCTTGTCACTTTTTCAAACCTGGCTCTTTTTTCTTTTGAGGGGGGGAGGTAAAGCAATTGGGATTAAGTATCTTGACCAAGGTCACACAGCCAGTAAGTGTCAAATGTCTGAGGCTGGATTTGAACTCAGGTTCTCCTGACTCCAGGACCAGTACTCTATTCACTGTGTTACTTAGCTGTCCCAAACCTGGTTCTTTTAAAAGCTTTGACATCAATTTTACAAAGAGTAACCAGCTTAGGAACATGAGCACACAGGTTGTTTCTCCTTCATTATAACAAGATATTCAGTTTTTCTGTGCTATTGTTGGTATATGTTGTTGTGTATATCTGAGCTTGTCTTGGCAAAGATGTTTGCCATTTCCTTCTCCAGCTCATTTTACAGATGAGAAAACTGAGGCAAATAGAGTTAAGTGACTTGCTCGAGGTTATATAATTAATACAAATCTGAGGCTGGATTTAAACTCAGAAAGGAGTCTTCCTAATTTCAGCCCTGATACTCTATCCACTGAGCCACTTAGCTTCCCCCTTCTTCATTAGTATAACAGACTAATGGGACAAGTTCCATTGAAGAAGTCCTAGATCATAGGATCATCAACTCAGGGCTGAAAAAGGATCTTAGAGGTTATGCAGTTTAAGCCCTTTGTTTTACACATCATGAAACTGAAGTCCAGAGAGGATAAGTGATTTACCCAAGGTCACACAGTTAATAAGTAGAAAAATTGGAACTCAGTTCAGGTCCTCTGACTCCAAACCCACCAACTTTTCCACTGTACTATGCTACCTCTCCCAAATGAATATTTGTTCAACCGTTCAAGTTGGGAGGAGATAAAAAACTATATTTATCTGAAGTAAAAGTCATTTTTATATGGTAAAAGGAAGACCATTCCACCGATGTCTTCCTTTGATGACTTCATTATCCAAGGAGGTGACCTTGAAGGCTAAACCAATGTATCAAAGTTTTGATAGTCCACCTTACCTGGAAAGGCTTGACTATGGACTTGACGATTCCTAAAAGACCAAATTTAAATGCAGAGAGTCTTACCTCCAGATGGTCACAAAGACTAGGGCTTGAAAGGAT
This sequence comes from Pseudochirops cupreus, assembly GCA_028627135.1. Lineage (NCBI taxonomy): Eukaryota > Metazoa > Chordata > Mammalia > Diprotodontia > Pseudocheiridae > Pseudochirops > Pseudochirops cupreus. The sequence continues at coordinate 307,262,044 of CM053581.1, read as the reverse complement.
CATATTCTAGTTGGAATAGTGATTCTTGATCTAACATGTGTTTTTAAAATTTTTTTTGATAATTATATTTTAATAAACTGGTTTCCTTTGTACTCTTGTATATTTTATTTATGCATTCAAAAACATTACTCTCAGAAGGGGTCACTTGGCTTCACCAGACCATCAAAAAGGTTATTCAATCATTTTGGTCATGTCCAACTCTCCATGACCCCATTTGGGGTTTTCTTGGCAAAGGTACTAGAGTGGTTTGCTATTTCCTTCCCCTGATCATTTTACAGTTAAGAAAACTGAGGTAAACATGGTTAAGTAGCTTGCCCAGGGTCACATAGCTAATAAGTGTTTGAGGCTGGATTTGAACTCAAACTATCCTGATTCCAGGCCTGGCACTCTATCTACTGTACTACATGCTTGCCCCAGTAACAAAGGGGTCCATAACACAGAAAAGTGTGAAGGGTGCAAGCATTTAAACAGCAGGTACTATGTGCCCAGTACTTTACAAATATTATATCATTTGATCCCCACAAAAATCCTGTAAGTCAACCCTATTTTAAAGTTCTGGAAACTGAGGCAAACAGAGGTTAAGCACCTTCCACCAGGGGCACACAACTTGTGAGTATCTGAGATTGAATTCAAACTCAGGTCTTCCTGACTCTAAACCTAGTGCTTTACCCACTGCTCCACAGAAGCCCCATGCATAAATGGACTTGATGTCCACAGTGTAGTCATCATGGATCTTTCGAAATACAGAGGTGATGGCAGGAGCTTTCTTGGGAATGTGTTCATCATCATCTATTTCACAATCCTCTCCAGGTATCAAACTCTCTTCATGGACTAAATGACTGACCAGAGATACTGATTTTGACACTCAGTAGAAGTAATCAGGACTGGAACATTAATAGAAAGCAAAACATCATCTCTCACTTCTTGTACACCTATAAAATGGCCTAGCAATGTAAAATTTAGTCTAAAATTCCAAGTAAAAGAAGCAGCCCAACAGTGTCCCAAATCTATCAGTCTTTTCCAAGATGCATCATATTTCATTGGTTCATGTAGCTTGTGATATACAGCCCAAAGTATGCCTCATGGAGAGAACTTTTTTTTTTTTAATTAAATGCATTCTGTTTTTTATCAGGAACAGCTAGCTTCCTTATTATATCTTATTTGAATTATTTATCTTTATTTGGCTTGAGAAGGGTAGCCTTATGGAGAAGTGAAAATTACATTTAAGTAAAGCTAATCTGTAACTGCCTACTTTAAAGGGCTAAACACTTATCACCCAAGTAGATAGTAGGAACTTTTCAGTTTCAGGTCTTCAGTAATAGCAGCCAGGTGGCACAGTGAATAGAATGCTAGACCTGGAGTCAGGAATACCTGAATTCAAATTCAGCCTCAGACACTTAGTAGCTATGATTCTGGATTAGATACTTAATTTCTGTTTGCCTCAGTTTCCTCAGTTGTAAAATAGGAATAATAATAGCATCTCCTTCTCAGGATTGTTGTGAGATTCAAGTAAGATAATATTTGTAAAGTGCTTTACACAGTGCCTGGTACATAACTGATATTATTAAATGCTTGTTTCCTCCCTCCCTCCCTCTCTCCCTCTTTTCCTTCCTTCTTTCCTTCCTTCCTTCCTCCCTCCCTCCCTCCCTTCTTATTAGTCCTAGAGACTTCAATCTGTGTGATAGGCCCAGAATCCATTTTAGAGGGAGCTACAAGGGATCTTGGAAGTCACACAGTCCAGCTACTTGCTTTGGTGTTCTTTCACAACATCTCCAACAGGTGAGCATCTAGTGCCTGCTTAAGCACTTAGGATCACAGGAATTTATGTCTTGGAGGGAATCTTAAAGATCCATTGCCTTCCCTTGCCTTCCCTTGCCTTCCCTTGCCTTCCCTTGCCTTCCCTTGCTTTCCCTTGCCTTCCATTGCCTTCCCTTGCCTTTCCTTACCTTCCCTTCCTTTCCCTTCCTTTGCCTTCCCTTCCCTTCCCTTCCCTTCTTCCCTCCTTTTTTTCCCTTTTCCAGGATTATAAATTTGTTTTGCTTTTCACTATTACCTCCTCAGTATCATCCTCCTTCTTAACCCTGCCCCTCTTCATCCATTTCTATTTTTCTGCTATTTGATGGACTGCTCTCTCTCTCTCTCTCTCTCTCTCTCTCTCTCTCTCTCTCTCTCTCTCTCTCTCTCTCTCCCACACACACACACACAGGGTTCCAATAAGAGTAGAGTTCATGTATTTTCACACACATCAACTATGAGAAATAGTAATTTCTCTCCTTCTTTCTCTTTTTGCCATCAATATTTTGCTTTTACCAATTCATCTAGGATCTATTTTTTAAATTCAATTCCTCAATACTCTGTGAAGATATTAAGATTCAAAAGGGACACATTGTTCTCCCTTATTAATACTGGTAATAGCTAATACTTACAAGATGCTCACTATGTGCCAAGCACTTTACAACTATTATCTCATTTGATCCTCACAATAACCTTTAAAGGTTGGTGCCATTATTATCCTCATTTTCTAGATGAGGAAAATGAGGCTAACAGAAGTGACTTTCCCAGGATCACCAAGTGTTTGAGGCTACATTTGAATTCAGGTCTTTCTGACTCCAGACCCAGTGCTTTGTCCATTGTGCCACTTAAATGCCTAATAGTTAACAATTAGGTAGCACTCACTATGTGCTATGCACTTTGCTAAACATTTTACAATTATTATCTCATTTGTTCCTCAAAACAGCCCTGGGAAGTAGGTTTTATTATTAGCTCCATTTTACAGATGAAGAAAATGAGGCAAACGACAGTTAAGTCACTTGTCCAGAGTCACACAGCTAGGATACATGAGGCCAGATTTGAGCTCTGGTCTCTCTGAATCCAGGGTCTGAGCTTTATCTATTATACCATATTAGAATGTTAGCCCTTGATTGAATGTTAGTGCTTCATCATCATACTACCCTTTCATAATTGCTCAAATAAGTTTATCTTTCTAAGTTTCTCTTGAGTCTTGTGTTTGCATTTCGAAGTTTCTTCTTAGCTCTGATCTTTTTATCAAGAGTGTTAGAATGTTAAAGACCTATTCCATTAAAGGCCTATTTTTTTCCTGTGTAGGATTATATTCAGTTTTTCAGATTAAGTTATTCTTAGTATGAGCCTATTTCTTTTGCTCTTGGAATGTTATGTTCTAAGATCTTCTCTGTTTTAGAACGTTTCTACTCTTACTAGGACCTGGACTGGGAGGGTGAGAGGAAAAACCCAAGTCCAACTGTCAAGAAAGATTTCAAAAATGCCTACTTTTTGCCCACAAGTCAATTGGGGAATTGTTAGTAATTGTGGTGAGAGACTCAAGAATGAAAACTAAAAAGTATATCTCAATTCATTAAAGAAATGCATTTTATAAAATGTTATGTGCATATTCACATTTTGTACAAGAATAGAATTTCCCTCTTAATTTATATAATTTTTAAAAAAGAAAATACGGAATTATTTTTGTGAGCAATCAATTTAGCATGGGCTGAGAAAACTTTGAAAATCTGGAAAGAGGAAGGGTTTTGTTATGCTTCTGCAAAGCTCTCTCTCCTGAAAGCTGTAACCCCATCAGTAGTTCAGTCTGGGATTTCAATGAAGCTGTATGTCTTTCTTTAACACCTCATTATGTCTGTCTCTTTCCTTGACCCAAATCTTTGTGGTATAGTTAGAGGGCTCGGTTCATCCTTTCAGCTACTATTTTGAGAGAGTTTTGCACCAGACCACTTGTTACTAATACCATAGAGGGGATTTTAGGTGTAGTATAGGGTAAGATGATATTGATCTCAGAAGTACTTTCTAACTCTTGCATTCTGGATTCCAAGTACCCTCACCACCCTCATTTTATTCCCTTTGGGTACAATCTTATGGTACCTAAAATATGATACCCCAGAGTGAAAGTATATTCCAGATATAGCTTGACAAGGGGGAAACACACTAGTAATACTATCTTCCTGGTTCTGAAAACCAAACTTCTATTATTTCAGCCTAAAACTGAATAAAGTATTTTGGAAGACACATCACAGTGTTGACTCATCTTGAACATGCTAAAAATAAAAGCCCTTTTCATTGTCTTTAGCATTTTTCTCAAGCCTCAGCTCATTCTGAGCTCAAGTCTCAACACTATTACAGGGGGAAAAAATGGCATTTTTGTATTTTTCCTTTATGTACTCCTTCTTTCTACATTTCTTTGAACTATTTGAAATCTTTTGTCAAAGTCCAGGGTAAACATATGTTTATCACCTTCATTCACCTTCTCAGCTGTACCAAATATTAAAATGGTGTCATCTATTTCTTCCATGATTACTCTGATTGCTTAGAATTTGGTCCAGAAAACCAGTTCTGTTCTTTTGTTGTTGTTTGGTCATTTCAAACTCTGTGACCCCATTTGAAGTTTTCTTGGGAAAGATGCTGGAGTGGTTTGCCATTTCCTTCTTCAGCTCATTTTATAGAAGGGGAAACTGAGGCAAACAGGGTTGTGACTTGTCAAGGGTGATACAGCTCCTGAGTGTCAGGGGGTGAATTTGAACTCAGGTCTTCCTGACTCCAGGGCCAGTACTCTATCCACTGTACCATCTAGCTGCTTTTTTTGCTTGTTTGTTTCTGAGACAACATTGTCAGAAAATTGAGTTGATTTATGATCTCTTTTCAACAGACTGAGACTTCCAGCAGATGTCAAAGATGCCTGAAATCTTACAATCACTACTTGATCTTATTTCTGTACCAATTTTGTGATTTGTTACAGAAAAGTACCATTCATATCTTCCATCTGATTTGGCAGTCTGTAGTATTCTCTCATAATGATAGAATTTCTATTCTTTCCTCCATTTATCTTTACAAAAATGTTTTTCACCAAAAGATCATCATTTTAGGACTAGAGAGGATCTTAGTGGCCATATAATCCAACCCTTGTATTTCACAGATAAAGAAACTTTTCCAAGATCACAAAGAACAAATTGAGGTCTTCTAATGCTAAATCTAGCACTCTTTCCACTGCATTATAGTCTTTCCTTGGGTACCTAGGCATTAAACAGGTGTGATATACAGTGCTACTCACCTCCCCCTCCATTTCTTTTGGATAAGACATTATCTTCCACTGCCATTCCTAACGCCCTCTTTCCATCAACTCTCAATGGTACCTTTTAAGTAATATGTACTCCTTAGTGTTAAAATCTCAAATTCACTCCACTCTTCTTTTTAAATTATTGTTATCATTATTACCCATATTCTATGCATTGGCATATTGGTATCTGAAGATAAGCATCATTACAGGCCCTCTTATTAATTATGTCTTCCTTGCAATTACTGAGCACTTCTCTAACTGCTATTCTCTCTATGTTGTATGTGATACCCTTTAATGAGTACTCTGGACAAGCCTCAGATAGGTATCTCTTGAATGTGGCTATGCATTTTGTGACAAAAGGGAATGTAGCAAAAAAAAAAAGTGTGAAAACAAATATCTTGGGACCTAGTTTGTCCATTATAATAATTTTGGAGGGTTCCAAATCAATGATTTCATCCATGAAAAGAACTCTCTGGTAAGGAAACTCTTTCCAGTGGGACAGATGGGTCATTTGTCTGTAATTTATGATCTCAAAGTGCTGCTTGGACACTGAGAGATCTTAATCTCTTGTTCATGGTCACACAACTAGTATATGTTAGGAACAGAAGTTGAACCCAAATCTTCCTGACCCATGTGCTACACTGCCACAATGAGAATAGCTAACAATTTACAAGATATTGTAATTATAATTTGTAACATTTTATAGTTATAAAGTATGTTAATATATATCTTCTCACTGATACAATGACCCTATGGAGATAGGTAGTGCAAGTATTGTGACCCATTTTACAGATGAGGAAAATGATGCCCAGAGGAGGTAAATATTTGAGCTAACACAGCTAATACTTTCTCTGTAGTGGGAACTTGTATTCAGAGGTTTTGATTCCTGGGTCCAAATCCCACCTTTACCCAGTTGCTGTGGGACCTGGAACACATCATTTTGTCTAAGCCTTTGCTTTCCTGTCTAGAATGAGAAGGTTGGACTAGAGTATCTCTAAGTTCCTTTCCAGCTCTAAATCTCTGATCCTCTGATTGGAAGCAGTTGGTGGCACAGTACATAAAGCACTAGCCCTCAATTCAGGAAGACCCGAGTTCAGATATGGCTTTAGATGCTTACTAGTTTAACCTGAGCAAGTCCCTTAACTATAAATTGTTTCAGTTTCCTCAACTGTAAAATGGGATTATACTAGCACCTACTTCACAAGGTTGTTGTGAAGATCAATAAAATAATTGTAAAGGCATTTAGCATAGTGTCAGAACATAATAGGTGCTACAGAAATGCTTATTTTCTTCTTTTACTCTCCCGCCCCCAATCTAATGTTATATCTAGTATACCATATCTTCGCCCCACACCAGGAATGGTCCTGATCACTTGGCATCCTGCTCCTAGACAAGGGACTTGTTCTAATAAGACAAAGTCATTCAGAGATCCCCATTTTGAATCTGAAAATCAAAGATGAGCTTTCCATGGGACCTTTGAACATTCCCATGTCATAAAAACCCTCCTAGAAAAGCCTTCCCATTGTGGAAATGTGACTATCAAGAATGGATTTTTCCATATTCTCAGAAAATCTATGAAGCTCAATATAATTTGCAAAAAGCCAGATCTGGCTCAGTGATAATTTTCTGCCCCATATTTTAAAATTTCCTATGATGGTGCTATATTGGAGTTGAATGGCTAGAAGCTTTTGGGTTTCTCTATTACTGCATCTAAAATGTCTGCTAGGGGGCCAAGGAAACAGCCCTCATCATGTCATATTGTCATTGAATTGACTGCTTTCAGTTCCCACCTCAGGTCTTTGGTTAAAATAGATTTGGAAAAAGTGGAGGTCTTCCTGGTCAAGAAATATCATCTTGAATTTATTTTCTTCCCCTGTCCTGAGCCCATATTTCTTATTAAAACACAGGCAGGCAACACACTTTACTTTTCTCAAATGTGTCGACTGCAAATAATAAATATTGGAAAATATATAGTGCAATAAGCAATTGATTTATAAGCCCCCAGCAGACACATGCAGTATTCTGAATACATAATTACATTGCTGGCAGTACATTTTTTACCTGAGATATGACGCATTTAGATAAAAACTAAGTATGCACAACGGGGTGCCTTGTCTAAATCTGGGTATGAAGAATGCATATAAAATTAGCATTCCATTAGAAATAAGCAAAATGTAGAATGGGACTATAAAGCAAGGCTATATCCCCATATAAATGCAAATGACATCACTTTAGAACTGCTTCCTTGGTTTACTTATAGCAAAAAGGTCACTGCCTACTTTAGCATTAGAGCTGGTGAAATCCTATGCGCCAATTAACCTTTGAGGTATGCCAAGTATACAGTCCATTTATTTCCAAGCTCTTGCTTTCTGAGGTCACAGAGCCCTCTACAGGTAGGGAGTATTCATCGGCTGTAGGATCATTGGATTTCAAACTAGAAGGGACCTGAGAGATTATTTAGCAATCTAAGATTGAAGAATATGAAGAACCAGAGAGAAGTCACATGGAATAATATGGTTACACACATAAAACAGAAAAGATCTCAAAGGCCAACTAGTCCAACTTTCGTTTTATAGAGGAGGAGCCTGAGACTCAAGGAGGTTGAGTCATTTGCCCAGGGTCACAGTGGTAGTAAGAAGAGAGTCATTTGAACTTGTCTTCTGATTCTAAATCAGTACACTCTCCCCTAAACCATGTTGTCTACATGAGCTATGAAAGATCTTAAAAGGAGTCTTGCACCAAGGCAATGAAGTTTGGATTAGGAGTTAGAAGACTCAGGTTCTAGCTCCACTTCTCCTCCCAGCTGACTATGTGATTTCTGGCACATCACAAGCCTGAGTAAAACTTTCCTCTACTGTCAAGCCAGAAGGTTGATCCACATGATCTTCCAAGTTTCTTTCAGCTTTTACATTCCATTCTATGACTCATTCTATGAAATCAATTAAATGACCCAAATATTCATTGAGCAGCAACTGTTATAAAATCATAGACTTCCAGAGCTGGGAAAAACTTTAGAATGCTCTCATTTTATGGAGGGGGAAACTGAGGCACGAGACAGGAAAGGAACATTTTCACGACTGTGCTTGTGTTCTGTGGGGAAAATAAGCAAAGTGTAAGTCATGATTCTTCCCTACTGCCTCTATCTTCTAGCCTTTTTTTTTTTTTGGAGGGCAGGGCAATTGGGGTTAAATGACTTACCCAAGGTCACATGGCTAGTAAGTGTTAAGCGTCTGAGGTCAGATTTGAACTCAGGTCCTCCTGATTCCAGGGCTGGTACTCTATTCTCTGTGCCATCTAGCTGCCCCTACCTTCTAGCCTTCTGAAATTACAGGATTCATGGCTTGCATATGTGAAACTAAGGTGACTAAGACCCTCTATCTGAATGCTGAATTATGTGATACAGATGAAAATGCTGTAGAAATTCAGAGAAGGCAGAAATCTGTGAGAGGTGCCACTAGTCAGAGAAGAGGAGGGAAATGGTTAGATGAGATTAAGCAGAGGGGATAGAGGAAAAGTAATGTAAGAACAGATGTTTCTATAGTACAGTGGTTTTCAACCTATGGGTCACAACCCCTTTGGGGGTTGAATGGGGTCGCCTAAGACCATTGGAAAACACATATTTCCAATGGTCTTAGGAACCAAGACATGGTTTTTTCTATCCGTCTCCAGGTGAGTGCACCTACATGCAGATAGGCCCACATAAGAGTATTAAAGGGTTGTGGCATTAGGAAGGTTGAGAAACACTGCTATAGAACTTTATTTTTATAAGGAACTTTCCTCACAGCAACCTGTGGAGTAACTAATGCAAGAATTATTATCCCCATTTTATAGATGAGAGGACTGTGGTTTAGAGAGGTGAAATCATTTGATAAAGATTATATAATTAAGAAATGGCAGAGTCATTTTGATCACACATTATATTTCCCAAATGACATGTCCTTTCTTCCCACCCAGTTTAATATCTCTAAGGTCACTTCTAGTTCTAAATTCTATGACCTAATGGAGGCATTACCTGAAGAGTTTAACCAGACTGTTAGTCGTTTTCTCTGTCCCTTAAAGTAAAAAAGTGAGATCTTTTCTTATTTTGGTAAAAACTTTTATTGCCTTGCTGGCTTCCTGTTCAAATCTTGTAGGTTGTGTTTTTGGTGGGTTTTTTTGTTGTTTTTTTTACCTTTTCCTTCTTTCCTCATTCCTTTCTAGTTATTTATCATTAGTATGGTAAAAATAGTATTAAACTATCTTATATGCAATTAGTGATTTATATTTCATGAAGCATTTTCCTCAACAATCTCCTCAACTTATAACTTCAGTGGTGTAGGAGACCCAAGTGGAACTCCCTCCCATAAAGCAGATTCTTTTTTTTTTTTTGGAGGGAAGACAGGGCAATTGGGGTTAAGTGACTTGCCCAAGGTCACATAGCTAGTAAGTGTTATGTGTCTGAGGCTGGATTTGAACTCAGGTACTCCTGACTCTAAGGCCAGTGCTCTATTCACTGCACCACCTAGCCACCCCTAAAGCAGATTCTTGATTCATAGTTTTGGAGAATTGGGAGTGCTCAGCATTTAAGCAAATGTGCCCTGGGTCACTTATGTAAATATGTATCGAAAGCAGGACTAGAATCTGGGTTTTCAGGTTGCCAAAATTCACTCTCTATTTACTACATTGTCCAATAGTGCATGTGAACACAAATATATTATCCTCATTTACATAGGAGAAGTCTAAGGCTTAGAACCCTTTGTTAATTTGTCTTGAAGTCCTGAGCTTGGGAAGGTCCTTCTCTATATGCTCTTCACATCTCCATTTTCACTGTAATCTCCTTCCTATACTACTACTCTTCCTAAAGTAATTGCTTTATTTAGCTCTCTCCTTTATCTTCATATCTGGTTTCTCTCCTTTCTTAGGTACTGATTTTCTTTCATGCTTTATTCTAGGTTAGTGGGTGTAAAATATTAAAAATAACTCCAAATCTCTTATTTCCTTGAGTTAAAATATAAACCCAGAAGCACAGGAAGAATAGATCTATTATAGCAGCACACCACCAATTCACCCCTAAACTCATTATGGTGTATGTGACTTGGATCAGTGGCTGACCTCTTGAGATTTAAAATAACTGGAGGAGAGATTTACTTCCAGCAAACATGGAGACTGGTGGGCCAAAATCACTGAGAAAAGGTTGCATCTGTTAAGATCATTTTGTAATTGACTTGACCTTCAGTCACACATTTATTTCCTGGTTTCCAAAATAAGTGCTGCCTAGTTTAGGGGTGTGTGAATAAGCAGGACAGCTCAGTCCTTAGGAGGAGCTTTCAGGATGAATTTTCCTCTCACTCATGGCGTTTAACATATCCCCCTAAGCCTGGATGCTCTTTGAAGCAAGATACTAGCTTAATTGGGACTCTTTAATAAAATTTAAGGCTATTTTTTTAAAAACCAAGAAAGATGAAAAGTTGCCTAGAGGGGAATCTTAAGCATGAGGTATTTAAAGAAATGATTCTGTGAGGATGCAGATCACTATCTCAGCCTCCACAATTCATTTAATGAAATGAGATTAGCATTTCAATATAACACTTGCTCTCCTCCCCACCTCCTCCTCTCTCTCTTTTTTAACCAAAAGGAGGAAAAAAATATAGACCTTAAACAGTAACCTCACGCTTCTGACTAAAGCTTAGTATTCTCTAGTTTTTGCAAATGAGGGTTGGAGCTTTTACCAGATAATTAAGTAATTCTCTTTTTGTTATTAACACTGAAATTGAAGCTTTAATAGTTTCTCAAGTAAGCTTGAGGAAGAATGAGGATGAAGCAGCTAGAAACTCATCTGTAGAAGACATCCAGCATCTCTGTAAGAGTCAAATTTCAGTTCTACCTAAGGAACAATATTGTAACAAAACTCCCACAATCCTGTGGACCACCATCAGAAGCTGTTTAGCTTCAGATGGAAGCTAGATGGCCATCCATCTAGAATACTGTCAAAGGAGTTCCTACACTGGGTAAGGAGACCGTAATAAATGACTTCTAAGGTCCTTTTGACCTAAAATTATACTGTTCTAAAAGGTCAAGAATACCAAGGAAATCAATGGGAAAAAAATCGAAGGAAGGTTGCTTAAGAGTACAAGATCTCAAACTGTATTACAAAGTGGTAATGGTCAAAGCAATATGGTACTGGTTAAGAAATAGACAGGTGGAGGCAGAGCCAAGATGGCATAGTGAAAGCCGGAACTCACCTGAACTCCTCCATGAATTCATTCAGTAACCTCTAAAAAGTAAATCTGAATGGATTTTAGAGTGGCAGAATCCATTAGGAGATGGAATATGGCAGATTCTCAGTCCAGTAAGGTGCACACATGAAACTGGGCTGGGGAAACATGGAATGTGGGGGCTACACCAGTGCAGACTTGAGACCCAACTAGGTGGAATGGCTCCCAGAGTGAACCTGGGCAAGTTGATTCACTCACACAGGAGAAATTCCCAGACCTTTCACCACAGGACAGGGGTTTGTTCGAGGTGGGTAAGAGAAAGTGCAGGGCCCAGGGCAGCAGCAGCTAATTCTGGGGCTGCTAATCCACAGCCTGGATGTTTGAAAATCAACTACCTGTACTTCTGGGAGCCAAGAGGGCAGAGTAAACCCTGGCTGCTCCACTCCCTCCCCAAGGCCCTGAAAACCCAGAGATTGTTTCCTCAAGGTAAAATTCTGAAATAGTGCAACCAGCCTCAGGCTTGGGGGTCCTAGAAGAAAGGTGTGGGTGTGACTGTGTTGAGGCTAAGGTGCAGAGTTAGTGTCCTAACAAGCCCCATCTCAGAGGACCAGTAGGAGATACTGAATCCCAAGGGGAGTAGAACCAGCAAGTGCTAACACCAGAACCTCAGGTGTTCACACAACCAAAGGAACTGGCAGACACCTGTGCTGCAGGCCACCAGCAGTTAAGCCTGCCTGAGTTTCAGCCTAGGATCTGGGAGGTGGAATCCTGAAGGAGCCAGACCATACCTCTCCCACACCTTACACTTCAAGAGTAACCTTGAGGCAACTCAGAAAGCCATGGCCTTGGCTTCAGTCTAGACACCCAGAGGACACAGCACACAAAGCCAATAACCAGATCCCTAGCTCCCAGCATAAGAAGCATGGGTCAGAGCCCTCAGAAGCAGAAATCTACTTTAAAGGCCAGGAAATAGGCAATCAGAATGGGAAAGAAACAATTTGGAAGAATGCAAATGATCGAATCCTTTTGTAGTGAGTGAGAAGAACCAAATTCACAAGAGGTCAACATTGACTCTATACCCAACTCTGAAACCTCAACAGGGAATATGAACTGATCTCAATCCCAGGAAGCATTCTTGGAAGACCTCAAAAAGGATTTTAAATGCCAAAGTAGAGAGGTAGAAGATAAACTAATTATTTTAAAATTGCACTTGCCAAAATAGAAGAAAAAATTACTGAAGAAAACAGTTCCTTAAAAAGTAAAATTTGTGAAATTGGAAAATTGGTGCAAAATCTAACTGGAGAAAAGAACTCCCTAAAAAAAAAATCTGAACATATGGAAAAGGAATTTCAAAAATTAATTGAGGAAAATCATTCACTAAAAACTGGAATCAATCAATTTGAAGCTAATGATTCGATGAAGCATCAAGAATCAGTCAAAAAAACACCTAGAAAATGAAAGATTAGAAGAAAATGTAAAATATCTCATCGGAAAAACAACAAACCTGGAGAACAGATCCAGGAGAGATAATCCAACAATGATCAGTCTACCAGAAAGCCATGATGAAAAAAAGAACCTGGACAACATCTTCCAAGAATTCATTAAGGAAAATTGCCCTGAGGTCCTAGAACCAGAGGGTAAAATAGTTATAGAAAGAATCCATTGGACATCTTCTGAAAGAGATCCCAAATTGATCACTCCAACAACTATTGTAGCCAAATTCCAGATCTATCAGATCAAGGAGAAAATGCTGCAGTGTGCAAAAAAGAAACAATTCAAATATTGTGGAAGTATAGTCAGGATAACACAGGACCTAGCAGCTTCTACATTAAAAGACTGGAGGGATTGGACTATGATATTTCGTAAGGCAAAAGAACTCAGACTACAACCAAGGATCAACTATTCAGCAAAACTAAGCATAATCTTTCAGGCAAGGAGATGGTCATTCAATGAAATAATGGACTTCCAGACCTTCCTGGTGAAAAAGCCAGAGTTCAGTGGAAAATCTGATCTCCAAATACAAGACTCAAGAAAGAAATAAAAAGATAAACAGGGAAAATGCCCCGCCCCCCCACATAACTTGTTATTCACTAAGAGCAACCTGTTTACATCCCTATATGGGAAGCTGATATCTGTCAATATTGATAATTGTGTAATAATTGTAATATATAAAAGGATTATACATAGATAGAGGGTGTGGATATAAACTAACCAAAGTGATGATTTAAAAAAAACCCTATTAAGGGGGGCAAAGGAAGTGTAATGGGAGAAGAGGAAAGGAGAAGGCAGAAAAGAGTAAGTTATGGCACACAAAGAGGCATAAAAACATATTATAGTAAAAAAGAAAGAAGAGAGGGAGATGAACATTTTATTATTCTCATTGGTTTTGGTTCAAGGAGGGAATAAAATAATCAGTTAAGTGTAGGACTTTAACATGAAAAGACACAAAAACTTATAAGAGAGGGAAAGAAGGGAGGAGAGGAGCACTGTATGAGATTTACTCTCATTGGTTTTGATTCAAGGACAGAATAACATACCTTGTTAAGTATAAAAATCTATTGTGCCCTACAGGCACAAGGAGGGGAAAGGGGAAAGAAAAGGTGGGGTTCTTAGAAGGGAGGGAAGAAGTAGTAAGGGGAAGGGTAGGAAAAGAGAGGGTGGTTGAAAGGGAGGGAATACTGAGGGAGGTAGTCCAAAGGAAAACTCTTAAGGAAGTCAAGGGAGAAATAAAAGCATAAACAGGGGAGGAAATAGGATGGAGGGAAAGACACAGATAATAATAACTGTGAATGTGAATGGGATGAACTCCCTCCTAAGAGGGAGGTGGAGAGCAGAATGGATTAAAAACCATAATGCTACTATATGCTATCTACAAGAAACACATTTGAAACAAGGGGATACACATAGGGTAAAGGTAAAAGACTGGAACAGAACATATTATGCTTCAGCTAAAGTAAAAAAAAAAGCAGGGGTAGCAATCCTTATCTCAGATAAAGAAAAAGGAAAAATAGATCTAATTAAAGGAGATAAGGAAGGAAACTATATCCTGCTAAAAGGCACCATTGAAAATGAAGCAATATTGTTACTAAACATATATGTACCAAGCAGCATAGCATCCAAATTCATAGAGGAGAAGTTAAGGGAGTTAGAGGAAAAAATAGAGAGGAAAGCTATACTAGTGGGGGACTTCAACCTCCCCCTCTCTGAACTTGATAAATCTAACCTCAAAATAAATAAGAAAGAAGTTAAGGAGATGAATCGAATGTTAGAGAAAGTAGATATGATAGACTCTTGGAGAAAACTGAATGGAGATAAGAAGGAATATACCTTCTTCTCAGTGGTACATGGCACCTACACAAAAATTGACCATGTACTAGGGCATAAAACCTTACTATCTAATGCAGAAAGGCAGAAATACTAAATGCATCCTTTTGAGACCATATTGCAATAAACGTTATATGTAATAAAGGGCCATGGAAAGATAGACTAAAAATTAATTGGAAACTAAATAATTTAGTCCTAAAGAATAAATTGGTCAAACAAGAAATCATGGAAACAATCAGTAATTTCACTCAAGAGAATGAGACAATAATGAGACAACATACCAAAACTTTTGGGATGCAGTGAAAGCAGTTTTTAGGGGAAGTTTTGTTTCTCTGAGTGCATACATGAATAAAATAGAGAAAATGAAGATCAATAAATTGGGCATGCAACTGAAAAAGCTAGAAAAAGAACAAATTGTAAATCCCCAATTAAATCCTGAATTAGAAATAATGAAAACCAAAAAAGAGATTAATAAAACTGAAATTAAGAAAACTATTGATCTAATAAATAAAACTAAAAGCTGTTTTAGGAAAAAAAACAATAAAATTGATAGACCTTTAGCCAATTTGATAAAAAAAAAAAGAACAGAGAAAGTCAAATTACCAGTATCAAAAAAGAAAAGGGTGAATTAACCTCCAATGAAGAGGAAATTAATACAATAATTAGAAATTATTTTGCCCAATTGTGTGCTTATAAATCTCATAATCTTAGTGAAATGGATGAATATTTACAAAAATATAAATTGCCCAGATTAACTGAAGAGGGAGGAGAATACTTAAATAAACCCATCTCAGAAAAAGAAATTGAACAAGCCATCAATGAACTCCCAAGGAAAAAAACCTGCAGGGGCAGATGGGTTTACAAATGAATTCTATCAAACATTTAAAGAACAATTGTTTCCAATATTTTATAAACTATTTGGGGAAAGTGAATAAAAAGAAGTCATACCAAATTCCTTTTATGACAGAAATATGGTATTGATACCTAAATAGAGATGAGCAAAACAGAGAAAGAAAATTATAGACCAATTTCCCTCATGAATATAAATGCTAAAATGTTAAATTAAATATTAGCAAAAAGACTACAGCAACTTATCAGGAGAATAATCAACTTTGATCAGGTAGGATATATTCCAGGGATGTAAGGATGGTTCAATATTAGGAAAACTATTAGTATAATTGATCATATCAACAACAAAACTAGTAGAAACCATATGATTATCTCAATAGATGAAGAAAAAGCCTTTGACAAAATACAACATCCATTCCTATTAAAAATACTAGAAAGTATAGGAATAAATGGAGTCTTCCTTAAAATAATAAGTAGCATCTATCTAAAACCATCAGCAAGTATTATATGCAATGGGAATAAGTTAGAAGCATTTCCAATAAGATTGGGGATGAAAGAAAGATGTTGACTATAACCCCTCTTATTCAATTTGGTACTAGAAATGCTAGCAGTAGCAATAAGAGAAGAACAAGAAATTGAAGGAATCAAATTAGGCAAAGAGACTACATTATCACTCTTTGCTGATTACATGATATGCTCAGAGAATACTAGAGAATCAAGTCAAAAACTACTTGAGATAATAAATTTGACAAAATTGCAGGATGTGAAATAAACACATATGAATCCTCAGCATTCCTATACAATTCAAATGAAGTCCAACAGCAAGAAATAGAAAGAGAAATTCCATTTAAAGTTACTGTAGATACTATAAAATATTTGGGAATCTACCTGCTAACACAAAAGCAGGAATTATATGAACACAATAAGAAACACTTTTCACACAAATAAAGTCAGATCTAAAAAACTGGCAAAACATCAGTTGCTCATGGTTAGATTGAGCTAATATAATAGAAATGACAATTTTACCAAAATTAATTTACCTATTTAGTGCCATACAAGTAAATCTACCAGAAAATTATTTTATAGAGCTAAATAAGATAGGAACACAATTCATCTGGAACCAAATGTCCAGAATATGAAGAGAATTAATGAAAATAAATGCCAGGGAAGGGGGCTCTAGACATACTAGATTTTAAACTGTATTATAAAAAGCAGCAGCCATCAAAACTACTTAATACTGGCTGAGGAATAGAATGGTAGAACAGTGGAATAGATTAGGTACACGAGACACAGAACTCAATGAATACAGTAATCTACTGTTTGACAGACCTAAAGACCCTAGCTTCTGGGATAACTGCAGCCCAGGGCAAGAAGTGACAGAGGTGTGGTGGCTGCAGTTGCTGCCACATGGCTGCCTCCAGAGCTCCTGGATGCTTATTGTAGGGAGACCAAGCAACCATTCAGAGGGAAATCACTCTTACTTTTACCTGCTTGGATCTAGATCATGGTCTTGGGTGGTGGTCCTGAGGTGTGTGGCCAGTGTGCCAGAACTTGTGGGGACTGTAGAGAGGGCACCCTCCTAGTAGCTCCAGCAGCTGCAAAAATCCCAGCAATTTGAGATACAGCTCTCTCCACTCTGGAGGCAGAGTTCTACCATGGCAAAGAACTCAAAGGTCATAAAATTGACTGGCAAGATGAGCAGGTAGAGGAAGCACTGTCAGACCATAGAATCCTTTTTTAGGGACAAAAAGGATCAAAGCATGGAGCAGGAGGAAGACAGCACAGTCAGAACTCCTGCACCAAAAGCTTCCAAGAAAAATATGAACTGGTTATAGGCTATGGAGGAGCTCAAGAAGGATTTTGGAAATCAAATAAGAGAAGGAGAGGAAAAATTGGGAAGCGAAATGAGAATGATGCAAGAAAATCATGAAAAGAGTCAACCACCTGACTGAAGAAAATAACACCTTAAAAAATAGATTAATCCAAATGGCAAAAGAGGCCCAAAAAGCCAATGAGGAGAATGCCTTAAAAAGTCAAATTTGCCAGATGGAAAAAGAATTTCAAAAGCTCATTGAAGAGAATAATTCTTTCTGAATTAGATTGGAACAAATGGAAGCAAATGATTTTATGAGAAATCAAGATACTATTCAACAGATCCAAACAAATGAAAAAATAGAAGGAAATGTGAAATATCTCATTGGAAAAACCACTGACCTGGAAAATAGATCCAAGAGAGACAATTTAAAAGTTATTGGAGTACCTGAAAGCCATGATCAAAAAATCAAGAAATTCTGAAGGAAAATTGCCCTGATATTTTAGAACCAGAGGGCAAAATATAAGTTCAAAGAATTTACCAATCACCTCTTGAAAAAGATCCCCAAAGAAAACTCCTAGGAATATTATAGCTAAGTTCTAGAGTCCCCAGACCAAGGAAAAAATATTACAAGCAGCCAAGAATAAACAATTCAAATATTTTGGAAACACAATCAAGATAGTACAAGATCTAGCAGCTTCTACATTAAGGGATCGAAGGGCTTGGAATATGATATTCCAGAGATCAAAGGAGCTAGGATTAAAATCAAGAATCACCCACCCAGCAAAATTGAGTATAATGTTTCGGGGGAAAATAGGGTCATTCAATGAAATAGAGGACTTTCAAGCATTCTTGATGAAAAACCAAAGTTGACTAGAAAATTTGATATTCAGATACAAGAAGCAAGAGAAGCATGAGAAGGTAAACAGGGAAAGGAAATCATAAGGAACTTATCAAAGTTGAACTGTTTACATTCCTACATGGAAAAATGATAATTATAACTTATGAAACTTTTCTCAGTATGAAGATAGGTGAAGGGAATATAAATGTGTATATATATATATATATATATATATATATATATATATATACATATATATATGTGTGTGTGTGTGTGTGTGTGTGTGTGTGTGTGTGTGTGCGCACGCGCGTGTGTGTATGCATACATGTATATGTCTATATAGGAGGGTATATGTGCATGTGAATACATATGTGAGTGTCTGTATATATGTGTACAGGTATAAACAAACAGAGGGCACAGGATCAATTGAATAGGAAGGGATGATATTTAAACAATAAATTTGAGAGGTGAGAGAGGAATATAATGAGTGGAGATGGGGAGAGACAAAATGGTGTAAATTATCTTATATAGAAGAGACAAGAGAAAACTGCTACAATGCAGGGGAAGAACAGGAAGGCAAAAGGGAATGGGTCAACCTCACTCCCATTGAATTTGGCCTAGGAAAGGAATGATATATACACTAAATTGGCCATCTTGTCCTACAGGAGAGTAGTGGGGAAAGGGATGAGATGGGGGATGATGGAGGGAAGGGCAGGTTGGGGGGGGTAGGGTAGTTTTGAAAAAGGACAGGGTCAAAATAGAGAATAGATCAAGTGGGCGGTGGGAAAGGCTGGAGGGAAATATACTCAGTCTTTCACAATATATCCACTATGGAAATGTTTTGCGTAGCTACACATCTACAACCTATAATGAATTGCTTATCTTCCCAGTAAGGGTGGGTGATGAGGAAAGAGGGGAAAGAATCTGGAATTCAAAGTTTTAAAATCAGATGTTTAATAAAAAAATATTATTAAAAATGGTAATTGTAACTAATGAGACTTTTCTCAGTATGAAGATAGTTGAAGGGAATATATATAAGTATATATATATATGCACACACATATATGTATATGTATACATACATATATATGTATGTATAAGAGGATGTATGTGTGTATAAATATATAT
>CM053581.1:307223766-307242712 GCA_028627135.1 Pseudochirops cupreus | reverse complement strand
TATTAGGATAAGGAGAAAGGGAGAGATAGAATAGGGTAAATTATCTCATATAAAAGAGGCATGAGAAAACTGTTAAATGGAGGGGAAGAGCAGGAAGGTGAAAGGGAATGCGTCAAACCTTACTCCCGTTGAATTTGGCTTAAGGAGGGAATAACATACACACTGAATTGGGTATCTTACCCTACAGGAAAGTAGGGGGGAAGGGGATAAGAGGGGGGATGATAGAAGGGAGGGAAGATTGGGGGAGAGGGCAGTTAGAAGCAAACACTTTTGAAAAGGGACAGGGTCAAAGTAGCAAATAGAATAAGAAGGGGGTGGGATAGCATGGAGGGAAATTTAGTTAATCTTTCACAATATAACTACTATGGAGATGTTTTGCATAACTACACATGCACAACCTTTATTGAATTACTATCTTCCCAGTGGGGGTGGCTGAAGAGGGAAGAAGGGTAAGAATCTGGAACTCAAAGTTTTAAGAGCAAATGTTAAAAAAAAAGTGTATACCCTTTGATCCAGTAATACCGCTTCTAAGGTTTTATCCTAAAGAGATCATACAAGTGGGAAGAAGACCCATTTGCACAAAAATATTTATAGCAGCTCTTTTTCTTGTGGGGATGCCCATCAATTGGGCAATGGCTAAACAAGTTATGGTGTATGATTGTGATGGAATACTATTATGCTGTAAGAAATGAGGAGCAGACAGATTTCATAATAACCTGGAGAGACTTATATAAACTGGTACTGAGGGAGGAGAACTTTGTATACAACTACAGACACATTGTATCTATGACTAATAACTTTGATAGACTGGGCTCCCCTCAGCAATGCAAGGTTATAACATAACTCCAAAAGTCTTGTGATGGAAAGGATGTCCACATCCAGAGAAAAGAACTAGGGAGTTTGAATGCAGATTGAAGCAAACTACTTGCTCTCTCTTTTGTGTTTAGTTTTGTTTGATTCCTTCTTTTGCATTGTTCACTCCATTGCTTATAATTCTTCTTTACAACCTGACTAATGCTTAAAGTGAAGATATTTGTAGAGCCTATATCGGATTATATGCCACCATGGTGGAGGTGTGGGAGGAGGAGAAGGAGGGGGAGAAAATTTGGAACTCAATGGATTGTGGAACTGAATGATATAAACTACAAGAAGATAAAAAAAATTAATAAAATAGAATCGGAAAAAAAATAGTGGTGGATAAATGGAATGGATTGGGTACATAATACACAGTAGCAAATTATCATACTAATCTAGTGTTTGATAAACTCAAAAATATCCAGGATTTTGAGATAAGAATTCATTATTTGAAAAAAAATTTCTGGGAAAACTGGAAAACAGTTTGGCCCAACATTACCTGGAGTCAGGAAAACGCATCTTCCTGAGTTCAAATCTGGCCTCAGACACTTACTACTTGTGTGATCCTGGACAAGACAACCTTTTTGCCTCAGTTTCCTCATCTGTAAAATGAACTGGAGAAGGAAATGGCAAAGTACTCCAATATCTTTGCCAAGAAAATCTTAAATATGGTCATGAAGAGTCAGACACACCTGAAATGGCTGAAAAATAGCAAATTAGAACCAAGGACCATCACCCCACCTCTAACCTCACCAAATGTTCGCGTATCACAATCCCTCCTCATACTTACATTCTTTTGTGCATATTGGAGGAAATCTAAACAATTTCCCTGTATTGGCCTTTCAGAAGCTACAGGACGGTTTTTGTGTCTCACTCCAGTCTTTCTCATCTTCAGTTCCTTCAAACAATGATTGTACTGATTTCTAGGCTTCTCCTCACTGTCCTGTACCCCTTCCTCTGGACACCTCCCAGTATGGCCATATGCTTGCCAGAATGTGTTACACATTATTCCAGATAGGAGGTCTTACCTGTGTAAGAAACCAAGGGCCTCACTATACCTAAAACTGAATAATGGCTTCTATTGATTCAGGTTGAATTTTCATTTGTTTTCAAGGATGCAGCAATCCAAAAAGTGATTATACAAAAGGGACTCATCTTTCCTCTCCCATGAGCTAGCTACAGGGTCACAGGATCACAGATTTTTTACCTAGAAGGGAACTTTCATTTTACCAATGGGAATGCTAGTACCCAGGGAGAAGAAATGACTATTTCAGAGTCACCTAGGTAGAACATATGTGAACCCAAGGTGAGTAATTCCCCTGTGACTCTGCTCTTTTGACTACATTGCAGCTGTACAACTTTTGCCAAATCATTTCAAACTAGCTTGAACTAAATATCCCTGTGTAATAGACATTTGATTCAATTAGTCACACACTTACTAAACAGAAAGTACATGCACCAAAGAGATAGCATCAAGGATACACATGATCAGAATAGGAAGTGGGTTGGTCATGGGGGGAGAGGAGGGAGAGAGAAGATAAAGAGAGAGAGAGAGAGAGAGAGAGAGAGAGAGAGAGACAGAGGGAGACAGAGAGAGAGACAGAGGGAGACAGAGGGAGAGAGAGACAGAGAGACAGAAAGACAGAGAGACAGAGAGAGAGAGACAGAGAGACAGAGAAAGACAGAGAGAGAGAGAGAGAGAGAGAGAGAGAGAGAGAGAGAGAGAGAGAGAGAGAGAGAGAATAGATACCCTTATACTTCTAGGCCACTGGCGTGACAATTGTCACCATTCTGGAAGCTTGAACCAATCCATCCCCCACTGAGCTGTCAAGGTGATTTTCATAAAGCATTCTTTGATCATCACATCCCCCTTCTTATTACATACAAAAACAACCTATTACCTTCAGGAGCAAATAAAAAACCCTCTGGCATTTATAGTCCTTCAAATACTATGCTTTTTTGGGACTCCTCTAATTCTTGACTCTGTGCCTTTTCACTGGTTGACCTGAATTACTAGAATGCTTCGCTTCATCTTGGGATCCCAGGGTATTTTCAAAACTAATCTCAAATCTCAACTCCTCTAAGCAGCCTTTTCCATTAATTCCATTCTTTCCCTCTGAGAATCACTTCTAATTGCACCATGTACGTCTTTTATGGACATGATTGTTTTCATGTTGTCTTCCCCATTAGAATGTAAGCTTCTTGAGGGTAAGGGTCCTGCAGGATAATCTTACAAAAACCTATTGAAACTATGTATAGTCAATTAAAACAAATTTCCACAGTTATCATGTTTAAAATAAAATTTTCTCATTCTGCATTTTGAATCTTTCACCTTTCTATCAGGAGATGGGTAGCTTGTTTCTTCCTTAGTATACTGGATTTCTGGTTGGTCATTATACTGTTAACAGTTCAGCACAATTGTAGTCCATTACATTAAATACCATATTTGTCCAGTCATTCTCTAGTTTATGGGCATTCACTCATATTCCTGTGCTTTGGTACCTCAAGAGGAGCTATAAATATTTTGGTATATCTTTAGAGTTTGTTTACCTTAGGACTTATCCCCTCTCTTGGCCAATCTGTAACTCTCTGTCTTTCTCTTCTTTTCTTCATATTTTTCTATTTAAGTGAAATGGAATTTTGTCCTCAACTCTGTATGTGTGTGTATTTTTCCTACATTTGACCAGTTCAGATGAGAGTGAGGTTGTGTCAGCCACTCTTTCCCACCCTTTCTTCTTTTTTGCATAGATATCTACTTGAGCATCCTGGTTATGAGGGATAATTTTTCCTTAGCCTTCCTTTCCTTTTCTCCATTATGTATTCCTCTTACCTTGTCTTTTCATTCTTTTCTTAAGATCTTTAAGAAATAACAGAACTATTCCCAAGCCTTATCTAGGTGGATTCCCTCCCTTAACTGTGATGAAAATAGGATTTAGAGGGGACACATGTATTACTTCAAAGTTTCTCTGAAACTGTCTTTTTAACAGGCATGCTTGGAAGTCCTCTATTTGTATTATACTCAGTTTTGCTGGGTATGTTACTTTTGGCCGTAATCCCATATTCTTTGCCTTTCTCCGCGGTTTTATAGTGGTGGCTGCTAAATCATGTGTGATCCTAATTTGATCCTAGGTGCTTGAATTCTTTCTTTCCAGCTGCTTGAAGTTCTTTGATGCAGAAGCTCTGGATTTTGACTATGAAGAGGTATGTCATCCAGGAGAAAGTCTGACTGTTGCAACCCTGATCAGAACTCTGAAAGTTCTTGACCTAGGTTTGGGTCTGTGCGAAACACAGACTTCTGCTAGATTCTAGCCATATCAGCCAGTCAGAAGACTCTGTTGGTTCAAAGTGGCAGAATTATAAAATTCCTCTTTAGTCTGGGTTTCTTGCCTTGGTTATTTGTCTGTAGACTTGGCTAGATATTGGAAGTGGATCCTTACTCTGAGCTTAGGTGTGAGTCACACTACTGCTACTGCTAGTTTCTAAATTTCCTTCTTTCTTGATACACTGCCCATGATCTCCCTACCTGGGAAAGATATCAAAACCAGTGCTGCTGGTATTATGGAGTTGTCTGTCTTGGCAAAGATACTTCAAAGCTTTGCTGTTGTTACAAGTTTGTGGGACCTGACAAGCTTTTACTTCTGAAGGATTTCAATGGTGACAGCTATCTGTTGAATTCCTTAGCCTGGAATTGTAGTGTCCATAGCACTGGAAAGATTGAGGTGGGGGTGGAGGAAGATAAGACAGTGGCATGGATTTTGTTGAAAACTCTCGCTCATGTGCTGTCAGGTCCTTCAGTCTGCTAGTGATAGTAGGGTGAGAGATGGGTGAGGAGTATTGATTCTTCTCAGCGACAGTGAGTGTCAGTTTATGCCCTTTTATTTGGCTTTGTTTTGAACTTTTTTAGGATTCTGGGTATCCTAAAGCATGGAGCAGCTGAACTTGCTTTATCTTTGGCACATAATTTCTTTTTTGGTGATTTTCAAGAGGTCATGGGGATCAGAAAAAAAAAATCTGTTTTTCCTTCTTGTTGCTCACATGACCCAGAATTCCTCACCCCTCCTAAATCATGTTATTTCAAAATATATTTCACTGTCCTCTGATGTTTCTACCTTCACATTAAGTTGTTGATAATTAGGGTATAGATTGACTTAGGTTGGAGAAACTTGTGAAAGGTCTTTCTAGAATTCTTTATCATCTACAACACATGGTGACACATAAGTTGCAATCTTTATGGGGGTTTTCTGCTTATGTTTATCACAAGTACTGAAAAGCCAGGTAACCAGGTGTCTTATGAATTTATTCCTGTGAAGTAGAGACATTTGGTAGCACAGCAGATATAGTTCTAGGCTTGGGATCAGGAAGATCTGAGTTCAAATCTGGCCTTAGACACTTACTAGCTGTGTGAACTTAGGTAAAGCCACTTAAAGTTTGTTTGCCTCAGTTTCTGCAAATGAAAAATGGAAATAATAACTTTTGTTTTTCTGTTCAGAAAAATCCTGGGAGCCGTCCTTTCATTTAGTAGTAGTTTCCTAAAGTTTTCTTATTTCATATAGAAAAATTGTCAATATTAATGTGGTTTAATTCTGACAGTCAAACATCAACCTACTGGTCTTTTGACAAAGACCTCACAGCTGATTTAATGTTTATAGGCTCAGAAATCATAAGTTTTAACATCTTCCCTCTTTTCTGCCATTTTGTCACCATTAACATAGAAGCAGAGAGAAATATGAATATTGAACATTTTTGTTTCTTTCATGGATTTTTATGATTAAATGATTCATCATCTGATGCCCAACCTTCCAGTAATGAGGATTCTTAAGTCTATAAGTCTTTGACTTATCTGTGTTTTAAAAAATAAAAATCACATACGATAACTATATTTACCATAATTAAATATTAAATTATTTATATAATTTATAATTTGTAAAAAATTAAATATGTCCATAATTAAATGGATTCACACACAACAGATAGTCTTTCACTGGGACTGCACTTAAGAACCTTTCCAATTTGGTGGGACCTGTAATAGCATGTGTTCTCTTGGCATAGCCTTTAAGAATTCAGGCTTCCCTCCATACCACAATGAGGCATTAGTGGATTCCTTTAGTGGAGAAAATTCGATTTATATTATATTTACAATGTATACCATGTAATTTAGCACTTGACTGTATATTGTCTTATATAATTTGCTTTTGCTTTGTGTGTATTTATCTTATCTTAGTTAGACCATAATTGTTTAAAGGAAAGAGACTATGCAATTTATCTGTGCCCTCTACAATGATAAGTATAAAATAGGAACTCAGCAAATAAATGGTTGATTGGTTTATGGATCATATTTGATCTCTCCCCATGCAGAGTTCATCTATATGACATAGTTTAGAAACATTAGAGATCATAAAGAAGAGGGCCATACATAGTGTTGACTTGTGTTTTGGTGTGTGTTCAAAAATATGGCTTTGACCTTTGTCTTGACTACATATCCAAGTAAAATACGAATGAATTTTACCTTATCTATGTTTTCTTTTTTCTTCACGTATGTTTTTCTCTATTAGATCACATTGGTGAGTCAGGGGCATTTCCAATGCCAATAATCTTGATAAGCATTGAAACATAAGTCAATGACAACCTACAAGAATGGTGTGAATAAAGTAGGTTACAGGAAGTTGCAACATTCAAGGTCATATTAGCAGCACTTGCATTAGATAGTTGATATTATTGCAGTTTAAATCATAGGACGGAGTCAAAACAAACAGAAGCAGTGGATAAGTTACAGAAAAAGGTTCTGGTTTCTACATGTGCTTAAAGAAGGGAAAAGTTCAGGGCCCTGGAGAGCTCCTTGGGACAAGCCTCATATACTTTGAAAGTCTTTCCTCATCTCTCTTCAAGAACCCAGTTCCATGTATTAATCCTCACTCTCAAAAAATGATCTTGCCACCTGTCTTATCAGGAAAATCAGGGTTCATTTATAGTGAACTCCTTCAGTTCCTCTCCTTGAAACAGCCTAGTATCCTCACCAGTCTCATCCTTCCCTTCAGATTCAAAGCATGTGTTGGCTTCCCCCTTGGCAAGGCTAACCCCGTAACCTCACTTCCATTGGCTCCCATGTCCTGTGAGTACCACTTTGGTCCTTTCTCTGCCTCTTGGTAAATTTATTCACTTTCACTGATTTCTGCCTACGTATGTGCTCAGGTTTCTTCATCCTGAAATCAAAACAAAAATACAAGTGGAAAATCTCACCTTAACTTTGTTATCATTTAAGCTATAATTTTGTTTCTCTCACCACTTTGAATGTGAGACTTCTAGTTAGAGGGGCCTACACTCACTATTTCTGTGTTTATATCTTAAACCCCTGCATTTTGGTTGCCATTCCTACCACTCCAGAAAAAGACTTTTCGAGATTGCTATATGGCTCCTGTCATTAAACTTTTCTTTGTCATCCTCTCTGACCCTGATTATAGAACACGATATTGTTGACTATTTCCCTTTCCTTATGACTTTTCCATCTCATGATTCTCTTCCTATATTTACCTTTTGTGTTTGCTGAACCCTCACAGAGAACCTGCCTCTTAAGGTATATTTTACCTGATGTCCAGATATTTGCCTTTTACCTAAACTTATCTATGTTTATCATATCTGTTCCTGTGGGGATGCTTTATTATTATCTATAAGGAAATTATACATATGTACATACATATGTCTATGTATATACATACATATATGTATATATGTATGTATGTCTACCCTTAACTCTGATTTTATATATATATATATTTTTTTTTTTTCTTTTTTTTTTACAACTGTAACCTGAGTATCTCTGGAAACCATATGCTATATTGGGATAAAAAGCTGGGCCTGGGGAGCCAGGAAGACCAGAATTCAAATCTAACCTTAGACACTTACTAGCTGTGTGATCCTAGGCAAGTCATTTAACTTCTATTTTCCTAAGTTTCCTTAACTATAAAATGGGGATCTTGCAGGGTTGTTGTGAGGATGAGAATATTTTTAAAGTACTTATTATAGTGCTTATTTTATAGCCCATAGTAGATGCTGTAAAAATGCTTATTTCCTTCCCCCTTCCCTACTGAAATGAGCTGGTGGTATAAAAACTTAGCATGTGCCCCACAATATGGCTTTCCTTTTAATTATTCATTCCTGTTCTAGTTTTACAATGCTCTTTATTCAGAATTTGAGAATCATTTTTGATTCTTGACTATTTTTCCACTTAAGGGGGCTTATGGAGGTAAAATAACTTGCCCATAGAGACACAGCTAATAAGTGTAAGAGATGGGATTTGGACCTATGTCTTCCAGACTACAAGTTCAATAGTGTGGTTTAATAGAGAGATCACTGTTCTTGTATTCTAGAAGACATGAGTTCAAATTGTGCATTTGACATCTAAATAGCTCAGTGACTGTGGGAAAGTTATTTAACTTCTCTGAGTTATTTCATCTGTAGATCTAGGAAGTTGGATTGTATGACATTTAAGGTTTCTTGTGTTTCTAAAACAGTGATCCTATGATCCCTCATCTCCCACATCTAACCAATTGTGAAGTTAATTCTATCTACTCAATATTTCTTCACCACATTTGGCTCTTCCTTTCCATTTTCATGGCATCTACTTTATTTTAAGCCCCCATTGCTCCTCATATAAACTATTTTACTGGCCTTCCAACTGGCCTTTCTATTTCTAGTTAATAACTTTTCCATTATATCCTTGATCCTACTGCCCAAGTAATATTTCTCAAGCAGATATCTGATGACAACCAATCCCTTATTGTCAAACTATCAATGCTTCTGCTTTAGTTTCTTCTTAAAACATTTGGTTTTAGACAATTCTTACCCAACATGCTTCATCTTCATTCTCATCCTAACTCTCATATTTCACCTTCTGTGCCACAGTACTAGAATTGATGTCTTTCCATTTCTTCCTTTCTGCTTTGGTCTCTTCTTTCCTTTAAGATTCAATTTAGATGTTACCTGATCAAGAAGACTGCCTTGATGCTACAAGGTGAAAGTGAACCCTCACCATATTCAAAAACTTTGCCTAGAATTGACTCTGTATTTAACTTACTATCCCTTATATCATAGTTTTTAGTATATTTACTATTTTCCCAAAGTTAGATTTTTAAACTCTTTAAAAGTTGGTCTATTTGATATCTATCTTTATATCCCCTGTGCCTAGTATGGTGACTTGCATATAATAGGCAGTTAATATTAGAATTAAATCAAGAACCTTTATTCATAAAGTTCTTGATGTAAATGTGAAATTTCTAGTTCAAAAGAGATCCTAACCATCTGTTATGGATGTCCATAATATCTAGGGAATCATCCTGATTCACCCAAGAACTTTTGGTCTCTACATCACAAAAGAGGGCTACATCAACATGAGTGGCATAGAACCCATAGGGGTTTGATGCCATAAGCCTTTCTGTGTCAGGGAGTCTGACAGGGGGAGGGGGAAGATGACTGGCCCCTCCCTCCAAATCCTTCAGTTATACTATTTCTTTTGAGAAAACATCTATGACTAGAAACAAACACATTTCAAAAAGCAAAACGTCCAGTATCATTGTAGGTTTTCCAAAGAGGAAAATTCATACAGGTTTTGAAAATTCAGCTAAATATAGTTTTGTTCTTTTTTAAAGCCCTTGCTTTGGCTGTGAACACAATGCACACAGAATTTAGAGGCTCCAATAAAAATGAGCTGAACTTACTAAGAGAGCCCCTGCAGATAAATTTTTAAAGCATACCAGCCTGCAAAATGTGCAGTGTTCTGTACACAATAGGTATTTAATTTTTTCTTCTCATTTGAGTGAATGAATATAGGAAAATGTTCACCAGACTTTTGAGAAGCAGCAGGGTACAATGGAGAGTTCTCTGAGTTTGGCATTAATAATAGAAATAGCCAACATTTGTACAGAGTTTTTAGGTTTGCAAAGCACTTTGTGTAGCACTTTACTCATATGATTCTCACAATAACTGTATGAGATATTTCCACTTTGCAGATGATAAAATTCAACTGACAGAGGTTGAATAACTTTCCTGGGGTCACTGGTCAGGGGAAAGAACAAGTATTTGCATGGTACCTCCTTTGTATCAGGCACTGTGCTAACTGGTTTACAAATATTTCATTTGTGCCTCATAACAATTCTGTGAGGTAGATAGTGTTATTATTCCCCATTTTGCAGTTGAGGAAATTGAGGCAGAAAGGTAAGTGAGCTGCACATTTTCATATAGCTAGTAAATGTCTGAGGCTGGAGTTGAACTGAAGTCTTTCTGACTCTAGGTTCAATACTCTATCCACTATATTGCCTGTCTCTTTAGAGACACAGAGCTAGTGTCAGAAACGGAATTTGAACTCAGCTCTTTCTGACTCTGAGTCTAGCACTCTATTCACTGTGCTGCTGTAACTGGTTTTAAATCATGACTCTGCCACATTCAACCATTTGCAAGTCACTCCATCTGTGTGACTTGGTTTATGAATCTGTAAAATGAGTATATTATCCACATTTTGTGAAAAGAACATTGTAAAGTATTATAGAAATATGATTGTATGTCATTATTTCTCTTGCCTCATATTATGGCGATAGAGCTTTTTATAACAAAAAATTGGGAGTCTGAAGAGCAAAAAAAGTCCCTCTTGGCAATTGTAAGCATTCCAAGTGGAATAATTCCCATAGTTATTTCATCTGCTTGGGGATTTGTGAGTTTAGGAAGCAAACATGGGAATCTGACACCTGGGAATGGGTTGATACTGATTCACTTATTCAGAGATTCTCTTGACCACTAGCTCTGTACTTCTATCAGAAGCACATATTAGCTCTGAAATGGGTTTAGAGTCTTGGAAGACACCCCTATGTCCCCAAGACTATTCAAGGGATCTTTCACCCTCTCTGTTTCTTCCTCTGAAAATGAGAGTCTCAGACTGGATGATTTCTATGCTCTCTTCCTGCTCCCAAATTGAATGTGTCTGTGTCTTATTGATGGCTACTCTGTAAAAGGTGCTGTACTAGAGCCAGAGTGGAAGAAGTATAAACCATAGCTCCCATGTTCAAGAAATTTACAATCTAGTTAGATGAGACATATACATAGAACATTTACTAGCAATCTGAAGCAATATTATTAAGTGCCAAGTGAGTATAATGGACATCAGATGCTATGTATATGGAGGAAGGAGAGACAAGTCTGGGCTAGGATGGTCAGGGAAGACTTCCTGGAGGTGGACTTAAAAATGTGTAGAATGACATTTTGTGGATGAGAGGAATCACTGATTAGAGGAAAGTTTCCTCCTGCTTGTCTGTCAGTGATGGGGAGAGCATTCCCAGGGATAATCATGTTGGCAGAAGAGTGGAGGCAGTAAGAAAGCACAAAGCATACTCAAGAAGTGGTATGATGGAGAGTTCATGTTAAGGAGTAGTAAAAA
This sequence comes from Pseudochirops cupreus, assembly GCA_028627135.1. Classification (NCBI taxonomy): domain Eukaryota; kingdom Metazoa; phylum Chordata; class Mammalia; order Diprotodontia; family Pseudocheiridae; genus Pseudochirops; species Pseudochirops cupreus. The sequence continues at coordinate 307,231,437 of CM053581.1, read as the reverse complement.
AAATACGATGGGATATATATATGGAGGATCAGGATGTGAAAGTCCTTAAATAGCAGGCTAAGGCATTTGAACTTAATTGTGGAGTTGATAAGGAGTCATTGAAGGTCATGTGCATTTTGTATGGCTACACTATTTTTTTTCGGAGTCCAATTAGTGGAAAGAAGACCTTGATTTGAACCATAACTACTATTTACTTTGTGAGTTTGGGCAAGCTATCTCACCCCTTTGAGCTTCAGTTTCTTCATCCTATATAATTGTTGGTTTATAATAAGGTTTCATTCATCTACTTCTTGGGGCTGTTCTAAGTTAGATAATAGCAATCATATACACGCATATATAGAGGACCATAGGATCTTAGCTCTAGGGGTCATTTAAATTCTCATTTTGCAGATGAGAAATCTGAGGTCAATGAAAGTTAAGTAACTTGTCTAACCTCATCAAGCAATTAGCAGTCAAGCCTCAAACCCAGGTCATTTGATTCTATCAACGAGTTTTTCCCTAAAGGAGATTTTCATAAACTCCTCCAAATTATACTGATAAACACATTTGATAAAATACCATGGTGTAGTATAGCTGTGAAACAATATGTAATTATTATGGGATTTTTTGTTGTTGTTTCTTAAGCATGTGGCTTTATAGACCAGCCATTAATCTCTGGCCTGAGAATAATGATAAATGGTGATGATAATGATGATGACTTTTGGTACTGTGATTTCGCTGGTATAGGGAACTCTCAATAAAGAGGGGAAACTCTTACTGTTGCAGACCAGCAACTATCATCCAACTTGTAGACATAGAGAGTAATCTAGGGCACTGAGAGGTCAAGTGACTTATCCTGTGTAACAAAAGCAGCATATATTAAAGGCAGGAATCAACCCAAGTGTTTTTGACTCCTAAGTGGACACTCTGCTCACTATATCTGTCGCCTTTCTGTGCATAATGATAATAATTATAATAATGTGAATAATGATGATGATGATGAAAATGATGAAGATAGTGATAATAACTCTCATTTGTTCAATGTTTATAAGCTTACGAAGTGCTTCTCCTGTAATAATACCATGAGGTAGTAAAGAATCCAAGTATTATAATCATTGTCTTATAATTTGTCTTCCAACGTCCCTTGTTAGTGCTACCTTTAAGGTCCAATAAATCTAAGAGAGGTGAAGTGAACAGCGAGCAAATATCACAGCTGGGATTTGAATACTGGTCTCTTGACTCCAGGTAAATTCCTGATTCCACTATATACATCCCTGAATCCCTTTGGTGCCAGCTTATGACATTTGCTGGCCTGACTAAAGGGGATACCTGCAGTCATCCTGGTAGCTGAGAGACTGAAAGAAAGTCATAGCATATTTGTAGCCTTTCTGCTCCAAAACATGAAGGAATTGCTACCATGGGAGCCTGTTCATCATATAGATTGCTCTTTGCCTTTGTCCCTCTGTCCTCCAGAGCAGCACAGGTTGGGCTTCTTTGTTTGTAAGGACAACAGCTCAGGACCTTGCTCCAGGAAATCTCTTTGTTTCCAGAAAAGGACATATTTGCCTTCAATACCCCTCAGAAAACTGTCCCTCTAAGTAAAGAACCAAGGCGGCATTGGTGTAAATGGAATGTTTCAACCAATCAGGCACAAAGCAATAGCAGCTAGTCAATTAATTAAGTGACAAACTAAGCACAGATTCATCAAAGCCACTATTTTGCTTCCTAATTAGTACTCATAATCACTGTGCTGGGGGGTTTTTCCTCCAAATTCATCAAAATCTGATTTAATTGTCACAAACACCTGAATAGAAAATTAAAATTGTATGTTAAATCGAGGTTCCTGGCTAGGCAGTAGTGATGAAGCTCACTTTCCCAATCAAGGAAGGATGACCTAAGAGTCTGATCATTTTACATAATTTAATATAAGATTATAAATGGCCAAGATTTCAAATCTCCAAAAGGAAGGGGAGGACCAGGAAGCCCAGTCCTGGTACACTGTGGTTTCTCTTTTGTTTCTCTAATTACTACTTAAAAGTATTGAAGGATTTATATCACATTAGAGGCCATGTAGGGGTTATTAACCTGAGGTCTATGAATTTGTTTTAAAAAATATTTTGAAAGCTGTGTTTCAATGTAATTGGTTTTCTTTGTAATTCCATATTTTCTTTTATTCATTTAAAAACATTATTCTGAGAAGGGGCCCATAGGCTTCACCAGACTGTCAAAGGGATCCATGACGCAAAGAAAGGCTAAGAACACCAGATTCTAGTGCAACTCTCTTGTGTTTTTTTAAATATTTTATTTTGTTTTTAATTTATGGAATAAAACAAGCATTTTCATGACATAGTATGATTAAAAAAGATGATTGCCCATGAAACTGCAAATCTACTATGAACAACTCGCTATTGCTTTCCAATACACAACAAAATCATCATGTAAATTTCTTTTGTTCTTCCCTACTCTCCACCTCCCTGTCCCTAGAGATGATCTAATCTTCTTATTTTACAAAAGAGGAAACTGAGTCACAGAGAAGGGAAGGGACTTATTCAAGGCCACATAGCAAGTTAGTACTATCTCTAGGATTCAATCACAAATCTTTTGACTCTAAAGTCAATGTAATTTCTGCTTTACTGTCCTATCTCTTAGAGCAACTCTTTCCCCAATAGCACCTAGAGTGTGTCAAATTTTGTGTACATAAATAGTAACTAGCTTGTGCATGACTTCAGGGGTGGGGATTATAGATTGGATAAACAGCTCTTTGCTACCACTATCCAGAGATATCTCAAAGACTGAATTACTGTCATTGTCTAGTAAACCATGGCAATGGTATATATGTGAATGGAGATGAGTAGAAGAGGCAAGAGAAGGTTCAGATGCATTGGGATAGAAAAGAAGTTTTGGGGAAACAGGAACAGAATTGAAAAGGAAGTGGGCGGGTGGCTAGGTGGTGTAGTGAATAGAGCACAGGCCCTGGAGTCAGGAGGACCTAAGTTCAAATGCGGCCTCAGACATACTAGCCATGTGACCTTGGGCAAGTCACTTAACCCCAATTGCCCTGCCTTCTCCCCTCCCCCCAAAAAAAGACAAAAGGAAGTAGGGTCTTAATTCAAGAGGATCATGGGACCATAGGATTTAGAGACAAAAGGGACCTTCAAGATCATTTCATTCAGTCATCTCATTTTAGACATAAGGAAACTGAGTTGAGTGAACATGTCACTGGAACAAGAAGAATGAACTTGGAATTAGGAAACTTGGCTTCCAATCCCACTTTTCCCATTGATGAGCTATGTAACTTCAGCAAAGTCACTTTATCTTTCTGAGTCCTAGGTTCATACCTTGTAAAAAATGGGGTAAACTAGATGATCTCTAAGGTCCTTGACAGCTGAAATTCTATGATTCCATTGGTAGCCATGATCTAAGCCCCCAAGTTCACATAGACCTAAACAATCTGATCCTGGGGTTCTGATCCCAAGGGAATCCATATCTCTCTTTGACACATTTTGTACCCACATGGAATTGTAATTCTATATCTTAGGTGTGGGTCTTGATTAGTTCTTTCAATACATGGGTAACAAGATCCATTCTGGAAAAAAAAATTAAAGGGGAATATCATACATGGGACATCTTTTTAAATTTTTTTCACTACAGAAAATAAATATGAATTAATAGACACCACATCACAAGTGAGTTTCATGAATGCATATATAAAACAGTCAGATTACTCACTAGACTGCAATGGAACATAAAGACAATTTGAGTGACTGCTGAGCAGGTATTTTCCATTTATTATAGACTTATTCTATCTGAGCATTTCACAGCATTATCATAGAAGGTAGGTAAAACTCAGATCTCTGGGCCTTTCTTGATAGGGCTTTAGTCCTCCAGTTGTTGGAGGTCCTCTTCTTCCTCCAAAAAGCACACTATGTATTGAGAAATTTTTTTCCCTTTAGGAGATTGGCACCTGACTCTCAAACTCAGTGACTTAGTCTCTTGGAAAATGTACAAATTTAGAACCCTTAAGATTATAAATTGTTGTTGACATCTTTATCTTTATATCACTTTCATTTCACAGTATATCCATCTAACCCCATTATCCCCCTTTCTCCAGGATCCCAGAGGGTCTTCTCTTATAACAAAGAATGAAAGAGAAAAGAAATTTTAAGCAAAATTGACTGCCCTGTGACTCTCAAGAAATTAACTTCTCTGGCCTCAGTTTCTCATCTGTAAAATGAGGGGGTTAGACTAGATTACTACTAAGATCCCTTCAGACTCTAAACGTATGATTCTAGGATCTACCTGACATATCACTTAACATCTTGCAGTATTTTGCACCCATAATCCCCCACCTCTGCAAACAATGGAGGAGGAACATTCTTCTATTTATTCTTTAGGGTCAATTTGATCATTATAATTCCATAGCTTTCAGTTTTGATTTAAAAAAAAATTCAGTTTTTATTTTTTGTCTTTCCATCTCTATTGTTGTCATTGTATATATTATTTTCCTACTTTTGCTTAATTCTCTTTGAATCCATTCATGTAAAACCTCCCAAACTTCTCTACTATCTTCAAATCCATAATTTCTTATAGTGCCATAATGTATTATATTCACACATTGTTGAGGACCACAGGCCAGTGGAACTCTGACCCTGATGGCTGAACAAGCCCTCTCAGGTGTTTGGCCTGCTAATGTGCCTGGATCAGTTCCCCATACCCCAAGAAAGTGCTCAAACACACAGGTGTGAGGATTAGGTCCTCAAGATAAGCCTAGCATTTACACCCATGGCCTGGAACAAGAGAAGTGTGCAATGTCCTCAGGGGAAAACAATTAGGGAGGAGGATTATGGCTCTATAAAGCTGTGCCTGGAACAATAAACATTGGCTCTTTACTTTGACCCTTCTAAGAGTCCAGTCTCTTTTTATGCACTCACTAGCAACCTCTGGGTCAATGACACTTTCTCAGCCCTGCTTAGGGATGGCAGGGCTCCCACACTTTCTCAGCCCTGCTACAGGACAACAAGGTTCCCCATAACTGGCTCCCCACAATACATCACAATTTTAAGCCATTTCTTAGCTAATTGTCATTACCTTTATTCTAGTAACATTTTATTAGGAAAAAAAAAAGGTGCTGCCATAAATAATTGGGAGTACGTGAGGCCTTTTTATTAACCGTTTACCTCCTTGGGGGTCTCTGCTTTGCTGTGGGATCTCTGGATCAAATAATATGGACATTTTAGTCACTTTCTTATAGTTAAAATTGCTTTAAAAAAATTGGACCACTACATAGTTCTACCAACAGTGTATTAGTGTGCACGTCTAACAGTATAACATTAATCACCTCCATCTTTCGTTCCCTTCACCAGTTTTTTGAGTGTGAAATATAACTTCAGATTTGTCTTGATTTTCATTTCTTTTACTCATCAATGATTTAGTGCAATTTTTATATGGTTGTTAATAGTTTGATTTTCTTTTTTGGGGAACTGTTTGTTCATATCTTTGACCATCTATCCATAGTAGAGAGTGATGTTTGGTTTTATATAGTTGTCTCATTTTCCTATACATTTTTTATGTCAGATCCTTATTAGAGATAATTGATGAAAAAATATTTCCCAGTTTTTCCTTTCTTCTACTATTTGGGTTTATTTTATTCTTGCAAGACGTTTTCACTTTCATGTAACTGAAATTATCTATCTTTTTGTGATTGTGTCTATCTCTTGTTTGATAAAAAAGACTTCCCCTTAGCTATACCTGTGAAAGGTACTTGCTTTGGTCCTCTGCATTTATTTATTTTTTTATGGTGTGATTTTAAATAATCATGTCACCTATCATTTTGAGTTTATTGTGGTGGATATTATAAAATATTTTCCAGTTTTCTGAGAAGTCCTAGTCAAATAGGGATATATTTCCCTTAAAAATGTCTATTTTCAAACTTATTAAATTGGAGTCATTAAGTTTAATTGTTTCTGATTCAAACTTGGGAATCTTTGATTCCTGAACTATCCAGGAGGTAACCCCCAAGGCTTGAAATATTCATTCTCAGAATTGCTGGTCTTTAACTAGTTCAGAAAAAGAAACAACCCATGAGGGGGCAGAGCCAAGATGGCAACGCAGGAGCAGCAAGGTACGGCAGCTCCCACACAGCCACATCAAACACCCATAAAATATGACTCTAAACAAATTTTAGGGCTCTAAAAAGCACACAGATATACCTTCCACTAAAGGCAGCTCAGCTAGGAGGGACCATTTCAGTGCTGGGAGCCAAAACCAGCCCAGCCTGAAACCATGGCGTGGCCCCAGGGGTGGCTGAATGAGCCGAGCCAAGCCACAGCTAGAGCTTCAGGGGAGTGGATCTATGGCAGCTGTGGCAATTTCCAGAATTATCAAGCCATAAGAAAAAAGGACTAAGTGAAAGGTCAGTGGAACTTGGCTAAAATTGGGGGAGAAAAGCAGGTTGGCCAAACTGCCTCCAGAGAAAGGAAGCAGCAGAAGCAGAGGCCCTGCAGCCGCCTCCACATTGCTGCTTCAGAGCTCCCGGCCTGCAGACTGCAGGGGGGCCAAGCAATCATTCAGAGGCCAAGTGCTCTTGCATTGAGCAGCCTGGATCCAGATTGTGGTCTTGGGTGGTGGTCCTGGGGTGCGTTTTCAGTGAGCCAAAGCTGGTGGGGGCTGCAGCAGCCTCCTAAAAGCTCCAGCAGCTGGGAAAGCCCCTGCGATTTGGAACAGAGCTTTCCCCTCTGGAAGCAGAATTCCACAGAGCTAAAAAATTATTGACTGGCTATCATGAGCACTCAAAGGAAGCAAAGTAAGAATAGCAACCAAACTCTAGATTCCTTCTTTTGGGACAAGAAGGATCAAAGCAGGGAACAGGGGGAAGACAACACAGTCAGAACTCCCACACCAAAAGCTTCTAAGAAACATGAAGACTGCCTAAAAGCTAGAGATCAGCTTAAGAAGGATTTTGAAAACCAAATGAGAGAAGTGGAGGAAAAATTGGGAAGAGAAATAAGAATGATGCAAGAAAATCATGAAAAGAGAGTCAACAACCTGACTGAAGAAATTAACACCTTCAAAAATAGATTAACTCAAATGGCAAAAGAGACCCAAAAAGCCAATGAGGAGAAGAATGCCTTAAAAAGTCGACTTTGCCAGATGGAAAAAGAATCTCAAAAGCTTTCTGAAAAGAATAATTCCTTCAGAATGAGAGTGGAGCAAATGGAAGCTAATGACTTTATGGGAAGTCAAGATACTATCAAACAGATCCAAACACAAGAAAAAATAGAAGGCAATGTGAAATATCTCCTTGAAAAAACCACTGACCTGGAAAACAGATCCAGGAGAGACAATTTAAAAATTATTGGACTACCTGAAAGCCATGATCAAAAAAAGAACTTAGAAAGCATCCTTCAAGAAATTCTCAAGGAAAATTGCCGTGATATTTTAGAACCAGAGGGCAAAATAGAACTTGAAAGAATTTACCGATCACCTCTTGAAAAAGATCCCCAAAAGAAAACTCCTAGAAATATTATAGCCAGGTTCCAGAGTCCCCAGATCAAGGAGAAAATATTACAAGCTGCAAAGAAGAAACAATTTGAATATTGGGGAAACATAATTAGGATAACCCAGGATCTAGCAGCTTCTACATTAAGGGATCAAAGGGACTAGAATATGGTATTCCAGAGGTCAAGGGAGTTA
>CM053581.1:307206293-307223266 GCA_028627135.1 Pseudochirops cupreus | reverse complement strand
TGTGTGTGTGTGTGTGTGTGTGTGTGTGTAATTTTTATTATTAATTACATCCAACTGGGAATTAAGATACACAGGCACTGTGGTAGGGAGATCCATCCTGCCCTACTAGAAAGTCAGAGGGGGTGAGGGGGAGGACATAGGAGAGAGCAGATTGGGGGAGGGGTTACACAGTGAGATGACTGCTTTGAGGTATTGGGTAGGGAAATGATGGGGAGAAAATTTGTAACTCAAAATCTCATGGAAATGAATGATGTAAACAAGAAAATAAATAAATAATTTATTTTTTTAAAAAAGAAATGATGAGATAGATGCCCTCAGAAAAACCTAGAAAGTCTTATATGATTTGATGCAAAGTGAAATGAATAGAATCAGTAAAACATTGTACACAGTAACAGCGATATTGCAAGATGAACAACTATGAATGACTTAGCTACTCTGAGCACTGCATTGATCCAAGACAACTCTAAAGGACTTGTGAAAAATGCTAACCATCTCCAGAGAAATAATTGATGGAGTCTGAATACAGTTGGAAAGATATTTTTTTACCTTTATTTTTCTTGGGGTTTTGCTTCAGTCTATGTTTTCTTTTACAACATGACTAATATGAAAATATGTTTTGCATGACTACACATATATAACCTATATCAAAGTGCTTGCCTTCTCAATGAAGGGGATGGGGAGAGAGAATTTGGAACTCAATTTTGAAAATGAATGTTGACTATTGTTTTTCCATGCAATTGGGGAAAAATAAAATGCTAAATTTAAGAAAAAGAAAATTAGGATTAGTTGAATATTTTTTAAAAATATGTCAAATATTTTCAGCAATTCAGAAGTCTTATACCTATATGTCTCAAATAATTTCTTTAAGAAGAGAGTTGACACCTTGATAAATCCCTTGTACAAGACAAATATTGTACTGATATCCAAACCATTGAAAAAACTGAGATGGAAACATAGAAAAAAAAATAATAAATTGTTCAATATTTCAACAGGTCCACGTTGTAACTTTTGTGAAGGGATGTGCACAAGCTAGCTAAAACTGGATTGTAAGTGCTGATTGTTCATTTTTTAGTGTGAGCACTTATATTTCAGAAATAAGCAAATCCTACAAATCAGAGCTTCATTTATTGTGTGGTTGATAGTCTAGACTTAAGATAAGATGGAGAAGATGTTAATAATGCAAATTAAGTTTAAAAATATACCATACACACACATTTGAGAGTTATAATGGGTAAAAATTTACTATTACTGCCATTGTTGTGTTTGGTCCAACAAGGTAGATTATGCCCAACCCATACCTTCTCCTCTTATGCAACTGTGGCCTATGACCTCTTATAAATCCTCCACAATGGACCACCCAATGTGTTCAGGGGATTTTCTCAAAATACCTTGACATACAGAGTTATCAATGAATCAGAGAGGACATCCAGTGCTTAATTCTTACTTTTGACACATGATCAACTCACTTTCTCTTCTAGTTAGACATTCTCTAACAATATATTTTATTCTACTTCTCTTGCAAAATTCTTCAGTGGTAATATATTATAACCTACTCAAGATGACCTGCCTCTACATTAATGTTTGGTGACCCTCAGTTTGAATTTTCCAGAGACTACGTGATATGTTGTTGTTATTCATTTCTTTTAGTCATGCCTTAATCTTCATGACTCCATTTGGGTTTTTCTTGGCAAAGATACTGGCATGGTTTGCAATTTCCTTCTACAGCTCATTTTACGGATTAGAAACTGAAGCAAACAGGTTAAGTTAATTGCCCAGGGTCACACAGTTAGTGTCTGAGAACAGATTTGAACTCAGGAAGTTGAGTGCTTCTAATTCCATGCCTGGTACTCTATCCACTGTGCCATCTAGTTGTCCCATGGTATTCCATGGCTTAAAATCACATAAAATCACTGTAAAAATGTCATTAAAACATGGTCCTACATTTCAGAAAGAAGCCTAATGTCATTAAAATATATAATATGTGTGTGGACAGATACTCCTTCATTTCAGAATGAAACCTAATGTCATCTAATGTCATTTTTTTAAAGAAAGAAAAAAGTCTTCACAATTTCCCAAAGAGAATACAGCCTAGTCTTTTTTTCTTGTTCAATTCTCAGTCTAGCTCATATATGAATATATGTGGATATGTGTGTATTTATGGATAGACCAACAGACAGACAGATAGATAGATAGATGGTTAGATAGAGGCAGATTAATCCTACATATTATCTGCCCAAATGCATATCATAGCTCTGATGACAAACATTTGTCATCTACTAGTTTGTTTGTTTGTTTGTTTTTCCTGAGTATAAGGTTAGGCTAAACTCTTTTTAGTGATTATGGATTTTATTTAGGAGGTTCTGCAATGTTTTAGTGGCTAATGTAATACAAACCATGTCATCTGCAAATAAGAGTATTGATTAGGAACTCACTCTTCCATCAGAACCCTGTGCTGGACTTCCTACATGGTAGAGGCAAACAGCTCAGTAGGATTTCGTCTCTTAGTTTGTGCTTCATTCAGTATTAATAATGATCAAGGGTCCTTTTTCCTTAATACAGAGGATGACTCTCTGAGTAGGAGATGGGAGAAGGACTCTATCTATCTCTATCTATCTATCCATATATATGTATATATATATATGTGTGTGTGTGTGTGTGTGTGTGTATGCATGTAAGAGTATATGTATGTATGTGTATATGTATGTTTATATGTATATATATAGTATATGTGTATAGATATATATATGGAAATAAAAGTGATGTAAATGCCAAATATGCCATTAATTTTTTAAAATAAAATAAAAATTATTTAGGAAAAATTGGTGTCATAGAACTTTTAAAAATAATCAATAGGTCACCAAAAAAAAAAGTATCTGTTGCATATTTCAAGGAATCATTTGATTTTGACACATATATGAGACACATCTTATCTCAGGTAAGGCCCTATGGTAGCATTTTGCTTCAAATGCTTTTTTAGTAGTCAACAAACAATAAATACAGTGGGATTTTATACCCTCTAAGCCATTTGACTAATTGTATTACTCTAAAGCTACAGTCTATTATAGCATACAATTTATGAAAACCTAAATATTCCTTTCTCATACCTTCATTAAAGATGCCCTTAAAGTGTATGTATGTAAGTATAAGTATATATTTAGGTAGGTATGTATGTATATGTATACACACATATGTATACATACATATGTTTGTATATATACATTCTATAAATAATATTCATTACAATTTTGTAGAGATGGAGAAGTAAACATATGGATTAGTAGCTATTAATGTACTCTCAGTCACTTCTGCATAATAATATATGAGATATTTTGCTCAAGCATTTGTATCCCTGCCTAGATCAGCTACCTTGAGAATTGATGCCTTGTGTCACTTAAACTTGTGTCATCTTTGGTATGGACATGAGCCATGCATACTTGGTCTGTTCCTGCTACTTTTGGCATCTATGTTTTCTTTAGTGCCAACTCTACTTCCTCATATAGCACATTAGTTACTATGACGTTAGAATCCAAATGTGGTGGTTTCACTATAATTGATAAAGAAGGTTTATTATTTTAAAAAATTATGGATCTTTTACATTTTTCATCCATTTCTTATCCTCCTTTCAGTTTTGTCTTTAATCCCATGGGACGCTTTGGTTCCATCTCTTGCCAAAATTTAACCTTTTCCTCACCCCTTCCCTTTCTCCTCACTTTTATGATGCAATGCACATTATAATTTCCATCATTCTATTCTAAAATATTTTATATCAATCTTGGATTTGGTGGTCATGTCTCTCTTCTTGTCAAGGAGGTCAAATGATTGCTTTTTGATGGTCTCCTTTTGTGGCAATTGATTTCTGAGGTTTAAATACTAAAGGCCAGCATTATGTAGTGGATATTGAGTTAACCTCAGAGTCAGAAAGACATAGATTCAAGTCGCTGCTCTGAGAAATACTGTCTTTGTGACCCTAGGTAAATCACTTAACCTCTCATTGACTCAGACAACTCTGTAACATGACTTGTAGAACAGAGATCTTCATTGGTAGATGGATTTCCTCGTTGTGATGACTGATCCAATCCGAAAGAGCCATAAGACTTCCTTAGGAAGTGAAAATATTCAGTGTCTGTGTCTCTTCTATCCATTTCTCATTTTTCAGCATCAACAATTTATTTATGTAATAAGAATTGGCACATAGAGTATTCTACTTTTGATTCTACTTCTCAGAAGGGGAAAAGTTAGAAGGCCTGCTTCTGGGACAGTCATGATACTGTGTAATTGTTGTGTTTGTCCTTCATTTTTGAAGAGGACCTTGGCATCAGAAAAATGATAACATGACTTGCAGTTGACTTTCATTTGAGTGAGGGAGGGCTGTACAAGGTCATCAGCCTCACTTTCTCCTCCAGAGCCATCTGGGTCCAGTGACCTGATATTCATCAGGATGACTGGAGATGGTTCAGGATGCAGTACTTTTTATGTACTCACTTAGAATGAGGTAATGCCCATTCATGGAAGTGTCAGAGAGCTATAGGAGAATGCACAAACATTCTGTAGCTAGTTCTGGTCTACTAAGACTTGATGGATAGCAGCCTCTTTGATTTACTATAGCTCTGGAACTAGAACCCATGAGACCTTCAACAGATCTCAGTCAGCTTCAGACTCTTCCTCTCTCTTGGTAAATGGCCTCTCTCTTGGTTGGATAGCTTCACTAATGGAATTTGGTATGAGATATAGGTATAAAGAGAGAGTCCTTGGGCCCTTCACCTCCAAGGACATTATATCCCCTCATGAATATGGGCCTCAGTTTTGTGCCTACCTTAGCATTTGTTCTTTTGTTTCAGGTGGAGAGTAATCTAGAAACTCCCACCTTGTGAGTTTCAGAAGGTCAAGACAGCAAGCTGCCAGGAGGTTGAGTATAGAGACCATGCTGTATTTTGCTACCAGACAAGCATCAATGCCCCTTAGATTTAAAGAGAGATTTTTGAGAACTGGCTCACCAGTAGCTGAGATGAGGACTCTTTTGGTCACTTTGCTGCATTTAGACCTAAATTTGTGGGACCAATCTTTATGTGAATCTGCCAAACCTGAGCCCATTCTTCCCAAAGACAGGAGTAACATAGGGGAAATATGCCCACAAAGTGCTGAGGAGAGATATTTGTACTTTTGTTATTTTTCCCCCAATTTATTAAATTTTTTATTTTTACTTTTCAACATTCTCTTCTGTAAGTTTTAAATTTTCTCCCTCTCCTTCCCCAAAACAACTTGCAATATGATATGGGCTCTACACATACATTCATATTAAACACATTTTCACACTAGTCATGTTGTATAGAAGAGTTAGAATGAAAGGGAGAAACCGTGAGAAAGAAGAAAAAAAAATTTTTTAAAGAAAGTAGTCTGTGTTGCTCTGCATTCCAACTCCATAGTTCTTTCTCTGGATGTGGCTGGTATTCTCCATCATGTGTCCTTTGGATTGCTGAGAAGGGCTAAGTCTATCTAAGTAGGTCCTAATCACACACTATGGCTATTACTGTGTACAATATTCTCCTGGTTCTGCTCCCCTCACTCAGCATCAGTTCATATGAGTCTTTCCAGCTGTCTCTGGAGTCCACCTGTTCATCATTTCTTATAGCACAATAGTATTCCATTACATTCATATACCACAACTTGTTTAGCCTTTCCCCAATTGATGGGTATCCCCTCAATTTCCAGTTCTTGGACATCACAAAGAGTTGCTATAAATATTTTTGCACACGTGGGTCCTTTTACACTTTTGTATTTTTGTATCTTCAAAATAAACATTCTTTTGTAAAGGTTGATTGATGTTAAGATGTTCAATGGAATTGGGACTCTACTGCCGGGTGTATAATAGTTGGGGAAATACAACCTATGGGGCTTGAAACGATAGTGTTGGAAGAGATATGCTACAATCCCTCAGGGTATTCCTAGAATCCTAAGGGAGAGATGTAGAAGCCTGACTCTGGGATAGTGGACCAGAGCAATACTTACTACATGAAAATAAATCATGTTGAAGTTGCCTTAATTTTTTTTCCATGCTGTTTTCTTATTTTTCTTAATTCTTCTAGTTGAATATTGATTTTTGTCTTTGCCAAAATTCTTCTGGTGATGCTATGTGGCTGAAAATACTAGGACATGACATGTGGCTTTGGATCACAAAACAACACAATCTCTGAATAAATGAAGAAAAAATATAGATAGCAACATGTGATGAAATTGAGGCAATGTGTGGTTGAAAAATTAAGTGGATTGGTCATATAACAAAAGAAATAACACATGGATCACCTGAGTAATCTTCTGGAATCCACAATATTTCATAAAACCTAGAAGAAGATGTCCAGTATACTGTGTAGGATTTTTGAAGATGAAATGGCACATAATGGATAGTTATCTGCTTTTGAGGGAGAATTTGAATTGTTGAAATCACAGATCCACTGAAGTATCGGTTATAGGGGAAACTAATGGGACAGTCCTGAGCCTGTTATTTTAATGGTGTTGGAAACTCCTCCATAAATGCAAATTGATGTATTTGATGATCCTGATCCTTTCCCTCACCACTTCCAATTGCTAAGGACCTCCTTCCCTAACTACCTTTTATGACTCATCTTGTATTATTTTCACATTTTTCCTGCATATGTGTGTATCCCACTCCATCTTCTGCCCATCACTAAGATCTGCTCCTCCTTGATGATGCAATACTGGTCACCCTTTCCAGTACTATCTACATTTTCAGTCATCCTTCTCAGTTCATTGGCCAGGGCAGGGGAGTTGAAATACTCTTTGATCCCCATTTCTACTGTCTCTATTACTCAGTTCTTCCTATCTCTATCACTCAGTAACCAATCTTCCTTTGAGGGCCATACAAGTCACATCTTCTACCCAATCAAGATCTTGGTAGCTGTTGTTTATAGTCCTCTGGGACACTCCCCCTCCTTCTTCAAGGAGTTCAGTACCTGGCTCGAAATCTTTCTCTCCTTCACAACACCTGTCTTCAAAGCCAGGCACTTACACATACATATTGACACTGTCTCAAATACCCTAACAGTTCAGTTCCTCAACCTATTCATATCCCATGACCTACTACTCCTCTACCCCACTTCAGTGACACACAAAGATGGCCATGGTTTTGATCTTGCCTTCAACCACAAATGCATCACCTCCATATTCAAGAACTCAGAAATCTCCTTATCTGACCCCAATGTCTTTCTTCATCTCCTTCTGCCTCCCCATTCTTCTCTTAAATCATTCAATGATCTATAATCCCTTGACTCTTCAGTTCTCTACCAGACCATCATTTCTGAACTAGTAACACATTCCTCATTTCTTCAATTTAATGCTTTGGTGACTCAGTTCTACTCTGCCCTGCCTCTTCTCTTGAGTTCTGGCCCTTAATCATATTGTTGATCATATCTTTCTAAGCCTAAGCCCAGGATCACTCCCACCTCCATTTGTACACATGATGTTGGAAACAAGTAGAGAAAAATCATGCAACCATTCTGCCTGGGTCTATGTTACACAATTTCAATTGGGATTTAACTATGGTTTGCTAATTCTCTGACTTATACCTTTCTTATGAACATACTATCCCACCCTTCACAGCAGCTTTTCCAAATGTTTTACCCCTTCTCAAACTTTCCAAAGTTCCACCTCCCCAGAACTTCTCAGCTGAGAATCTTGCCTCATATTTCACAGAAGAAAAAAAAAATTGGAAAAAATGGCAGAGTAGAAGGAAACAATGAAGTTGAGCTTACATCTATAAGTCCTCCACACCAAATCCTGATGGAGAAATACAGAAAAAAGGCATGATGAGTCCTTTTTCTGGCCCAGACTGACATTTTGTTATTGTTGCTGTGCATTTCAGTAGCATCCAATTGTTCATGATTCCATTCGGGGTTTTCTTGGCAAAGCTACTGGAGTAGTTTGCCATTTCCTTCTCAGTTCATTTTACAGATGAGGAAACTGAGATAAACAGAATTAAGTAACTTGCCCAATGTCACAATGTAACAGCCCAAGTGTCTGAGGTGCAATTTGAACTTAGGTCTTCCTGATTCCAGGCCAGCACTCTATTTATTGTGCCATCTACCTGCCCTACCAGACTGGAACAGAAAAGGAAATCTGAAGACTATGGAGATAGATGCATGCAATGCGTGGAGTATTCTAGCACCCAGGGAGAAGTTGTATACCAGAATGAAAGAAGGTTCCAAATCCATCCTGAGGCACTTCCAGACCCATATTAGGGCACTGCAATGGGAACAAGTACCAACTGGAAGCTTTGCTGACTGCAAACCAATTCATGGTTGCAGATACAGAGTGGAGTGAAAAGGTTGAGTCTTAAACCAATCTGAGCACAGCTTGGTGGTGAAATTGCCTTTCCCAGGTACGCCAGCCCTGGGGAGTGTACCAATAAAGAAGGAAGCTCAGAATCCTGCAGCAACAATGGTGTGGCTCACACCCCAAGGTGAGAGTAAGGACACACTTCCACATCTAGCCCAACATACAGAAGAATAACTAAGACAGGGAATCCAGACCAAAGGGAATCCTACAATTTTGTCACTTTGAATCAACAAAAATTTGCAGCTAGCCTATGAAGTGGAGTCTAGTAGAATTTTGTACTTGCACAGACCTAAACCCAGATTAGGAACTTGCAGAGCTCAGAATGAGCTCCACAGTCAAGATCACACTTGACATAGCAGCCACCACTAGAAAACAGTGGAGAACTTGCAATATGATATTGTAGAAAGCAAAAGATATGGACATACAATCAAGAATAATTTATTCAACAAAATTGAGCAGTATCCTACAGGGGAACCTTTAATGGGCCTTCAATAAAATAGAGCCATTCCAGGCATTCCTGATGAAAAGATCAGAGCTGCAGAGAAACTTTGAAACTCAAACACAGGAGTGAAGAGACATATAAAAAAGTAAAGTAAACATGAATGAAAAAATATAAAGGACTAAAAAGGACAAACCTCTTACATTCAAATATGGAGAGATAATACATCTCCTCTCTGAATCCTATCATCATCAGAGGTCATAGAGGAAGTCCAATTAGACAAGGTCTGGGAATGGTTCTGTTATTTCTTGAAGATTTTGCAAAAAGAATGGAAAGAAAAGGGGAGGAAAGGAAAGGAAAGGGAGAGGAAATTATCTCACAAAATCAGGATGCATAAGTAGGTATCTATACAAACAAGGAGGAGGTTGTGGGGGAGAGTGGTCGACACTTGTACCTTACTCTCACCTGAACTGGTCAAAAGAAGGAAGGAGAGAGAGAGAGGAGGGGGGGGGAGGGAGAAATTTGGGTACAAAACTCCATTTCACTCAATAGAAACAAAAAGAAGAGAAAAGGGGAAGGGAGAATTAGAGAATTAGAGGAAGAGTAGGTTAAAGAGGAAATAAGCCCTAAGCAAAACAAATTTTAAGGATGAACAAAAATATTTATGGTTCTTTTTAAGGTGGTAAAATATGGGAAACTAAATGAGTACCTGTACATTAGGCAACAGCTGAACCAGTTAGAGTATACAAATGTGCTGGAATACTATCACGCTAAACTCCTAATGACATAATGACTCACCAGGATTCCAAAATACTAATGGCAAAACATGTCACCTATCTCCTAGTAGAGACGTGAAGGACTAAGAATGCAGAATAAGATTTTTATTTTATTTTATTTTATTTGTTTGTTTGTTTTTTTGTTTGTTTGTTTTTTGTACAGGGTCAATGTAGAAATATGTTTTGCATATGATTGCAGTGGGTTTTGTTTTTTGCATGTTCTCGTTTGGGAGGAAGGGTTGCGGTAGGAAGAAAAGAAGGTGAATCTTGACTGATTAAAATAAATAAAATATTTTTAAATAAAAGTAAAATTTACACCATTCACCAAGTTATCTCTCCTCTTTCCTTCCTTATCTTACATAACTCAGATACCTTTTCCTACCATCAACTCCATCTTCCCAGTCTCATACAAAGATGTAGCTCATCTTCTTGCCAAGGCAATGCTTTCTACCAAAACAAGTAATCTCATCTCAGTCCATGTCTTCCAACAGGTTGCTCATCTGAAATCTCCACTTTTTTCCATTCTGAAAAATAGCCTACTTGATCTTTCTATCCCTGCGGTCATCCTATATGTCTCTTCTGCCTTTTGTGATAAAATTCCTTGAAAAGGTTGTCTAAAATAGACAACTCCACTTCCTCTCTTCTCAGTTCCTTCTTAACCCACCATAAGCTGGTTTCTGATGTTATCATTCCACAGAAATTGCTTTCTCCAGAATTACAAATGATCTCAATTGCCAAATCTAATGCTCTTTTCTCAAATCTTGTCTTTTATTACCTCTCTGCAGTCTTTGACCTGTTAATCACGCTCTTCTTGATATTCTCTACTTTCTAGATTTTCAGGACACCATTCTCCCATGGTTTTTTCTCTGTTTAGCCAATCTTTCTTAGTCTCCTTTTCTGGATCTTCATCCAAGTCAAATCTACTACCTGTGAATATCTTACAAGACTATCCTTTGCTTTCTTTTCTTCTCTCTCTATACTAATTCAATTTGTGATCTCATCAGCTCCCATGGATGTAATTACCATCTCTATACCGATAATTCTCAAGTTTATCTATTCATCCCCAACCTCTCTGCTGACCTCCAATCTCACATCTCCAACTGCCTTTCATACATCTTGAATTGACTATTCAGTAGAAGTCTTAAACTTAACATATCTAAAACTTAACTTACTACTTTTCCCCTACACCCTCCTCCTTTCAAACTTCCCTCTTACTGTCAAGTGTTCCATCATCCTCCCAGTCCCCTTTGTGTTGTCCTCAAATGTTCATTATCTCTTACTCCCTATATCCAATCTATTGTCAAAGCCTGTAAATTTTACCTTTGCAATATCTCTCAAATATGCCCCCTTCTCTAGTCACTACTGGTTCAAAGCACTCATCACCTCATATCTGGACCATTGAAATGGCTTGCTGGTTGGTCTGCCTAGCACAAAGTCTCTCCAGTTCATCCTCCATTCAGCTACCAAAATAATTTTCCTAAAGCTCTGGTTTCCTAAAGCATCTCCATACTCAATAAATTCCACTTTCTTCAAGACCAAGTACAAAATCCTCCATTAAGCATCCTTCATAACCTAACACTACTCCCTCCTTTCCAAGCTTCTACACCTAAGACCACTCATTGCCCACATACTTTTTGATCCAATGACACTGGCCCCCTTGCTGTTCAACAAGTAACACACTCCATCTCTTGGCTCTAGGAATTTTCTCTGGTTGTCTTCTATGCCTGGAATGCTCTTCTTCCTCATCTCTTGTTTCTTGGCATCCCTGAATTCTATCAAGTCTCAACTAAAATTTCACCTTCTCCATGAAGCCTTATTTCTTGTAATTCTAGTGCCTTCCTTCTGTTAATTATTTCCTATTTATTCCATATACAACTTGTTTGTATATATTTTTTGTTTCTTGACTTCCCCATTATATAAGCTCCTTGAAAGCAGGTATTGACAAATGCTTACTGCATGTATGTGTGTATGTGTGTGTGTGTGTGTGTATGTGTGTGTGTGTGTGTAATATATGTATATATGTGTATATATACATATATATACATATATAGACAGAGAGAAAGAGATACATATACACACAGAGAGACAGTGTTGTATAAATATGTGTGTGTGATATATGCATATGTATGTGTATATATGTCTCCCCTAAGAGAATGTAAGCTCTGTCTCTAGCGTCTATGTCTACCATGGTATCTGATAAATAATGTGCTTAATAAATGACTGTTTATTGATTCTCCACATTTTATAGTCTTAGAGAATTTCCTGAGGCACTGAGACATAAAATGCTTGCTCTACAGCATGTGTAGTCATGTGTCAGAAAAAGGATTGAATTCAGGGGTCTTCTTGATGGTAAAGTCTGTTCTCTAACAACTATAAGGTAGCTAGGTGGCACTGTGGATAGAGCACTGGGTCTTAAGTAAGGAAGATATGAGTTTAAATCTGGCCTCAGTCACTTACTAGGTCTATCACTCTGGGAAGTCATTTATCTTTTATTTGCCACAATTTCTTTCATTGTAAAATGAGGATTATAACAATATCTACTTCCTAAGGTTGTTGTGAGTATCAAATGAGATAATATTTGCAAAGTTTAGCACAGTGTCTGGCACATAATAGGTGCTTAATAAATCCTTGTTTCCTGTCTTCCTATACAATGCACCCTTTCACTCAGTGAGGAATTAACAACATCTTTCTAAAGAACTTTGAGGTTCACATGGAATTCTTCTCACAGTAACCTTGGGAGAAAGGCAGTTCAAATATCAGCAGTACAGTATTTCCATTTTGCAAATGCAGAAATAGATTGGGAGAGAGATTAAATCACACTGGGTCCCACAGCTAATAATTTAGAGAACCAGACTGATCCCAAACCCAGGTCTTTCTACTCTAAGGTAGAACTCATGATCCCTACTCTCACACAAATTTTAATAGAAAGGATGGGAAACATACACAAATATTCAATTCAATTTAATTTATATGAAAGAAATACAAAATTATTATAGTAAGACAGTATGATATATCAAATGCTATGGGAGATTGGAAAAAGAAAATATAGTTTCCAACTGGAGGAATCAGGGTAAGCTATTCTGGAAGAGGTGATATTTGAGTTGAGTTTTAATGTGAATCAGTAAAGTTGATCTTTGGTGTTCCCTGAATCTCCTTTCAAAAACTGTCTTTGCCACTCTTGGTACTTCCCTTCCTCCACCTCCTTACTAATTTTACTCTTGGCTAGCTCTCAATTAACATCCAATAAGAAGTTAGCCAATAATAGCTTAAAGTATAGTATCTCCTACTTGGGATATATTACATTTTTTATGGCAAAGGAACTGGAAAAAAATAAAGGAATAAAGTTCCAATTTTGAAGTTTCAGGCCTCATATACAGATTGAAAAAGTACAGAGAGCCTTCTCAATGTCCTTCAAATGAGACTGTGTGAGTGGCCCTCATGTTCTGGTTCCTCATAAAGCTGACCCTGATTAAAACGACATTACCCCAATTTGACAACGACATCAGTCACTCAAACAAAAATTCTTTGAGGGTAATGTTCCTAAGATTGTCTAGATATCTCCATTATAAAAACTCACATTGCTGTCTGTAAAGGGGAATTCTCTTGGGTTTTTTCTTTAAAAAAAAATCTAGGTGTCAAGGAAATACTTGGAGTAGCTATTTCCATTGCTCCAACATTGGGGAATTTGAGTTTCCAGCCCAGAGACTGAAGACACCAGGAGGTCACAGATTCCTAGAGGGAATATTAAAGAATTCACTAGTAACTATTGGTAGATAGGTGCTATCTTTGTGAGGATTAATAAAAGAGCCTCTTTGAACAGTATGAAGTACATTTGATTTGGGAAAACAATCCTCAGACATTTTTTCTCTGCTTACACTAAATGTCACTTTGCAGATATAAGGGACAGAAAGCAAATGATTGCTCTTTGCAGTAATGTGGACTCCTACTGAACACGCTTTATCAAAGCTAGGTTATTTCTCCTGCCTCTTCTCATGCCGGAAGCTCACATTTGTTAAATTGTTCTAAAACGTCTCCAAGGTGCAATTTTGTTTTATAGTCACTGTCAGCCCAAACCATTTAATGTTAATTTCTTACAACCTACTCCACTGTCAGCTTTCCTCATCTTTGATATTTATTTCCCAGCCAAATGTGCATTTATTTGTTGACATTTTAATTAAATTAGACTGTAATAAATCTGCCTGCATTTATATCTATTTTCCCATGGTGCCAAAGTATTCCAAGTAAGGTGATACATGTATTAACTGGGTAACCCAGGGCCCATGAACAATCAATGGCCAAGGACTATGGAGTTAAACTACACAGGGGGGAAAAACCCTTGGAGCTCCATCATAAATCTATGAGCATCCTGGGACCCAAGGGTTACCATATCAATCCAACAATTAGGGAAGTTTTCCTTGAAGTCTATGAAAAAAGACACCATGTAGAGCCCCCTATTACTCATCTAGTTCATTGACAGGGGGTTTGAAGTCTGAGAAACAGCTTGGATAGCATACAACAGATAAGCCAAGAGAAGCATAGTATGAGCTAACATGGTTAGAACATGTAAGAACATTGGATTTGGAATCAAAAGACCTAACAGAATCCAGAGAATGGTGGCTTTGTTAGGACAAGTGACTCACTGTGCTGGGCCTATTTGACCTCTTATTTTTAGAGGAACCAGTTGAAATTAAGTTATTTGCCCAAGATCATACAGGTAGTAAGTAATAGAGCCAGAAGACTTGAACTTATGTCCAGCATTAAATAGTGGAAAGAGCTCTGTCTCTAGAGTCAGAGGAGTTGGGTTCAAATTCTACCTCTGATACTCACAGCCTATGTGTACTTGGGCAATTTATTTCAAGGTGCCTAACCCTCACTTTCCTCATCTGTAAAATGAAGGGATTGGGTTAGATGGCCTTTGATTTCCCTTCCAGCTTTAAATATAAGAACCTCTTACTTCAAATCCAGTAAATCTTATAGTATGCCACTTTACCTCTCATTCTCTTTATCCACACTAATAGGAATTGATACTATATGATTTCTAAGTTTCCCTTTAGCTCCAAAGTCTATGAACCTTCAATGGAAACACTTAAAAGGGAAATCTCTTGACCCTCTCCATAAGACTACTATGCTTCTCTCTCCAGATTTAATTTCTATTCCAGCCCTATCTCTCCTTACTGCCATGCTTAGTTGGCATGCACCTTAATTTTATTTGTCTAACTTTAAGGGGCTATAGTGCATAGACCATTATTCACAAGCATGACAGAGAGCCAAGGTAAGCTTGAAGTGACTTGATCTTATTTTCAGGCTCAGATATTTCTAGCACATTTGAGAAAATGTCCAGCACGATTGAGGCTTCTCCTGCTGAAGTTAGATGCTGTTGTTAAATACTATCCA
This sequence comes from Pseudochirops cupreus, assembly GCA_028627135.1. Taxonomy (NCBI): domain Eukaryota; kingdom Metazoa; phylum Chordata; class Mammalia; order Diprotodontia; family Pseudocheiridae; genus Pseudochirops; species Pseudochirops cupreus. Next base: position 307,208,308 of record CM053581.1, on the reverse strand, counting down.
TGACTCACCTGAGAGGTAGCATGCTGTGGACTTGGAGTTAAAAGGGGCAGGTTTCTAGTCTTGCCTCTAACACATACTAGCTGTGGGACCAGAGACAAGTCAAAACCTCCCATAGTACTTTATGGACTCTAAGTTGCAGAGAAGTTGCTGATCTACATTAATCAGTAGAGAGAGTTTTTCTCACCTGAAAGCTGCCTATATTAATTAAATGACTAATTATTACTAACAACTATTAGAAATTGTATTACTAAAATTATAAGAAATAGTTATTTTAATTAAATTAAATGTATTAAATAACAGGCATAGACACCATGATCATCATCAACATTATCCTTATTGTCACCATCATCCTCATCATTGTCATTATCATCATCATCATCATCATTGATATTATTCATGATAACTTGGCGACATCCCTGACCAGGGTGCTTGGTCATACAATATAACTACTTGACATCACTCCATCATGCATTACAGAACAATCCATACATTGCCAATTTGGGCCAAACCAAGATGAAGACAAAACATTTTGGAATGAAAGAGTTTCACTTTGGCTTTGGCTTTGCTAGCATTTACTCATAACCAAACAATATAATGCATGATCAAAAGTTATGTAGAGCTAATGTAGCTAAGGAAGCATTTTATAGCCCCATCAAACAAGCTATATTAATCTACCCCATACTTACATATGCATGTGATTGACTGAATAAAAGATTTGGCTTCCACTGAAGTTACAAAGCAAATCACTAGTTTAAAAACATACAGACAAGCATTGAGCATTGAAATCTAAATTTCCAGTGATTTTTTATTTCATTTCTATAGGAAGGAGAAAATAAAGAAAAAGCTATAAAATCTCAATACTGTAAAAGCATAAAAATATAAGTGTAATACAGGATATTCTCAACCCAGTACACTTTCTATCTCACACAGAGTATTAGCAAGGACAGTCTGCGGAAAAGCTTATCTTCTACAATGTCAACTTCAAAATCTCACACACACACGCACACAGCAAAAAATCATTAAGTAACATTATAGAGAAATATTTTTCTATCATTAGGGTAGTCAGGTATACAAGAAAGTGCCTAAGATTTGGAGTCAGGAAACCTGGATTCAAATACCAGTTTTTATACTTACTAGATGTTTGATTATGGGCTCATGATTTAACTTCTCTGAGGCTTAACAAAACAGAAATAATTCTCTATCTGGGGGCAGTTTGGTGGCATAATTTATGGAACACTGGGCCTGGAATCAGAAGGACCTGCATTCAAATTCAGTTTCAGACACTTACTAGCTGCGTGACCCTGGACAAGTCACTTCACCCAGTTTCCTTCAATTCTTCATCTGTAAAATGAGCTGGAAAAGACAAACCACCCGAGTATCTCTGCCAAGAAAACCCCAAAAGGGGTCATGAAGAATCAGACACAACTGAAAAATGACTGAACAACAGCAATTCTGTATGTAACCCTTAAGTTTGTTGCGATGAGGGTATTTTATAACACCAAAAGCACCATTCTGGCTTTTGCTATACACTTCCATGATTTTCTTTCTTCTGTATACCTTCTCTCCCAATTTCCATATTTCTGATAAGGGTGTCAAAATCCTTCCCATCAGCCAGGTTCAAATTCTCAGAGCTATACTGAACTCTTTCCTTTGCTCCACATCTGTTGTCCAATCCCATCTTATTCTTCCCTTCCTCTCTGCTAATATGACTACAAACCTAGTTCAGATCCTCATCACCTCCTACCTATAATACTGTAATAGTCTGTTAATCTTTGACTCAGCTCTCTATATTCCATCTCTCATGGAGCTACCTGAGGTTTAGCTCTGATCACGTCATTCATTCCCTTACTCAAAAACCTTCGGTGTATCCTGTAAAGCCAAGCACTAGCAGCTTTTCAGAAGAATGCTACTGTGAACAGCTTTTAAGATTCTGATTACATAGTATAGTGAACACTCTATTTATTCCATAACAAATCAAAGCAAAACATTCACAGTAAATCAAAATATAGCATTCA
>CM053581.1:307188331-307205793 GCA_028627135.1 Pseudochirops cupreus | reverse complement strand
GTATATGCATATATACATTTGTATTCCCTTCACCTATCCTCATACTGAGAAAAGTTTCATAAGTTACAATTATCACTTTTCCATGTTGGCATGTAAATAGTTTAACTTTGATAAGTTCCTTATGATTTCTTTTCCATGTTTACCTTCTCATGCTTTTTATATTTGAGTGTCAAACTTTCTTTTCAGTTCTGGTTTTTTCAGCAAGAATGTTTGAAAGTCCTCCACCTCACTGAATGACCATATTTTCCCCTAGAAGAGTATACTCAATTTTGCTGGGTAGGTGATTCTTGGTTTTAATCCTAGCTCCCTTGATCTCCAGAATATCATATTCCAGGCCCTTCAATCCCTTAATGTAGAAGCTGCTAAATCCTAGGTTATCCTGATTGTGGTTCCACAGTATTCAAATTGTTTCTTCTTTGCAGCTTGTAATATTTTCTACTTGATCTGGGGACTCCGGAACCTGGCTATAACATTCCTAGGGGTTTTGTTTTGGGGATCTTTTTCAAGAAGTGATCAGTGAATTCTTTCAAGTTCTATTTTGCCCTCTCGTTCTAAAATATCAGGGCAATTTTCCTTGAGAATTTCTTGAAGGATGCTTTCTAAGTTCTTTTTTTGATCATGGCTTTCAGGTAGTCCAATAATTTTTAAATTGTCTCTCCTGGATCTATTTTCCAGGTCAATGTTTTTTTTCAAGGAGATCTTTCACATTGCCTTCTATTTTTTCATTTGTTTGGATCTGTTCAATAGTATCTTAATTTCTCATAAAATCATTTGCTTCTATTTGCTCCACTCTAATTCTGAAGGAATTATTCTCTTCATAAAGCTTTTGAGATTCTTTTTCCATCTGGCAAATTTGATTTTTTAAGGCATTCTTCTCCTCATTGGCTTATTGTGCCTCTTTTGCCATTTGAGTTAATCTTTTTTTTAAGTTGTTATTTTCTTCAGTCAGGTTGTTGACTCTCTTTTTATGATTTTCTTGCAGCATTCTTATTTCTCTTCCCAATTTTTTGTCTACTTCTCTTATTTGGTTTTCAAAATCCTTCTCAAGCTGATCTATGGCTTGTAGGTAGTCTTCATGTTTCTTGGAAGCTTTTGGTGCAGGAGTTCTGACTGTGTTGTCTTCTTCCCATTCCATTCTTTGATCCTTCTTGTCCTGAAAGAAGGAATCTACAGTTTGGTTGTTGTTTTTACTTTGCTTCCTTTGCCTGTTCATGTTGGTCAGTCAATTACTTGATTTTTTTTTAGCTCTGTGGAACTCTGCTTGCAGAGGGGAAAGCTCTGTCCCAAATCACTGGGGTTTTCCCAGCTGCCAGAGGTATTAGGGGGCTGTCATTTTTTTGCAGCTCCCACCAGCTTTGGCTCACTGAAAATGCAACCCAGGACCACCACTTAAGACCACAATCCAGATCCTGGCTGCTCAATGCAAGAGCACTTAACCTCTGAATGATCACTTGGCCCCCCTGCAGTCTGCAGGCTGGGAGCTCTGAAGCAGCCATGTGGAGGTGGCTGCAGGGCCACCACTTCTGCTATTTCCTTGCCCTGGAGGCAGTTTGGCCAGACTGCTTTTCTCCCCTAACTTTAGCTGAGTTCCACTGATCTTTCACTTAGTCCTTGTTTCTCATGGATTTATAATTCTGGAAACTGCCACAGCTGCTGCTGATCCACTCTTCTGAAGGCTCTAGTTGTTGCTCATCCTGGCTGGGCTGGTTTCAGCTCTCAGCACTGTGATGATCCCTTTCTGCTAGCTGCCTTCAGTGGGAGGTGTATTTTTGTGAGTTTTAGAGCCCTAAAATTTGTTTAGAGTCATATTTTATGTGTATTTGAAGTAGCTATGTGGGAGCTGTGTAACTTTGCTGCTCCTCCACCGCCATCTTCCATCATTTCTTATACCACAGTAGTATTCCATCACAATCTTATACCACAGATTGTTCATCCATTGCCCAATTGATGAGCATCCCCTCAATTTCCAACTCTTTGCCACCAGAAAAGAGCTGCAACAAATATTTGGACATAGTTCCTAATTAATGCTAATTTTGTTACAAACACACGCAAATGCAAACACTATTTCTTTGTTTCATTGGTTGCCATGGCTATAGAATTCTTCACCTTGTGGCCAATCTAAAGGTCATGAGTCCCTTTGTACTTTGCTTGTCATCAGAAAGCAGACACCTTTGTTGGCAGAATCGTACATGAAGCTTTTCTATCATGAAAGAATCTTTCCAAGCTTTCATCCCACTAATACAATCTTAAAAAACCCACAGTCACCTCATGCCACAATGAGTCATCACAGTGGTATTTTTGTCGTAGTCTTCAGATTATAATATTTCAAAATCACAGAAAGTCAGAACTGGAACCAAAGAATCTAGAATGTAAAAAGTCAAAGTTAGAAGGTGTCTTTTAGATCCAACTCCCTCATTTTATAGATAAAGAAATTAAGATCAAAGGAGAGAAAGTGACTTGTTTGAGGTTTCAGTACTTTTGGTGGAAGAGATGGTAGAGGAAATTTGGATTTCCTGTACTCTAGTCTAGTGTTCCATATTGATTTCCATTGAGAAAAAAAAAGTGATGAGAACTGATATATGGGTTAACATAAGGCCTTTCCATATGATCTATGGAATGAAAACTATATTTATAATAAAATCCCTATAAAAATGTAAGAACTAATTTGTTGCCCTAGAGATTTGAGATTCAGGGTAATAAGCAGGGAATACAAGATAGCACAAGGTTCAGATAGGGCATCTAGGTTTTCTGAGTCCAAATTGTTATAAATATGCTACAATTGTGGCTAGACACAATTGAATGTTAGATTCTGGTGATTAGTAGATGTTAATGTGTCTTATTCTCCAGAGAAGAAGCTGTCTTAGACCTATTGGATAACCTGATTTATGTTCAAAATGGTATTCAGAAGAATTCTTCAGCAATTCTAACTTTCATATACTTCAGTATTTAAAGATTTATAATTTATTTGCTGTGGCTTCCTATTCTGAAGGAGATTGTGAGACTAATATGACTTGGCAAATGTCCTTCAATTGTTGCTATGAATAAACAAAATCCATCATTGTTTAGACAACTAATGGTGAGTTCCTGTGAACTTGCTCTGGACCTTGGCCAAAAAAAGTATGATTGATCATATCAGTCCCATATTTGAGGATCTGATAGAGGTTCCCCAAATGGGTGATACCACCCCTTGGGTGGTACTAGAACAATCCAGGGGGGTGGTAGTAGCTTTTGAAGCAGTTGAGGGATGTTGAATAAAAATAGGGGGGTGATGGAAACAACCAAAGAAGAACATTTTGAAAAAAAACATTCATATATATTTCATCCATTGTGTAACAGAGTTAAAGTCATAGTGATTATATTATTTTCCAAATAAACACACAAAATGCAAGTTATAACTAATCAGTGACAGATTCCACCAACTGATCTTAACAAGAAAGTGTTGGCAGGTGAGTGTGCCCTACATTGTCAGCAAGTCCCGCATGCATTGGCAGGAATATGTGCATGTAATGACTCATTTACAGTAAAATACTATATGGCTATATGATGCAATGTTGTGTCATAAAAATTTCACTGCAGGAAAAATTCCTACAAATTTATAATAAATTATTAAATTTAAGATGTCATTTAAAATATTATATATTTTTGAAATGATGTAAATTTCAACAAATGTTTAAGTGTTAAAAATTTCAAGGGGTGCTGAATGTTACTTTTTGAAAAGGGGGGGTAGACCACATAAGTTTGGGAGCCTTTGATTTATTGGAATTTGAACTCTTCTCTAATAACCTTCAGGAATCCAAGGTCACACCCACACCATTATAAGGGACTGGAGTAGGACTTTAGCAGAGCACCCATCAATATGCTACTTAAAATGACACACACATTAAAAGATCCCTGATACTTTCCCTCCATATGAGCAGTACTGCTACTAGAGACCTTGCTGATCTTTCAAACTCCTTTCCAAAAAATATTTTCCTCATTATTGCTAACCAGTCTCAATATGTTCCCTACCTTTGAAAATTCCTGTAACTTAGAGTACTCCCCTATGTCTTACCTCTCAACACATTTGTTGAAGGAATCCCAATAGATAATTGATCTCATCCTTTCTACTTGACCACTTTGCTTCTAAAGCCTTCCCTTTTCTATTACAGAAATAGTTCAGTCAAAGGAGAATGAATCACAAAATTCTATCCAGATTATTTATTGAAATAGTTCAAGGTACAGGGATTCCTAGGAGTACTTGGAGATTAGCGTCACTATTACTACCTCTTTAGTAATTTCATAAACTAATTGGCCTCTCTCCAGAAATTTGCCTCAGTATACATTCTTCATAAGCCACTTAATCACATGATCAAAGAATTAAAAGATACCATGGAGACCATCTAATCCAATTCAGACCCAAATAAGAATTCATTCTACAGCATCCCAACAAGTGGTGGTCCATTCTCTGCTCCAAGATATCCATTTCCAAAAAAAGACTGCCTCCTGAGGCAGACTATTCCACTTTTACTAAACTCTCATTGTTAGGAAGTTTTTTCTTACACCAAATCTTAACCTGCTTCTGCAACTTTTACTTAATACTTTTAATTCTCTTGAGTCAAGCAGAACAAATCAAATCCTCATTTCACATGTAATATTATTGTTCTCTAAGAAGAGATAAATGTGAAGAACTCAAAGTAACCTTCTAGAATCAGAGAATTTTAAAGTTGGAAGAATGTCAGTGACCATCTTATCCAAACCATATACACAAGAAAGGAATTTCCACTATAATATACCTGACAAGGAGTCATCTAGCCTTTGTTGATGATCTCTAATGAGGAAGAACACTCAATAGCCTAAGGCAGCCCTTTCAATTTTGGGACTGCTCTCATTGTTAGGATTTTTTTTTCTGATCTCAAGTCTATATTTGTTTCTTTCTAACTTCTACCCTTTCTACCCAGTGCTCCTTATTCTGCCCTCTGAAATAAAATACAATAAGAATAATCCATCTTCTACATGGCCATCCTTCAAGTATTTGAAGAAAACCATTAAGTCTTCTCCTCCCCAGGCTAAATATCCATAGTTCCTTCAATAATTCATTATATAGCATGAATTTAAGATTTTCCCATCCTGTAATCTCGATTACATTAAATTGAAAAGTTTCTGTACAAACAAAGCCAATGTTACCAAGATTAAGAGGGAAGTGGGAAATTGGGAAAGAATTTTTACAACCAGTGTCTCTGATAAAGGCCTCATTTCTAAAATATACAGGGAATTAAGTCAAATCTATAAGAATACAAATCATTCCCCAATTGATAAATGGTCGAAGGATATGAACAGGCAATTTTCAGGGGTAGAAATTAAGGATATCTATAAGCATATGAAAAAATGCTCTAAATCACCATTGATTCGAGGAATACAAATCCAAACAACTTTGAGATACCACATCTCTCCAGCCAGATTGGCTAAGATGACAAAACAGGAAAATGACAATGCTGAAGAGGATGTGGAAAAATTGGAACACTAATGCGTTGTTGGTGGAGCTGTGAACTGATACAACCATTCTGGAGAGCAATCTGGAACTATGCCCAAAGGGCTATAAATAATTGCATACCCTTTGACCTACTAATACCACTTCTGGGGTTGTATCCCAAAGAGATCATAGAAGTGGGAAGAAGACCCATATGTATGAAAATATTTATTGCAGCTCTTTTTGTAGTGGCAAAAAACTGAAAATTAAGGGGATTTCCGTCAATTGGGGAATGGCTAAACAAGTTGTGGTATAAATGTAATGGAATACTGTTGTGCTATAAGAAATGGGGAGGAGACTGTCTTCATATTCACCTGGAGAGGCTTAAACAAACCGATGCTAAGTGAGAAGAGCAGAACCAGGAAAAATTTGTACACAATCACAGACACATTGTATGTGTGACGACCAGCTTTCATAAACTGGACTCTTCTCAGCAACGCACAGTTACAAGACAACTCCACAAGTCTCAGGATGGAAGGAGATATCTACATTCAAAGAAAGATCTAGAAAGAACAGAGTTTAAATGGAGACTGAAGCAATCTACATGCTAGCGTTCTTTTTCATGTTTGGTTTTTTCTTTTTTTCCATTGTTCACTCCATCGGTTACAACCCTTCTATACAACCAGACTAAAGTCCAATGTGAAAGTATTTGAAGATCCTATACTTCATTGTATGCTACCATGGGGGTGGGGGGAAGAGGGAGGGAAGAAAATTTGAAACTCAAGAGACAATGGAACTGAATCTTATAAACTAAAAGTAAATAAATAAATCAATTTCAAAAAAAAATTTTTCCCCTCCTGGTGGTTGTTCTCTTCTGAATTCTCTACAATTTATTAATGTCCTTAACCTGTGGTTCCTCCAAACTAAACACAGATACCTAGGCCATAGTGCAGTGAAACTACCACTTTTTTATTTTTGGATACTATTCCTAGCCTAATGCAGTCCAAGACTGCATTAGATGTTTTAGCTACCATATCATACCATTGACTCATATTGATCTTGTAGTCTATCTCAGATATAATTTTTTAAAAACCTACTTTCTAACCATGCCATCGCTATTTTGTATTTGTGAAGTTTATTTTTTTTAAATCAAGTGAAAGACTTTACATTTATGCACCTTGAATTTTATTTTATTATGTCTCTTCAGATACTCTCTGTTAAGAACTTTTCAGATCTTTACTTGGTCATCCCTTGTATTAGTGGCCATCCAAGTTTTGTGTCATCTGCACATATGAAAAGCATATCATCTATGTCATTATATAAATCATAGACAAAAAAAAAGTTAAAAAGCAAAAGGTTAAGCAGAGATCCTTGGGATAATCCATTGGATATTTGCCAACTTGGCACTGAACTCAGACTTAAATGAACTATTACAGAGCAATATAATCAAAATCAAGAAAACAACTTAAATAATGATCATGACGGTGCAAGTGGGGTAAGCATTGAGTAACCTCCAAACTTACTACTTCTGTAGACAATATTGATTACAGAGTATTGACGTGAATTATACCTCCCTCATTGGCAGAAAAAATGATGGACTATAGGTGAAGAATGAGACATACATTTTCAGCTACAGTCAATGTGTTTTGTTTCAATTAATTTTACTTCTTTAATACAAATGAGAATTCTGTTGCATGTCAAAGGAATCCCTAATAAATGGCAGTACTAAGTGGTGCTTGTGCTGGTACCTAATGTTGGCCAATCAATGAAAACCAGAGTGAACTGATTTAAGGCATAGTCTTAAGAAAGAAATATAGCCAGCAAACCCCAAGATATCTTGCTAGGTTTCAGTCACTGAAATTTACTTTCTTTTGGGCAGAGTACCCATAATAGGTAAGGCCATGGTACCCTTTCCCCCAGAGGGAAAGGAAGGGAAAAAGAAAGGAAGGAAGAAAAGGAAAGGAGAAAGGAAGGAAGGAAGGAAGGAAGGAAGGTAGGAAGGAAGGAAGGAAGGAAGGAAGATGAGTTGCCCAACTGGAACTGGCCAGTTAGGTCTCCACTGGGGCGGCTCAGACTTGCTCATAGGTTGTTGTTTGTCCTTCATTATTGAAAAGGACCATGACATCAGGAAGATGATACCATGACTTGCAAGTGAATTGGATTTAATTGAGGGGAGGCTGTGCAAGGTCATCAACCTCATTTTCTCCTCTGGAGCTATCTGAGTCCAAGGGCAAGATATAGATCAGGAAGACTGGAGATGGCCCATGGAGACTTGATACCCAGTAGGAAGAGCAGAGGGTGATGCCCAGTGGGTGACTAGGAAGTTAGGAACTTCCACAACTTCCACAACTAGGAAGATGTGATACACATTTGAGTAGTAGTAGAAAGCAGTTCCTAGCAGGGAGCAGGTCAAGCCAAAATCAGCACAATGACAACATGGAGAGAAATCACCAATTGTTCAGACATATGAGTTGCTCCTCTTGTCTTGACCAAATGGACTCCCTAAATGTCTATGCTCCATGAGTGTTTCCTGTGCATTCAGCATAATTGGATTATATGTGTATTTATGTGGAAATGGACTCAAAGTAAGGAGTGTTGGGAGGTTATTTTGTTCTTTTTATTATAGTAGGACTGCATTGAGTATAGTCACTTTTAAAAACCTATCCTTTGGTTGATTAGTAAAAGGAAATGCAATGGGAGGAGTACATGAGCAACAGTTTAGAGAATAGTTCACTAATCCTACAGGATCACTCACCATCTTCCACTAAGGGGATCAAGTTCTCGGGTATACATAGACTGGTCTCATCTAAAAAGAGGAGCCAGGTTCTTTTTCATTATGTCTGGAACTTTGTTCTCCCTCATAAGTGCCCCAAGCTCCAGGGAAAATCACTCATTACTTAGGTTTAGCTTATGTCTGGGGTCTCTGCAAAAGAGAACAGAAAGGTACTTAATGTAACAAGGTAGATGAAATAGGTACAGGGAGTATTTTAATTTCTTCCACACGAAAGTAAAGCTCAAAACATGTAAGATTCATAAGCATAAACTGACAAAGACATAAAACATGAAATAGTAACCTGTAACTTGTATTATACTCTCAGGAAGTTGATGCTGGACATACGAAAACATGAAACATTTTTGGAACGATTGAACAATCATTACATCTTTATCTTGTCTCTGTATTTAATGAGTAGCACCCTCCTTGTTGTCTATGTCTTCTAGCTATCCAGGCTAGGATTCATCCTTCTCTTAGTGACCATCTTCCCCAAGAAGGGTGTAGTTGCAGAAACTGCTCCTGTTGCCAATCAGCTCTGACTGAGGACCCCAGGAATTCTTAATATGTCTCCAAAGCTGGAAATGCTTATCTCAGGATTACTGTTCAGTCACCTATGGAGAGGGGGAAAATACATGCAAAGCAAAAGAGACAGCCAAGGCCTTAAGATCCTATTTCATGCTCATCCAGTTACTGTTGCTCTGTGCAAACATCCACCTTAACTGCAAGGGAAGGAGGAGGGGAGGGGAGCTTATTCCTTTACATCACAGGAAATCCAAGAGACATATTCATATAGTCCCCATGTGTTCAACAGATAAGAAGAGAGAAGACATGGAAGAGATTGAAGTAATCCCTCTCTTTAAAGACTATTAATGGACTGGCTCTCCCTGGCTCAGTTGCTTGTCTTCTTTGATGTATCCTTCTTTCTCTGCTACCATCATGGGTTCTAGGAAATTAATTCACTATCCCTCCATCCTTCTATGTTCATCTCATTTCCTTCCCTTCTCCCATAGCCAGAGTTACCTCAGCTCAGCTTCATTGTAACCTCCATATCAGATGATAGCCAAAGAGCTTTCTAGTGCTAATGGTCTACATATCTAGCATATGAGACAGTGATATGTTTCTCAAAAATTTATTTTTAGCAACTTTGGGAATGGAGAAGTAATCATGAAAAGAGAGGCCTCAATCCTCCGATGGCTATTTCTGCTGAAGTACTCAATATTGCCTCTTGCTTAAATTTGAATTTTCATTCAGCCTTGTAATTTACTGGCAAGGAGAGACTTAACTGGGACCTGGTAACAGGAAACTGAAGGGTTTTTTTCTTTGTTTTTTCTTTTCAGTTCTTCTCTGTCATTGCATATATGTTAACTTGAGCAAGTCACTTATCCATCTGTGTAATGAGTGGGTGGAGCTAAAGGATCTCTATTGCCCCATCCAGTTTTACCATTCTGAGTACTGGAAGTTTTTATGAAGTTAGAAAAGGGAGATTGCTGGGCCAGTTCTAAGCACAGGGTATGTGATGAGAAAATGAGGAAGTCAGGGACATTCCTAAAGGGAATAATGGGACTCCATTATAGAGATGGGGGAGGAACCTGTTTTCAGGGGATGCAATTGAAGCAGGAGAGTGGCAGTAAGTTAAGGAGTCAACACAATTTATTTATGGAAATGAACAGAAGGGAAGTAACTGGTGACAAAACTGAGAGATAAGATGAAAATAAATGTAAAAAGGGTTGGCATGTTGACTGGGTGACCTTAAAATTTAATTCCCTAAAATTTAATTTCATTCAAAGACACATATTAAATATGGAAAGGATGTTGCTGCTTTAGAGTCATGTAATATTTGGAACAATGTCCTTGTAACAATCAGATCATTCATTCAATGGCAACTCTAAAAAGAAATGTTTGTCCTCTTTCTCTTCTTTTTCTCCTCTCCTTTGTGTCAGATATATTGCTGTAATTACCTTTAATCTTTGCAAAGGTGAGACCGACCCTTTCAACATAGGGGGAAATTATTGTTTTTTGGGGATAAATTGCATTTTATTGCAATAACTCCTTAATTATTTTCCTTTAGGCAAGCACGTCCTTGCAGAGACAAAGATCTGCATTGCCACACTCACTTCCAGGTAGTTGTTTGTTTTTTGCTGAATACACAGTTGTCCAGTGAGCACATCTCTCCAAGAAAGGGCTGTCAGGTTGTAACCTTATATTTGCTATCATGATGGCTTCCTGGGGTGACCCAGTGACATTAGAGTCAATGTATTAAGTAATGCAAAGCACTTTGTAGGCTATGCTTAAGCTAGGAACATGCTCTTTGTGCCCTAAAGGCTTTCATCTTCCTGGATATATTAAATTCATACATATTCCAACCAAAAAGAAGTTTAGAGATTATTTGGTACTAATCCTTGTTTTATAGAAGAGAAATTGAGGGCCAAGTGACTTGTCCAAGGTCACACAGGTGTCAGAGCCAGGATTCAAACACAGGTCTTCTTGATGTGGTTAGGGTTAGGGTTGCTTGAGACCACAAAATACCAACACATTGGGTCCTGCTGAATGAATTCAACTCAAGTCTTCTGTCAGCCAAAGAAAAGCAAAGTTTATTAAAAGTTCACCTGTATTGGACACAAAGCAAGTCTGTACTAGAAATATATGATGCTCTCACACTCATGGAGGCAAGATAGGATCTTATATACAGAAAGATGTGGGAGGAATCTAGGGGTGGTCTAGAGGAGGAGTTTGGGGAAGGTCTTCAGGAGGAGTTAATGAGGTAAATGAGTGATGAAGGGTGGGAAGTTGCTGGAGGCTACCTGGAGCCAACAGACAATGGTAGGCTAGGCCAGTTCAAGGGTGGATTGATGTTTTGATAGGCTCAAGGGAGGGAAGTAGATGGACAATGGAGGGCTAGGCTAATAAAAGAGGTCTGGACAGAGCCACAGTGAAAAGCTTATGGCCTCATGCAAATGCCTCATCTAGTGGGAAGATTCAAAGTTCAAGGGAGCTGTGGAATCTCCATAAATCACTTCTCCACATCAGGTCTTATATGTAAAATGAAAAGGTTAGATTAGATTTGGGGTGGGGAACCTGTAGCCTTCTAGGTCCTTGGGTGTGACCTTTCAACTAGTCCAAGTTTTACAGAAGAAATCCTTTTATTAAGGGGATTTGTTTTGTGAAGTTTAGATTCTGGCACAGGGCTGCACTTAGGGTCCTAGAGGGCCACATGAGGCCTCAAGGCCACAGGTTATAGATTATAGATTATATATAGATTATAATCTATATAGATTATAGATTATATCTAGGGTCTCTATCAGCTCTAATAGTTTGGGACAAAATTCACTGGAAAATAAAGGGAAATTTGTAAATGGGTGGGTGGGTGGGAGTGCTATTGAAATTTATTTTGACTTGGTGACTCGTTGCTCCCAGCCCTGCTTGTAAATCAGCGTTGGGGGAGTCTCTGTAGGATTAGGTGACACAGAGTCTGCACTTTTTCCATTATCCACTCTTTGTCATGCACCCCTACCTAGCACCCCTACCTATGATGTTTATACCTTGATGACTCAAAACAATATCACAAGTCCATTAGACATGCATTGCAACTGGATTTATTGCAAGAGAAAGGCACATGCATGTTGGAACTCCCTATATAAGGGAGCAGAGTGGTACCAGGAAAAGCCTTGGTATTTAACAACCCCTACCTGCAAATTATCACATATTTTACTACCTAGGGGAGGAACTCAGATGCAAGGGCCCAACCTCTTTTGCTGATAGGCACCTATCTGAATTGTCTTTCTTTATTTAGTTAGGAAAGTTAGCAATAAAAGCTGTCTCCACCTTGAAAGCCTTTGCTGATCTCTACTGATCAGCCCTTCAACAGGTACTTTGACATATTTAATACAAACTCCTTTCAATTCTCTTTGTCCTGAGTTTTACCTCCTTAAGCCACCTGAAAGCCCAAAAGAAGAATTTTCCTTTCCCCAGGGAGCATTGGCTCAGTTAATAGGATTAGACTTCCTGGAAAAGACAAACTTTAAGGCAATTGATAAAATAAACTAATTATACCCCTGATAGGGAGTATATACTGATTTTGGCTGCTGGTGGAAACAGCAGAGAAGGTCACTAGCTTCATCCACCCCACCTGGTTCTTTTTAGTCTTGCTTTTAAGTTGATTTGCATGGCAACCAGGGGACATCTCGGGGGTTAAAGAGAATCTCTTCCTCCCCCCCACCCCCCCCCCCCGCATCCCTAAGAGGATTTGAACTATGCTCAGCTAGCAAAGTAGAGGTACAGTAATAATTAAAAGCCTGAGTCAGCAAAGAGTTTAGACTGAGAGACCCCTAAAGAATAGGAGGAGAAAAACAAAGTTAGAGAATTCTTTAGGCCTTGACGCCTTGTCTTTTTAAACTCCTAGAGTGAGGAGATTTTTTTTTTGGGCTTGAATGATAACCCTTATAACACAAATCAACTCAGGAGCTAAACTAGAAAGGGTCTGGTAAGTCTGGTGGACTTGGTAATTTCTGCCTTGCTTCTTACCAACAACCAAAATCTAGGTACCTCACCCTAGTTTAAAATGTACTTCCTCCAGCATCAACTACATTCATTGAAAGAAAAAAAAAAGAAACATTTATTAAGTATTCACCACATGCCTAGCACTGTGCTAAATTCTGGGAATATAAATAGAACAGCAAGACAATCTCTACTATCCAGGAGTTTAGCCCTCTAACTAGGAAAGATAACATACTTCAGCTGAAGGATGGATGGAAAAGCCCAGTAATCCTGAGTTGATCTTGAGGTCCAAGGTAAAGGTCTGCATGGAGTGTTTTCACCACAGGAGAGACCTTCTCTCATTGGGAATGTGTGGGGTGTGGGGACCCCAAAAATCCCCTACCCAGGAAAATTAAAAGTCAGAGGTATCTTGAGGAAGGAACAGGAAGTTTTTATTCTCTACCCCTGGGGGAAGAGGGTGGTCCTCTCCATGGCAGATCAGGGAGAGGAGGCCTGTTACAGAAGATGGAACAAGAATTTATACCCTAGTGCAGTCAAGCCCCCTCCCCCCTGCTGTCCCTTCTCCCATTGGTTGGGAGGCAGGCTTACAATCTGAGTGTGAAAATCTCCCCCAAAGATAAGGAACAAAGAAGCCTTCCACTATCCCCTGTTGTCTAGGAGGTGGGCTCAAGTCTCGATTTTAGACTCTCCCCCAATGGCAAATAACAAGGAAATGTGCCACTATCCACCATTGGCTGGGAGATGTGCAGGGAACCACTGTTCATGCCCTTATTTGGCAAACGCTAAATTGAGGGAAGGAGAGGGGGAAAGGTCACCAGCAAGGTTGGAGGTAGAAAACTCCTAAAGGGCCTAATGCTGATAAGGGTGTGGCCAACAAAGGTGGAGATCAAAAGACTCCTGAAGAAGCCTAATGCTGATATGGCAGCAGTAAAGAGCAGGGCATGATGAAACTGAAACTCTGGCTTGCTCCCACAAAACTTAGGGGCTGAGAAGTTTCACTTTTCCTATTCAGGAAACAGACAGTGGATCTAAGGGTCAGAGAGGATTGTGGGTTCAGTTCAGCTAGGATGAGAGGTTTGATGTCAAGGCATAAGAAGAAGACAGGACAAGCCATTAACAGGAAGTTTAGCGATACGCTTTGGGGAATTTAAGGGGAACTGGAGTTCCTCTGGGTGATAGTTCTGACTTTGGCTTTCCAGGATCCCCTGGCTAGAGTCTGAGATGGCTTTTTGTGGAAATTTGCAAGTGATACTTTAGGGAGAAGCAGCTAAATGCAAAGGGTTGATTCAGAGGGCTCTCTTCTAATCAGAAGACTTAAATGTGAGTCCTAGCTTTGATATTTACTAGCTGTGTGACTCTGGGAAGGTCATTTAACTTATATGCACCTCAGTCCCTGAGATTTTATATGTTAAATGAACATAACACCGATGTTATTTACCTCAAAAGATTATTCTTAGGGTCAAATGAGATACTGTATCTAAAGTGATTGGTAATTATAAGGCGCTATACAAATAAATCAAATGCTTAGCTTACACCACATAATTCTTTAAGGGCTATAGAAATTTCTATTGTTATGGGGATGACAGTAAGTGATGCAGTCACACTTAATGGATAGAGTGTTGGACTTGGAGTGAGAAAGACCTGGGGTCAAATCTGACTTCTGACATGAGCTGTGGCATCTCATAAGCCACTTGATCTCTCTGAGCTTTATGTATCTTTCTAAGAACATCAAGTGTAAAAGGGTTATGATCTGCATTGGAATTTACACGCTAAATTCTCTTCCCCTCTCTCAGTAGAGTATATGAAGGACTTATTACAATTATTTTTTAATATATCCCCAGGACCTAGCATAGTACCCTACATTCTACGGGAAGATTTTCCTTATCCCTCTTTATTCTATGGCTTTCCTTCTGTTGACTATTCAATTTACCCTATATATAGATGGTTTATACATAGTTATTTACTTTTCTCCCCCATTAGATGGTGAGCTCTTTGAGAGCAGAGATTGTCTTTTGCTTCTCTTTGTAACCTCAGTACTTAGCAGGGTGCCTAACACATAGTAGGGACTTAAAAAATTCTAGTTGACTGACAGTCTTGCACATAGGAGGCATTTATTAAAGTTTTGTTGGATTAAACCATATTGGATAGAATTTCTGCACCAAGGAAATCATAGAATAATAGTGCTTGCATTGCCTTCCTCACAGGATTGGGAAGGGTGAGCAGGGCAGAAAAGAGAATGTGTTTATTACCTGCCTACTAAGTGTCAGGCATTGTGCTAAAGGCTTTATTAATATCTCATTTGAGGGTTGCTGTGAGAAAAGTGTTTTATAAAATCTTCAAGGACTATAGAAATGTGAGTCATCATTATTTAGCATGCTTGCCTGCTTGTTTTTTCCTACCTTTTATTCTCTGGGCTTGGTGGACTGATAGGTCTTAACTGCCCACAGCCCTTCTCTACTCCTGGGATTTCCTAACTTGTCTTTGTTTGGAAGGAAATGTAAAGTTCCAGGGTCTCCCCTTCCCTGATGTCTCTCAGGCCCACAAGATTTATTCAGTTTTTATAAGGGTTTTTCCTCCTATTATCCATTAGGAAATATACAGAAGGGTTAAAATATACTAAAAATTAAGGGCTAAACCTAAGCTTCTCTATATTTATTGGGGAACCAGGGGAGAGAATGAGGTCTTGATGTTTTATATCTCCCTGCTATGGATTGAATGTCCATGTTGGACATATGGAATGAATATGGACTGAATTCTTTCTTATATTTCTTCTCCCTAGAATCAAAGAGCTCCAATTCTAAGTTGAATATTCATCTAGGTTCCTAGCCTCATAATCTTGAATAGATTCAGTTTGATTAAGCTGCTTGGTTTTAATTTCTTCTTTTTTTTTTCCTTAGCCCTTCTGGAACCTGTTTCCAAATCTAATCTCTAGAGATAGGTCTCACTGTATAAAGCCAATCACAAACAGTTCTCCTGAGGACTGCTGCTATGAATAACTTTAAGGATAGAATTACATAGTATAGTGAATTCTCTATATATATTCTTGGGGAAAGGAACAGGTATGGCTGACTTTCCCCAGGGCAAGAAGTTCAGCAGGTGGCCTTGCAGCTGCCTCCACATGGCTGCTTCAGAGCTCCCAGCCTACAGATTGCAGGGGGGCCAAACAATCATTCAGAGGCTAAGTGCTCTTCCCTTAACCTGCCTGGATCAGGATTGTGATCTTGGGTGGTGGTCCTGAGGTGCATGACCAGTGAGCCAAAGCTAGTGGGGGTTGCAGAGATGGCAGCCCTCTAATAGCTCTGGCAGGTGTGAAAACCCCAGTGATTTGGGACAAAGATCTCCCCTCTGGAAGCAGAATTCTACTAAGCCCGAAAGTCAAGTAATTGACTGGCAACATGAGCAGGCAAAAGGAAGCAAAGCAAGAACAGCAATCCAACTTTAGATTCCTTTTCTGGGGACAAAAAAGATCAATTCTGGGAATGGGAGGAAGACAACACAGTCAGAACTCCCACATCAAAAGCTTCCAAGAAAAATGTAAACTGGTTACAGGCCATAGAGGAGCTTAAGAAGGATTTTGAAAACCAAATAAGAGAAGTGGAGGAAAAATTGGAAAGAGAAATGAGAATGATGCAAGAAAATCATGAAAAGAGAGTCAACAACCTGACTGAAGAAAATAACACCTTAAAAAATAGATTAACTCAAATGGCAAAAGAGGCCCAAAAAGCCAATAAGGAGAAGAATGCCTTAAAAAGCCAAATTTCCCAAATGGAAAAAGAATCTCAAAAACTCACTGAAGAGAATAATTCCTTTAGAATTAGAGTGGAGCAAATGGAAGCAAATGACTTTATGAGAAATCAAGATACTATTAAACAGATCCAAACAAATGAAAAAATAGTAGGCAATGTGAAATATCTCCTTGAAAAAAAAACAGTGACCTGGAAAATAGATAAAGGAGAGACAATTTAAAAATTATTGGACTACCTGAAAGCCATGATCAGAAAAAGAACCTAGAAAGCATCCTTCAAGAAATTCTCAAGGAAAATTGCCCTGATATTTTAGAGCCAGAGGGCAAAATAGAACTTGAAAGAATTCACCAATCACCTCTTGAAAAAGATCCCCAAAAGAAACTCCTAGGAATGTTATAGCCAGGTTCCAGAGTTCCCAGATCAAGGAGAAAATATTACAAGCTGCCAAGAAGAGACAATTTGAATACTGTGGAAACACAATCAGGATAACCCAGGATCTAGCAGCTTCTACATTAAGGGATTGAAGGGCCTGGAATATGATATTCTGGAGATCAAGGGAGCTAGGATTAAAACCAAGAATCACCTACTCAGCAAAAGTGAGTATAATGTTCCAGGGGAAAATATGGTCATTCAATAAGATGGAGGACTTTCAAGCGTTCTTGATGAAAAAACCA
This sequence comes from Pseudochirops cupreus, assembly GCA_028627135.1. Classification (NCBI taxonomy): domain Eukaryota; kingdom Metazoa; phylum Chordata; class Mammalia; order Diprotodontia; family Pseudocheiridae; genus Pseudochirops; species Pseudochirops cupreus. The sequence goes on along the minus strand of CM053581.1, from coordinate 307,188,660 downwards.
AAACTGAATAGAAAATTTGACATTCAAATACAGGAAGCATAAGAAGGTAAACATGGAAAAGAAATCATAAGAAACTTATCAAAATTGAACTATTTACATGCCAACATGGAAAAATGATAACTGTAACTTATGAAACTTTTCTCAGTATGTCTGTATAGGAGGGTATATATGCGTATGAATACATATGTGAGTATGTGTATATATGTGTACATAGAGAGCACAGGATCAACTGAATAAGATGGGATGATATTTTAAAAGTGAAATTGAGAGGTGGGAGAGGAATAGAATGAGAGGAGACAGGGAGAGACAGAATGGAGTTAATCATCTCA
>CM053581.1:307141285-307187831 GCA_028627135.1 Pseudochirops cupreus | reverse complement strand
CCACCTACCTGGGTTTAGGCTCTGTACAGTACAATCTCCCTTCCCCCTTCCTCAGTGATTTCCAAGCCTGGGGCTATTTACCCTAATGCAAGAATGTACTCTAGGTGGGGCTTTTAGCTCTTGATTTTTTTGTGTGTCAGGGAAGGGGATGAGAGCCCCTAGATTTCATTCCTCCATCCCAGCTTCTGAAAGTCTGGGCACGTAGCTTCAAGAATCCAGGCCATGGGTTGCTAGCCCCAGGAAAAACCGCCGACCCTGCTATGTGCCCTGTGTTCCCTCCTACCCAGTTCCCTGGGTCCTCACCTTGGCTCTGGGAGGGCTGCAGAAGCTTCCAGCTGGGTGAGTCTGCTGGGTGGGGCTTCCCAGTCTGCCACACTCTGCTCTCAGGTCCCTGCTGGTGCCTCTCCTGTGTGCTCCGTTCTCCCTGCCCCGACCTGATTAGGCACTTCTCTGGGCTGGGAATCTGTCACTCTCTGTCTCCCAATGGGTTCTGTCACTCTTAAATCCGCTCAAATTTACTTTTTAGTTCCCAAGGATGAAATTCTTGGGGAGCTTAGAGAAGTCACTGCTTACTCTCCACCATCTTAGCTCCGCACCACTCTACATCTCTTTGTCTCTACTCATACCACCATCACCCTCACTATGTCTTGATTACCTCAAAGGATCATTTTGTGTGTGTGTGTGTGTGTGTGTGTGTGTGTGTGTGTGTGTGTGTGTGTGTACACTCACACCTGTGACCTCTGTTTACATATATTCCTTCTAACTTCTCTAATAATGAGAAAGCTCTTATAAGTTGCAAGTATCATCTTCCCATGTAGGAATGTTAACAGTTTAAACTTGTTGAGGCCCTTATGATTTCCCTTTCCCATTTACCTTTTCTTTGCTTCTCTTGAGTCTTGCATTTGAAAGTTACACTTTTCTATTCAGTGCTGATCTTTTAATCAAGAATGCTTGAAAGTTATCTATTTCATTGAATATCCATTTTTTTTCCTTTAAAGGATTATGCTGTTTTGCTGGTGAGATGATTCTTGGTTGTAATCCTAGCTTCTTTGCCCTATTTTATATTCCAAACCCTCTAATGTTATAGAAACTGCTAAATCTTGTGTTATCTTAACTGTGGCTCTATGATATTTGAATTGTTTCTTTCTGACTGCTCGCAATATTTTCTCCTTTACATTGGAGCTCTGGAATTTGCCTATAATATTCCTGGGAATTTTCATTTTGGGATCTCTTTCAGGAAGTGATTGGCGGATTCTTTTTTTTCATATTTAAATACTATTTTATTTTTTCCCCAATTACATATCCAGAAAATTTTTAGCATTCATTTTTACAAGATTTTGAATTCCAAATTTTTCTCCCTCCTCCCCTCTTCTAAAAATGGTAGGCAATTTGATATGGTTTTTATGCATGTGCTATAATGTAAATACATAGTTCTATATTTGTCACAGTTGTGTAAACAGAAGCTAATCAAAAGGAAATAAAACCATATAAAAGAATAATGTAAGCAAAAAAAAATGCTTCAATCTGTATTCTGAGTCCATCTGTTTTTTTATCTGGATATGAATAGTATTTTCCTCTGTGAATCTTTTGTACTTGTCCCTAAGCAAACTTAATGGGCTCCACATGAGGCCTATTAATGGGCAGGGAAAATCTTAAAACCCATTAACATTACATGCTCCAGTCCCTTACCTTTCTTCTGTGTGTGTCTCTCTGCTTCAAGTGTGTTTCTTGTAAGCAATATAGTGTAGGATTCTGATTTTTGATCTGCTCTGGTATCCACTTCTGTTTAATGGGAGAGTTCATCCCTTTCACATTCACAGTTATGATTACTATCTGTTTATTTCCCTCCTTATTCTTCCTCCTGTTTGTCTTTTTCTCCTTTCACCCTTTCCTCACCAGTATTTTGCTTCTGTCTTTAACTTACCCTGATCTGCCCTCCCTGTGTTTTCCATCCCTCCCTTTTACTTAATCTCCTCCCCTCCTACTTCCACGTTGGGTAAGATAGATTTCTATATTCAACTGATTGTATATATTATTCCCTCTTTGAGTCACTACTGATGATAGTAAGGATCAAGCAAAGTCCACTGCCATCCTCCCATCTTCCACTCCACTGTAAAAGGCCTTTTTCACCTTTTAATGTGAAATGATTTGCCCCATTCTCCTCTCTTCCGTCTTCACCCTTTGTATTCCTCTTTTTCATCTTTTAATTTTTTTTATGTCATTCCATCAAATTCACCTTATACCTGTATCATCTATTTATATTTCTTCTATCTGTACTTTTAGCGATACAGTTTTTAAGAGTGACAAGTGTTGCTTTCCCAGATAGGGATATAAACAGTTTAGTTCTGTTGAATCCCTTATGTTTCCTTTTTCCTTTTTACTTGTTTATGCTTGTGTTGGGTCTTGACATTGGAGGTCAAATTTTTGGTTTAGTTCTGGTTTTCTCTTTAGGATGGCTTGAAATCCTTCTGTTTCATCAAATGGCCATATTTTCCCCTTGATGTGTTATGTTCAATTTTGCCAGGCAAGTGATTCTTGGTTGTAGTCCTAACATTTTTTGCCACAAATATCATGTTCCATAACTTCCTGTCCTTTAATGTTTTAGCTGCTAGGTCTTGTGTGATCCTGATTGTGTCTCCCTGATATTTGAATTGTTTCTTTCTGGCCACTTTAATTAATTTTTTTCCTTGTCCTAACAGTTCTGAAATTTGACTATAACATCCCGTGGGGTTTTTATTTCAGGATCTCTTTCATGAAGTGATAATGCCTATTTTACCTTTTTATTCCAGGTCATCAGAGCAGTTTTCCTTATAATTTCTTGAAAGATGCTATACAAGTCCTTTTGGTTATGACTTTCAGGTAGTCCAATAATTCTGATATTGCCTCTCCTGGATCTATATTCCAGATCAGTTGTTTTTTCAATGAGGTATTTTTATGTTTTCTTCCATTTTTTCATTCTATTGAATTTATTTGATTGATTAATGATGTCTCAGTATTTAGCTTCTACTTGCCTAATTCTAACTTTCAAAGTATTGTTTTCCCTAATTAGCTTTTGTACTTTCCATGTGGCCAATTGTACTCTTTAAGGATTTGTTTTCTTAAGTGGATTTTTGTATCTCCTTTTCCATTTCACCAATTCTACTTTTTAGGCAGTTTTTCAGACTGTTGATTCTTTTTTCATAATTCTCTTGCATCCCTCTCATTTGTTTTCCAAATTTTTCTTCTATCTCTCTTATATGATTTTTAGCTCCTTTTCAAGCTCTTCCATGAGATCTTTCTGGGCTTGACACCATTTCCCATTTTTCTTTGGGGTTTTGCCCATGAGTATTTTGATATTGTTGTCCTCTTCTGAGTTTATGTCTTGGTCTTCCTTGTAATCATATATTTCTGATCAGATTCTTTTTCTGATGTTTTCTGTTTATCCTTTTTTTTCTTTTTCCTTTTTTTAAAAACAAGTAGCTCTCATCATAGCATTGTAGGGGCACTGTTTCTGGTTTTCTGTATTAGTGACTGTAGGCCCTGGCTGTATTCCTGGTGCTGTACTGATGTTGCCCTGAGGCCCATGGGGGGCTTCTGTGTTTGATGCGGCACTGAAGGGGTGGAGTGGGGGTTGTAGATCATAAAGGTCTGGCAGCTTACCTGGTGCTGAACTGGGGTCCTAATGGTGGTGTCTGGCATATGATGAGGCCCAGTGGCGGTGTTTCTGCATTTCCCAGTGGCCACACTGAAGCATGTAGCAGTCATGCCTCTGGAAGCTACCTGCTTCCCTGGGTCTACAGTGAAATGTGGCAGGCCTGATGCTGGCTGGCAGCTGCCTGTTTGCCTAGGTACCTGTAGAACTGTTACCTACCTGTTTCCCCAGGGCTATGCTGAAGTGTAGTGAGGCAGTACTAACTGGTGATTACTTATTTTTTTCTGGCTGAGGCTACGCTTATGCATATGGTGGTTCTCAGAGCAGGAGTCTGCAAATTGCCCTGGCTACACTAAGGCACATGAAGTTCCTGGTGTTGGCATTTGCCTGCTCCGCCACACTGGGGCTCATGATCTTCCTCTGGTTTGATGAGGTAGGGCTTGCTGCTGACTTACTTGGCAGGATGCTTCCTGTCCTGGGCTGTGTTTCCCTTTTGTCCAAATGAGGTGGACATTTCTTGCCGATCCTCCAACTTTCTTGGGCTAAAAGATTATTTCAACTCCTCTTTTTGCTAGTTCTACTTTTCCAGGATTTGTTTTGGGGCTTTTTTTGGAGATGAGTAGTAGAGTTGTAGTAGTAGAGTAGTAGAGTTGTAGAGTTTGGCTCTTGGAAGTAAGAAAGGATCAGTGGATTCCTTCAATTTCTATTTTACCCTCTGGTTCTAGAATATCAGGGCAGTTTTCCTTGACAATTTCTTGAAAGTGAAAGGCACCTTTTTTTTTCCTGGATAAAGATTTTATTTATTTATTTGTTTTTGGTAAATTTAATTTTATTTGTTTGTTTTTAGTTTTCCACATTCACTTCTATCAGATTTTGAGTTCTAAATTTTCTCCCCTCTCTCCATTCCCCTTTCCACTAGATGGCATGCTATCTGATATAGGCCATACATGTACAGTCATATTAAACATATTTCCACATTAGTCATGCTGTAAAGAACCAAAGGGAAAAACCACTAGAAAGAAGAAACAAACAAATAAAAAAGAAAATACTATGCTTTAATCTGTATTCAGATTCCATAGTTCTTTCTCTGGATATGGATTCCATCATGAGTCTTTTGGAATTGTCTTAGATCTTTGTATTGCTGAGAGGAGTTAAGTCTATCAAAGTTAGTCATCGCTAATGTTGCTGTTATTGTGTGCAATGTTCTCCTGGTTCTGCTTACTTCACTCAGCATCAGTTCATGTAAGTCTTTCCAGGTTTTTCTGAAGTCCACATGCTCGCCATTTCTTATGGAATAATAGTAAGCCATTGCATTCATATTCTACAGCTTGCTCAGCCATTCCCCAACTGATGGACATTCCCTCAATTTCTAATTCTTGGCCACCACAAAAAAGAGCTAGTATAAGTAGTCTTGTACATATGACTCCTTTTCCCCATTTTTATGATCTCTTTGTAATATAGATCTAGAAGTATCATTAAGCTCTTTTTTTATTTGTGGCTTTCAGGTCATCCAATAATTTTTAAATTATCTGTCCTGCATCTATTTTCCAGGTCAGTTGTTTTTCCAATGAAGTTTTTTTTTTTTTTACATATGTTCTCATTCTTTTGGTTTTGTTTTATTATTTCACGATTTCTTATAAAGTCATTAACTTCCATTTGCTCAATTCTCATTTTTAAGGAATTATTTTCTTCAGCAAGCTTTTGTACTTTGTTCTCCATTTGGCCAATTCTACTTCTAAAAAGTTTTTTTTTTTCCTTCAGTGAATTTTTGTGCCTCTTTTTCCATTTGGCAAGTTTTTCTTTTTAAGGTGTTCTCCTTCTTGGTTTTTTGTACCTCTTTTTACCAGTTAGCTTAGTCTATTTTTTTTAAGATGTTATTTTCTTCACTACTTTTTGTGTCTCCTTTATCAAGCTGGTGACTTTTTTTTCATTATTTTCTTGAATCATACTCATTTCTCTTCCCAATTTTTCCTCTACCTCTGTTACTTCATTGTCAAAATTATTTTTGAGCTCTTCCATGGCTTGAGACCAATTCATATTTTTCTTGGAGGCTTTAGATGTAGGAACTTTGACTTTGTTGTCTTGTGAGTGTGTGTGTTTTGATCTTTCTTGTCACCATAATAACTTTCTATGGTAAGAATTTTTTTCCCTATCATTTGCTTATTTCCCTTGCCTGTTACTTGACTTTTAACTCTTTGTTAAAGTAGGACTCTGCTTCCAGGATGGAAGGCACACTGTCCTAAGCATCAGGGTTTTTGTGCAATTGTTTTCAGAGATACATCTAGGGACCTGCAAGTTTTCAGTTCTTCCTAAGTGGTATGATCTAAGGGCAAGTGTTTGCTACACTCCTGGCTTGTGGTCTGATCTGTGAGTAACTATAAGCACTCTTTTCTGCCCTGGGACTGTGGTGAGGGTTCCTGCTCTACTGTGGCTGCAATGTCTGGTGTACTAGGACTCCTTGCCCTGGGACTGCCACCAAGGACCAAGATACAGGTTTAGCAAGGGAACAGAGTCCTGACTCAGTTCTAGCAAAGAAACCTCTTTAATCTCTTTCTGATCAGTTGTTCTACCCCTTTATCATCTGTGTGATGAGAGCTCCAGAAATAGCAGCTACTGCTGCCACCACTGCTGCTTACTCAGTGGCTCTGAAAGTCTACCCCTGGTTTGCTAGGGCCAGGGCTGTGTTAGCTCAGCTTGTGCTGGACTGTGCTACTCTCTCACCCTGGTGCAGCAGATGTTTCCTGCTGACCTTCTAAATTGTTTTGGGCTGGAAAATTGTTTCACTCCAATTTTTGGTGGGTTCTTCCACTCTAGAATTTTTTTAGAGTCATTAATTAAAAGTATTTGGGGAGACCTAAGACAAGTTCCTTACCCTTACTCCACCATCTTAGCTTTGCCTGAGCTTATTACTTTCTCTCCACTTAATAGTATTTTATTTTTTTCAATTACATGCAAAGATAGTTTTCAACATTCAATTTTACAAGATTTTGAGTTTCAAATTTTTCCCTCCCTTCCTCTTCCTCAAGATTATATGCAATTACATGCAATCTGATATAGACTATACATGTATAATCATATTCAGTATAGTTTCATATTAGTCATGTGAACTTAGTACTTTTAATAACTATCAGTGACAGGATCAAGAGAAAGTGGTGATTTTTCTTTAAAAGAGGTCTGAAATTGGTCTTTTGACCTCTCATATTTCTGAGTTCAGAGTCAGGGTCTTCTCCATGAAAAAGAAAAGCTACATTAGTTTATAGTTAGTAACTAAATTCATATCTTTGTCTATGATTAGGTAAAAAACATTTTTTTGATATCATAGAACAGTTCTAATGTCTACATTTCTTTATTTAACCTAAAATTTCTCAAATTCTTCATTTCTTTAAGTAAAAATTATTGAGGTTGACTATTTTCTACATTTGTTCCAGTAGTCTATAGCTTGTCACATTCAAAATGAACCATTGCTATCTTAAAATTCTGTGCCAGACAACTTCAGAAACTTAGAAATTTGAAAGACCCATGCCCCAGATTAGTGAACTGTTAAGAGAGAGTTAACTCAACAACAGCTTTTCTGTAAAACAGACTTATGACCCTACACAAGTGAACTGTTAAGGGCCACACCTCCCTTAAAATAGAATCTTTGATTTAGAGCTGGAAGAGACCTTAGAAACCATCTAGTCCAACCTCTGCATTTTACAGATAAGAAAATAAGGCAAAAAGAGATGAAGTTATTTGCCTGATGTCAGAGAAGTAGTAAAGTATCAGAGCTGGTATTTGAACCTAAGTCCTCTGACAACCAATCCAGTACTATTTTTCTTTGTGCCTGCCCCCCTTCTTAACCTCCTGGATTATTGCAGTAGTCTGCAAATTGGTCTCCCTGAATCTTGTCTGTGTCCTCTCTAATTCATCCTTTACACAGTTTTCAAATTGGTACATCCAAAGTGGAGTTTTGACCATTTCATTCCTCCACTCAAGAAGCCTTCAAGTTAAAATAAAAACTCCTTTATTTGGAATTTAAAGCCATTCATATTTCAACCTACCCCTACAGGCTGATTATATCTTATTCATCTTCACTCAATCTTTGTTGAAGGCAAACTGGCCAACTTATTTATGATACATTCCATTTCCCACCTTTGTACAGATTTTTGCCTATTACTAAAAATTCTTCCTTCCTCATTTCTACCTATTAGAGATGCTTAGCAACTATGAAAGCTTACCTCTAGTGCTAACTCCTTCAAGAAGATGGATTTTCTGAATTATTAGTTCTCCTTATTTGTACATATTTCTTATTATTTTGTTTGTAAACATGTGGAAAACCTCATTTTTATCTTTTATTTTGTCTTTGTATCAATTAGTCTATAGTACTTGGAAGAAATTAGGCGCTCAGTAAATGCTTCTTGATTGGTTGGTGAATGGAGCAAAGCAGGAAAAGGAGGAGATAGATACTGGAGATGTTATTGTGCTAGAACCAAAAGGAATTGACAATATCTTGGATAAATTTTTGTACCTTTATACTTATCATGAAACATAAGGCAGGGCAGAGAACAAAGAGCCTATTTTCTAGGATTCAATATTATAACACTGGTCACTAGATCCTCCCTCTGGGGCCATTATGATGTAGTAGAGTGTAGAGCCCTGGACTTAGATTAAGGAAGATCAGGGTTCAAATCTGTTTTTTGATACTCATTAGCTTTGTGACCACAGGCAAGTTACTGATTCTCTCTCCAGTGATGTGGATTGCAGTCTATCCATGACTGCCCAACTTGTGTCATTCTTTGAGTCAAACCCCTAATTTTACTGATAAGGAAACAGAGGCACAGGGGCATTAAGTGACTTACCCAGGCCCACATAGCTACTGAGTGCATGAGGTAGGATTAGAACCCACTAGCTCTTTGACTCTAAATCTGGTACTCTACCACATACCATTTAGCTTCCTCAGTGCATCTAGGACATCTGTCCAACATGGTGGGATCCTTCTTCACATCCTCTTGGGATTATGGAGACATTAGTAGAAAAGATGGCTATTCATTTGTTTCAGTACATGCCCATCTCATCTTCTTTTTCAATCAGATATTTTTTGGATGATAACTTTTACTTTGGTTCATCATTCCTTATTCATGGTATATTGTAGCCCTGGTCATATCCACCATGTGCCTCTCCAGTGCCCTTTGAGTGTTATTTATTATTTCACTCAGAAAAATCTTAAGCCCTATAATATCACCTATTTTTTTCTTATTTTTCTCCTCTCATATTTGCTAGAGTTCTGATAGAAATATCCTGGGACCAGTCACTAGCCCACTATTCTTTTGTGTTTAATGTTTGGCAGATTATTGTGCAGGTGGATAAAATGAATGTTTTTTGGTAAGTAAATAAAGGTGCTGCTGTTGTTACTGTTAATCCCTATGTTCTTTGCTAATATTCCCAGATTTAGGATTCAGAACATCTACCTGGACCCTGTGGTACCCAGATGTCTTTCTTTTTCTTTATCTCTCCCTTATTCCAAACCGTGTTTCCTGCTTAGAAATATGGTGCTTGCTTGCTACAAATTAACTCAGTGAACACTTATCGAGGACTTCCTGTGTGCAAGGCACTGTGCTAGGCACTGAGGGAGATACAAATTGTCTAAGACAGAGTCCATATGCTGAGGGGATTTAGAAGTTGATAGGAGAGACAAGATTTAATAACTACAATGTGAGATATTTTGACACACTTTCAGCCTATAATCAAAATTCATAGCTGCCTACATTTATAGAATCTTCCGGATTCCCCTACTTAACTAGACATGGGCTCTCTTGGTCTGGCTTGACCTGGATCATTGACTCCTATGTCCTGGCATGGGTTAGTTAGGGATATTTGCCTTCAGGTTCGCACATTGGAAGACATATGACAAAATAATTACAGGGGGGAAATGTTCTCCTATATTCTTACAAAGCATCTTAATCCTTTGTATAAGATCCTCAGCACCATCCATTACCAGCAACACTTTCCATGTCAAGTGTGCTTATGTGGTACTCCCTATGTTTCGTCTTTCATCTTCTGAGATGCATTCTCCTGATAGAGGGGCCTGCCCACTTAAGACTGAAATATGATACAAATATCCTCTGCCTGGAAATATCCAAATGGTGATTTTGTTTGTTTGTTAATTTTTCATTTTCTACCAATTTAAAGAAGCTTGGGGGAGAGACCTAGAGAAAAGAAGATGAAATTTTAAAAGGAAAACAGAGGAGTAGAATCTGATGGTAATTATCATCAGAATGATTCACCAGGCAGCTAAAACATTTATTGAGCACCAGAAGGATACATGTCCTTCTGCTAAATGCTATGGGGGATGCATGGCTGAATAAAAGGGCCTTATTTTCTAACCGCTCATGATTATGTTAGGAAAGCAAAGCTTAGGTGACAATGAGACTGAGACAATATAAATGGTTGCCTGCAGAGAATGGCTAGAAGAATTCAGAAAAGATAAGGAGAACCCATATATATGATCCTATATGACCTTGGGTAAATCACTTAAACACTGCTTCAGTTCCTCAATTATAAAATCTGGATAATAAACAACCCTTATCTCCAAGGGTCATTGCCAGGATCAAATGAGATATTTATAAAACAATTAGCGTAGTGCTTGGCACACAGCAGGAGCTTAATAAATGCATGTTTCCTTCCTTGCTTCTGAGCTAAGCTTTGTGTAAGGTCATTTGCGTGGCCTTATTCCTGGAGCCTTAAGGGTTGATAGCCAAAGACAGATGACATTGCCATACACCAACAGAGAACTGGAGGGTTTGCATTAAGCAAGTATCTCCTCTTCAGAGAAAACATGACAGAAAAGACAGAAAGCTTGCCTTGGGATCAAAAAGACTTGGACTCAAGACCTACCTTTGACATATATTAGCTATGTGAACATAGGTAAATCATTTTACTTCTGAGGACATCTGGCAGATCTTAAAACCTCTAAGCTGTTGATCTGCCTCAGGGAAGGGGATTTCAATACTTGGAGCTTTTTATGAGACTGAGGTTAGTGGCCTAGAACAAAATATACATATGGATATGAAATACATATTATTAAAGTATTTACATTCTGTTAATATAACCACTAGGTTAAGCTGTTAAGCAAGGTGGGCTTCACTGTAAATTACCCCTGAACTGGAGACCTTGACTATCCCAGGAATCTACTTCTCCTTTCTTCATGTAGGCAGAGCTTCCCTAACAACCCACTCTACTTCCGGGGGTGGGAAGTGGGGTGGCATGGCTTTCCTTTCAAACACAGTATGATCTGCTTTTTAGGGAGAGGAAAATAACTTCTCACTTTGCTTGCTCCTAGCTTAGAGTTCTGTAGGCTGGTAGACATGAAGGAATGAGGATTTGCAGGTATATTTTTTTTCTTATATTCTTTTGGCAGGTTTATAAAAACCTAAAACAGGTTTCTCCACTTTGCCTAGCTAAGCTAGGCAAGATGTCTCTCTCTCTCCCAGAAATGAGATAAACCTCTAAACCATCCTTTTGCTCTCTATTTTTGAGAATACAACCTACAGCTTAGGAGGTCTGATGGTTAGCATGGTTTAATCATATGTTCAAAGCTTAGGCATAAAGTAAACATTGTAGGGAAAGGTTACTGCTCTCAAATATCCAGCTGCCCTTTTCAAACAGCCCAGATGGGCCAATGGAACAGACATAGTAAAGGGATTAACTAACCTCAAGGAAACTTGCTTTTCCCTGGAGCAGAGAAGGCAGGAGTAGATTTTGCTGACATCTTTCTTTCCCAGCCACCATCTTTGTTGGTTGTGCAGATTCTGCCCACATTTTAGTTCACCCTTTCACATCATTCTCCATTGCTCTTGAGGAATCATCACAGCCACTTGGGTTGTATCAACCTCTGGCAGTTTGGATTCCTTGGTCTTAATACTTGTTTGTGTTGCTTCTCAAGTTTATTTGCTTGCAATAGCCTCCTGATTATGCTCTCTGCTTTCAAGATCCAGGTCAGCGACATTCAGACCATTCTGCCCCCAGGTCAAATACAAGACCAGAAGAGCTTAGGGGGAAATACTAGGGAAAAGTTTGCCACCAGCAGGACCAAAGGAAGGAAATAAACATTTATTAAGTGCCTACTACGTACTGAGTTCTTTACAAATATCATGTTATTTGATCTCCAGAATAAACCCAGGAGTACATAATATTGTTATCTCCATTTGACAATTGAGCAAATTGAGGCAGACACGAGGTTAAGTGACTTGCCCAAGATCACATAGCTATCAAGTATCTGAGGCTAGATTTGAATTTAAGTCGTCTTGAATCCAGATCTGGTACTGCATTCACTGTGCCACTTTGCTGCCTCTGTCCCAAGAAAGTCTCTGATTTCATTGACTTAGTGGCCAGGCTTCCATGGGCAGGTCCTAAATGATGGTCCTACACATCCACCCATGTAATCAGTCAACGGCCATATATATAATAACACCTGTCTCAAAGGACTGTGAGGATTAAATGGGATAATATGTATAAAGCATTTTTGTAAACCTTAGAAAACTATGTAAATGCTACCTAATAGTAGTAGTAGTAGTAGTAATAGATACTTATTGATCAGTACATTCATACAAGCACTATACATTTATTAATAGCACCTACTGTATGCAGGGCATTTTGCTAGGGACTTGTGAGTGTGTATGTGTGTGTGTGTGTGTGTGTGTGTGTGTGTGTGTGTGTGTGTGTAAAGACAAAACAAAAACAGTCCTTCCTTTAAGAAGTTTACTGGGGAAACAACATGCATACTTACATACATACATACATACATACATACATACACACATATACAGAGACTGTATATATATATATATTTATTTATAATAAATATAATTATATATACTGATGTGTCATATATAGTTACATAAATGTATAAAGTGTAGAAAAAAGATGTGTGTGTATACACACATTTATATACAGCTATATGAATGCATATACTTATATGTATGTGTGTAGTTATGCAAAAACACACACACAAAAATACAAGGTAATCTTGAGAAGAAAGGCACCAGTGGCTAGGAAAAAGGGAATTAGGAAAGCCCTCGTGCAGATCATGGCTCTTGAGTTGAGCCTTGAGGTAAACCAGGGATTCTGATGGAGAGTTATGAGGAAAGAATAAATTCCTGACATGGGAAACAGCCAGAGCAAAGGCATAAAGACAGGAAACCTATTGTTAAGTGTGAGGAATAGCAAAAAGGTCAGTTTGACTGAAATGTGAATGGGTAGTAAAGTGTGATAAGGTTGTGAAGCCAGGCTTGAGCCAGACTAAAGAACTTTAAATACCTAATGAAGGAATTTATTTCTATAAGAAGCCATGGAGTTTATTGAGTAGGAGGAGGATGTAGTCAGATCTGAATTTTAGAAAAATCATTTTGGTACCTGTGTGGAGAATCAGTTGAAGGGGGGAGAGACTTGTGGCAGGGAGACCAATTCAAAAGGCAAGATGAGATGAAGACCCTAAGTAGGACAGTGATCCTGTGGATGTAGAGGAGTGTGTGAGTGAGTGAGTGTGTGTGTTTGTATGTGTGTGTATACTCTATGGTGTCTATGGAAAGGCATGCTTCAGCATTATTTCTTAGAGGATATGAGCATAAGGAGTGGCATAAAAAATAGGATAGCCTTTTTATATACTTTTGTTTTTATATGCATATATGCATGCACACACAACATACACATATTCATATTTTCTTTTTAAAAATAAGTTTTTAGTTATGTCTTTTATTTTTTATATCACCATAATTTCTCCCAGTATCCTTCCCTCTCTCCTTTCCAGAGAGCAGTCCATATAATGAATAATATCTTAAATTAAAAAAAAAAAGAAAAGAAAAAACCCAATACATTGAAAAGATCTGAAAAGACATTCAATATATACTTGTGGACCTCCCAACTCTGCAAATAGGTGGGGTAGGAGTATCTTCTTATATCTCTTTTTTGGAATCATTCTCATTTGTAATTTTGTGATATTTCCCCTCCTTTTTTCTGTGTGGGGTTGTTCTTTTTGTTTATTATTGTTGTTGTTGAAAACCTTTTTAGTCATGTCTGGCTCTTCCTGACCCCATTTGGGGGTTCCTTGGCTAAGATACCCAAGTGGTTTGTCATTTCCTTCTCCAGATAATTTCACAGATGAAAAGCGAGGAAAACAAGGTAAAGTGACTTGCCCATGGTCATACAGCTAGTAAGTATTGGGGGCCAGATTTGAACTGAGGCCCTCTTGACTCCAAGGCCAGCACCCTATCTGCTGCTTACATTGTAGTAATAATTGTTCATGTTGTTTTTGGCTTTTCTCACTTCACTCTGCATCAGTTCATGTAGATCTTTCTTTACTTCTCTGTATTTACAACATATATAATTTCTTATGCCATAGTAACATTCCATTTCATTCATCTACCGCAAACTTTATTTCCAAGCCTTTGCTATCACAAAAATGCTGCTATAAATATTTAGTTTTATGTATATGTATATATATTTCTTATCAATGGTTTTATTAGAGTATAATTTTCTGCATCAAAGGTTTCAACTCATTTGTATAATTCCAAATTATTTTCAAAATAATTGTATTTATTCACACCCCCATCAACAATGTATTAGTATGCCTATCTCTACACACTCCCTCCAACATTGACTATTTCCATCTTTTGTCATCTTAGCCAATTTTCAAAGTATGACAGGAATAGGTGAATGTGAACACACAATTGTGTTCATATACACATAAATATGCATGTAATGATAATAATTAACATTTATGTAGTGGTCATTATGTTCCACTCTTTACAATTATTATCTCATGTAGTTTCACATATATGCATGTATACATATTATTTATACATACACACAAATACACTCCTATGGGGGGGGAGAGAGAGAGAGACAGAGAGAGACAGAGACAGAGACACACACAGAGAGAGAGAGAGAGAGAGAGAGAGAGAGAGAGAGAGAGAGAGAGAATAAAAAGGAGAAGGAACAAAAGGGCAGAAAAAGGGGGAAGCAGTATGGTATAGGGGAGAAAAAAGCTGGCCTTAAAACCAGAAAGACCAGCATTCAAATTCCACCTTTTATATATACTATCTTTCTAAGCAGCTTTCCAAGACTATAAATTATAGAGAAGGTACCTATATGTATTAGTAGAGGGATTTTCTTCCTACATGAGTTTCTAATGCCAACTGAATCTCAGATTTTGTCCCTCCACATATGGATGTATATTATATGGTGAAGCCATTCCTTCAATCTTTCTGCTCATGGAACAATAGTGCATCCTCCAAAGTCATATAGAAAAATCCTTCTTTGGTTCTAATATGATATTTACTAAAGGGGAAGCAAAGATGGCGTAATAGAAGCAACAATATAGATAAACTTTCCCAACATCCCCTCCCAGCAAACTTAAAAAAAAAATCAACACTTCAGATAGAATTCTATAGCATCAAAAAAAGCAAGAGGTCAAAGTGAACCATTTTTCTAGCCTAAGATAATTAAGGAAGTGGGCAGAAGAGATCTCTGACATTGGGGTGGGGACTGATCTAAATCACAGGCAGTGGTAAAATTGGTGATGGGTCTTAGAGGCTGCTATGACAGTGGCAGCAGCAGCTTCAGGAACTATTGAGCCAAACATAATAAGCAGGTCAGACAACTGATCAGAAAGAGATTACAGAGCCCTTTATTGGCACTGACTATAGGACCTGGGCACTCTATTTGGCAACTCTATTGCCCAAATATAATTCTTGGTCACAGTTCCAGGATAGAGAGGAGTTCTTGTGATTGATCACAAGGTATCAGGGATGCTGCTCACAGTTCCAAAGTAGAGAGGTTCACTAGCATTTGTACCTGCACGGGATTAGGAGTCATTTCTTGATAAAGATTCAAGCACAGATAAGAAGAGCAGTAATCTCACCTCTCCCCAGATTATGCCACCTTGGAAGCACCAAAAACTTGGAGACCCCTAGAATTGGCTCTGAAAACAGTAGCACAAAAATGTCTGGAGCTTGAGACAAAACTGTCTTATTCCTCCCCAAGCCCAGGTTAGCAGAGCCCAACAGTAATATAAGGTTCAATCAAAAAATAGCCTAAAAAATGAGCAAAAAACAACAAAAAAAAACCCTTGCCCATAAAAATTTACTATTGTGGCAGAGAAGACCAAGAAAACCCAGAAGAAGACAATAATGTAAAAATAGCTAAAAGTATAGCCTCAAAGTTAAAAAAACAAAAACAAATTGGACAGAAACCTAATAAAAATTCCTGAAAGAGTTAAAGAGATAAGAATGGTAGAAGAAAAAGTGGGAAAAGAAATGAAAGTGTTGCAATAAAATTATTAAAAGGCAATTAAGAGCTTGGTAAAAGAGGCACAAAACAATACCAAAGGAAAAAAACTCCTGAAAAAGCAGAATTGACCAAATGGAAAAAGAGGTAAAATAGCTCACTGAAAAAAATAATTCCTTAAAATTGGAATTGGGCAAGTAGAAGCTAATGACACTATGAGACATTAAGAAACAAGAAAACAGAACCAAAAGAATAAAAAACAAGAGGGAAATGTAAACTATTTTATCATAAAAACAACCAACCTAGAAAATAGATCAAGGAGAGATCATTTAAGAACTATTCTATCATCTGAAAGTCATGATTTTTAAAAAAAGAGCATAGACATTACATTTCAAGAAATTATAAAGGAAAACTGCCTTCATGTCTGAGGGCAAAATGGAAATTGAAAGTCTACTAATTACCTTCCAAAAGAGATCCCAAAATGAAAACTAGTAATATTATAGCCAAATTCCAGAGCTCCCAGGTTAAGGGGAAAATATTGCAACTATCCAGCAAGAAAAAATTCATCTATTGAGGAGCCACCGTCAGGAGTATGCGAGATTTAGGGGTTTCTACATTAAAGAAGTGGAGGGTTTAGAATATGATATTATGGAAAACAAAGGAGCTAAGATTACAACCAAGAATAATCTGCACAGCAAAACCGAGTATAATCCTTCAGGAGAAAAAAGATGATATTTATTGAAGTAAGGGCCTTTTGAGCATTCCTGATGAAAAGGCCAGAATGGAATAGAAAATTTAACATTCATACACAAACTCAAGAGAAGCATGAAAGTTATACCAAAACAAAAATCATAATGAACTCAGTAAGTCTAAACTATTTATATTCCTATATGAAAAAACAATATATGTAACTCCTAAGAACTTTATCATTATTAGTATAAGTTAGAAGGAGTCTTCATAGACAGAGTGAGTCTATTATGTTGGGATGATCTAAAAAAAATGAGGAGTGAGAGAGAGAAGGAGAAGAATGGGTAAAAGTATCTCACATAAAAGATGCATGAAACAAAAAGCTTTTATAATGTAGGGGGAAATGGAGAGGAGTGGTAGGCAATGCTTAAACCTCACTTTCATCAGAATTGATTCAAAGATGGAAGAATATCTATGCACACTCAGTTGGGTATAGAAATCTATCTTACCCAACAAAGAAGTAGAAGGGGGAGGAGGTAAAAGAAAAGGGAAGGTAATAAAAAGGGAGGGCAGATTAAATGAGGCAGTGGTTAGAAACAGAATAAACTTTTGAGGAGAGAGAAGGTAAAAGGAATAAAAGGACAATCATAAGAAACTAGAATAAAAGGAAGCATACAGTAATTTTAACTATGAATATAAATGGGATAAACTTACCCATAAAATGAAAGTGGCTAGCAGAATGCATTAGAAGCCAGAATTCAACATTACATTGTTTACAAGAGACACACTTGAAACAGAAATACATGCACGTGGAGTTAAAAAAAGGAGTACTACGAGAATCTAATACGCTTCAGCTGAACTGAAAAAGGCAGGAGTAGCAATCATGATCTCAGACAAAACAAAAGCAAAAATGAACCTAATTAAAAGAAATAATCAGAGAAACTATATATTTTGCTAAGTAATACAATAAACTTTGAAGTAATATCAATGTTTTATTTTTATTTTTTGCAATAAGCTTTTCTGATAAAGACCTCATTTCTCAAATATCTATGGAATTGAGTCAAATTTGTAAAAATAAAAGTCATTCTCCAATTAATAAATGGTCAAAGGACATGAAAAGGTAGCTTTCAGAAGAAGAAATCAGAGCTGTCTGTAGTCATATAAACATGCTCTCAATCACTATTGATTAGAAAAATACAAATTAAAACAACTCAGGTATCGCCTTATACCTGTCAGAAATGGCAAATTCTAGAGGTGTCTTAGAAAATATTTACACTAATTAATGCACTCTTGGTGGAGTTCTGAACTAGTCCAATTATGCTGGAAAATACTTTGGAGCTAGCCCCAAAGTACTACAAAACTGTGCCTACCTTGTGAGCCAACAGTACCATTATTAGGTCTGTAATTCAAAGAGGTCAAAGAAAAAGAAAAAAGACTTATATATTTAAATATACCAGTTATTTTTTATGCTGACACAGAAAACTAGAGAGATGCTCATTAATTGGGAAATAGCTAAATAAATTGTGGTATATGCTTATGATAGTATACTATTATTCTTTAAGAAATGATAAGCAGGATGGTTCCAGAAAAACCTGGGAAGAGTTAATATGAATTGATGGAAAATTAAAGTAAGAAGAACTGGGAGAAAACATTGTATACCAAAACAACAATATTGTAATGATGATCAACTATGAAAGACTTAGGTGCTCTGAACAATACAATGATCCAAGACATTTATGAAGGACACATGAAGAAAAATGCTATTCCCTACCAGAGAGAAAACTGATGAACTTTGAGTAAAAAGTGAAGAAAAATTTTCTCATTTTTAAATTTTTCTTGCTTTTTTGTAACATGACTAATACAGAGATAAGTTTTGTATGATTTCACATGCAAATATCATATTTCTTGTCCTATCAGTATGTGTGCATGGGGGAGAGGGGGCTGAACCTGGAGGGAAGTAGATAATTTGAAACTCAAATTTTTGAAAAATAATGTTAAAAATAAATAAATAATGAATTTTTTTGGGAGGGAAGCCTTTTGCTTAGATATTTTGATAAATCATGACCCCCTTGGTGTTCCTCTATCCTATATCATGTAGGTAACTATTAGATAGGGATCTATCTATACTTCATTCTGTGTAATTCTTATCCATGTCTTTCTGGAAATCCTATCTAGAGAAACTGACTAGATGTCATCTTTTAGTTATTTTCTTATTTTTTGAATGGGTCATTCATTTGTAATCCTGTACACTGACCATATGACCAGTCAACTTCCTTTTCTGCTTTTACATGACTTTGAAAGGCAGCTTGGTGCCATTAAAGGAGGGAAATCAGAGAATTTGGCTGTGAATTCCAGCTTTGCTATATCTTACTTGTGTGCCCTTTTGCAAACCAATTCACCATTTTGTTCTTCAATTTCTTCATCTATTAAATGAACGGGTTTGACTCAATGATCTCTGAGGCCCCCTCCATCTCTAAATCTATTAGTCTGTCATTTATGATACTCCTTGTGCACATGTCGTCTACAGAAATGCTGCAACATGATTTTTTATGATTTTCCAAAAGCCCTTGCCTTTCAGGCCACCTGCAATCTTCACTCTGAGATTGGATTGATTCATTATTTAGAGTCATATGGCATTACTTTGAGAATATCCTTGCTCAAAATATAGACTTTTATGGAGAAATCAGCTTATGATAATTGAAAACCCTACACAATTTCCCAAAAGGGAGCCAATCTGCTCTTATCTTCTTTTTCAATTCTGGGTCCCACTCTCTGCCTATTTGCAATACTTGTCCAAAATAGATGTATTTTTGATGGATCAGCTCTATAGATTATCCATCCAATTGCATTATGTGGTCTTTTGATCTCCTTTGATTTCCAGTGTCTATAATTAAGACAATATCTTTGTAGTGGTGAGGGGCTTCATGGAGTAAATCCTCAAACAATTGATCAAACACCATCCTCAGACATGAGCATCTGAAAGATCTTTTCACCAGTAGGGAATTCTTGAATCTGTTTTAGTCCAGGATATAATGGTTATTATATGCCTCCTCATTTTATGTTTCACTTGATGTTGGTATTCATCCAACTGCTGGACAAAGTTAAAATGACAGATCTTAATAACAATCCTGTGAGTCAGGTACTGTAAATAGATTTCCCATTTCATAGATAAGAAAACTGAGACTCATCAAGTTTGTTACTTATCCATGTTTGAATAGGTGCTAAATATGAAAAGCAAGATTTAAACCTGGGCTTCTGCCAGGTTCCCGCATTCTCCATTACTCAACTACATTGCCTCTCACTTTATTTCTTCAGTTGTATGTCAGGGAATCTTGTGTGATTTTGATATCTTATAGGAAGTACATTGGTGTAGGAGAACATTAAAGTTGTCTTTTTCAAAGAAAGAGGAAAAAAAGACCTATATGTACATAAACATTTTAGCAACTCTTTTCATACTAGTTTAAAAATTAAAAAGCTGCATTTTTCTATCGAAATTTCCTTTAGATGGAAGTTATATTCACCTGTCCCCTCCCACCCCACCACACAGATCCTCTATAAACCTATTGTTTACCTATTATCTAGTATATCCATTTTATTATCCTACCCTTTGTGTTCAAAGAATCATATTTATGGCATGCAAACTAAAGACTTAGTAGATTAAGTAGGTAGTAGATATGTAGGCAAATCCAAGAGGATTTTGAGAGTGAAAAGAAAGAATTGAATCAAGGACCTCATCACCATTTCTTGCAGTGTTCTTACCTATAAGCATTAAAAAATGCAATCTATTCATACTGTTGGATTCATGTTCACTTTCTATACCTCAATCCTGTTGCCATATGGTGAGCTCGCTAGTGGACTCCTGAGAAGCATATCTTGGGAATTTTCCATTGGCTCTCATCCTTAATCAGACCTTCTCCGAGAAGCTGCAGGTGGCAAGTATAATATGGAAAAAAGTCAAAGGATCCAGTTATCTTGCAAAACTCCCTTTGCACAGTCAGCAAACATGAAATTCAGGCCACTTGTGGAGTGGATAAACATTGGAAACCCAGAATGGGTACTCTGTGTATTGCTTCTTCGGCTTCTGTAGGAATCTTGTTTGTACTTATAGAACTGGCTATAGTCTGCCTTGCAACAATCATAGCTCTTTTTTCTTTGGCACTTTAAAGTTTGCAAAGCACTATCTTCACAAAAGGCAGGGTTTTATAAAGATTATGTAATGGATAATATGTTGGGTTTGGAGTCAGTATGATCTGGGTTCACATCCTGCTTCTGACACTTACTATGTCGGATAAGTCAATTACTATCTAAGAGCCTCCAGCAAATCCTTCAGACTCATTTCTTAGGAGTCATAAAGTATAGGTATTCACCAAAATCAGGAGAGGTAGGCAGTGAACATATTATTATTTCTTCTTCACAGCATCATTGATTTAGAGCTGAAAGGAATCTCAGGGGCATAATTTTACAGATGAGGAAACTGAGGATCTGGAAGGATAACTGACTTGCCTGCAGTCATGATGTAATACATGGCTGAACCAAGGTCAGAACTCAGATTCTAACTAAATAGGGCACACTTTCTACTCTATAATTATGTAACTTTACTGATGAGAAAACAAAACTTAGAGAGGTTGTACAAATAGGATCAGAACTAGGTCCTGAACCTTAGTCTTTTTTCTGACTTCCAGATAAGGGCTCTTCTAATACATTGTATTAGTTCTGAATTTATCTGGCTTCCATATTATTCTCTGTATTCATTTCAAATGCATAGCATTCAAGATCCTTCACAAGATTCTAGAGCACATGGACTATATTATTAATCAAAGATTCTTCTAGTGCCTTGCAGAGTGTCATGCACATAGTAGGTACTTGGTAAGAATTTGTTGAATTAATTCCAGCCTCGAAGAATATCATACTGAGCTCTGGAATTCACAAATCCCACCCAGTTTATTGATGTTCCAAGGCAGCATCTGCAATACCAAGCTTGTTTCCTCAAGAATCCAGCTCACAAAGGAAAGCTCAGAGTGGTGCCTCACCTGAGTTCTTTATGAAAGTTAAACACCACCTGGGAAATCTTTGCTGCTTGAAGATAGGTACCTTTCTTCTTTTTTCATCAGATTCAAGTACCTTTGCAATTCTGTATCATTCAAGTCTGTACTTTTGTGTTGGCTTTTGTTCTTTTTACTTCTTTTTAAAATGAACCCATAGACAGAGGAGATTATTTTTTTTATCTTGTTTGTGTTTGTGTGTATGACTGGAGTGAACTGGGGAAGTGCAAAATGCAATTGTTTTTGTGCCTGGGAATCTCAAAACCTTAAGTATGTACTGTAGCCCTGAGGAAGAAAAGGTAGATGCCAAGCAGCAATAAAATCTCATGAAAGCATCAAGATTCTAGAGTGGCATATAATGACAATCCAGATGGCACACAGGTGGTTACCTTTTTTTCTTAGCTATGACACAGTAAATCTGCACTAAAACTGGAATGGGTTGTTTTCTGGATATTGGTTTCCGGTTAACTGAATTTTTTTAATTAACAGAGGTCAATGGAAAACACTTTTTGCTCCCAGACATTTGTTGGAAAACTTTCTACTATACATGAGTCCGTTGTCATGCCTTAGTAAGTCCAGCGAACATAGCAGAATCTTATCTCTCTCTCTCTGTCCACTGACAGTCTGAATCACTCCCACAACTTCACTACTTTCTCTAAGCAGGAGATGGCCCAGGATCTCTAGCTCCAATACTGTTCTCTCTTCTAAGATCTCGAATCTCCAACTGGTTATAGGACATCTCCCCTTCTGTACCTACTGGTACCTTGAACTGATAGTACAAAACCTGGGTCATTATTATTCACTTTAAACCTGCTCTTCTATGCAGTTTCACTGTCTCTGGCCATGATGACACTATTAACCTGGTCTCCTATGGGGGAATCACTGGGATTATCTTTAACATGTCTCCTCTCATTTCCAATCAGTTACCGACTCCTGTGAATTCCACTTCTGGAATATCTGTTACACCTCTCCCACTATGGCCACCCTACAACAGTCCCTCATTATAACTCACTTGACTCTGGGAATAACTTCCTAATGAAACTTCCTAACTCCAATCTCACCCCACTCTGATCCATTCTTTTTCTTGAATGTGGAACCAGTCAATTCATTATTCTCTAAAAAATTAAAATTCAGTAGTTCCCTATTGTCTATTAAGTAAAGTTCAACCTCTCCTAGCTGGAATTCAAGGGCACCCACAATCCAATACCACTTCAACTTTTTGTTTTTTTCTCATATTATTCTCCTCCATTTTCTCTATCCTCCAATCAAACTGGTCTACTCTGGGTTGCCTGAACGTAGTCCATGATCTTTTTGTCTATTTATCTTTGCTTATGCTGTGTCCTATGACTGGGATGTCCTCTAAACACTTCACCAGTTGAATTACAACTCTTATTTTAAAGCTCAGTTGAAGTTCTACATCCTGAAAACCTTCCATTATTAACTCTATAGTGTTATTTATCAGGTAAAGTGGTAGATTACAGTTATTTTTGTTAAATCCTCATTCCTGGTTAAATTGTGAACTCCTAGAAGACAGGTATTATGTCTTATTTAAACTTTATATCTTCTTGTATATCTAAATATATACTGTACACAATATTGCATTATATTGTTATGATTCTGAATTTTGTACCTCAGAGTTGTGAGCTTCCCCATTTGTAAAACAGGGATCAGTGGGATTACATTAAATAACAATTCTTTTAACTCATTCAAATTTGTGAGAAAAAGTCCTTTCTTAATTGATAAATGGTCAAAAGACATAAAAAGATATTTCTTAAGGGAAAAATCCAGAATTATCAGTAGTCATATGAAAAAAGTTTCAAGTCAGCAATAATTAGAGAAATGCTATTGAAAGCAATCTCATACCCAGTAGTTTGACAAAACTGACAAAAAAAGAAAAATGATAATATTGTAAGAGTTGTAGGAATAAGAGCATATTCTTGTGTTATTTGTCAATTCATTAACCAATGAATTGGAGGTATGAATTGATTCAGTCATTCTGGAAAGAAGTTTGGAACATGCCGTCCAGATTACTAAATTGTGAAATCTTTTACTCAGGCATTCCAATAAGGATTTATGCCCCAAAGGGATCAAAGGAAGAAGAAAGAGACTTATATGTACAAATGTATTGATAGTAATTCTTTTTGTGATGTCAAAGAGCTGGAGTTTAAAAGGATGCCCATCATATGGGCAATGTTTGAACAAATGATGGTATATGAATATGATAGAATATTATTATTCTCCAAGAAATGATAAAAAGGCATAGTTTTAGAGAATTGTGGTATTAAAGTTGTGCCTGACTCAGGAACAACTGCAACAATGAACTGTTAGTTCATTTTCATTATTAAAACTGACGAGGTACAGGTCTGGGAATCCCCTTGAGCTCTTCTTGACTCTTCTCACTGAGGCATTTGCCTGAGGCAATAAGCCTTTCATTGTGGCTCTCCCCAAATCCTTAGCCCTTTTTTCTCCAGCAATTTTCCACCCTTGATCCTCTCAAAATATACCCAAATCTGTTACACCCTTGAACTGGCCTAGCCCACCATTGTCTGTAGTCTCCAGGTAGCCTCCAGCAACTTCCCACCCTTAGTCACTCATTACTGGAGTCTGACCTCATTGTCTCGGTCCTGAAGACCCTCCCCAAACTCTTCCTCTAGACCACCTCTAGATACCTCCCACAACCTTTCTGTATATCACAGCCCATCTTACCTCCATGAAATGGAGAAGGCCAGAGAATGCCCTAGCACAGACTGACTCTGTGTCAGATGATTCTGGCCAGCTTGCCCAATGCAAGCATCACAGATACTGAGGCCCCTTAAGAGTCTACCCAATAAGGCAAAATTTTAATAAACTTTGCTTTTCTTTGACTGAGAAAAGACTTGAGTTGAATTCATTCAACAGGGCCTGGCTTGTTGGTATTTTGGGAGTCTTGAGCACCCCTAACCCTGACCTCATCATTTTATGTAACCCTAACCCTCATCAGAACAAAACAAGACACTTAGAGATCATTCAACAAAAATAAATTTAAGTAGCCATGGCAGAAGGATATTCAACAAGAGTAATGAGGACACCTGATTCACTTGATCAAAACTTCTTTGCCTGATTTGTCTATTGTTTTTGCACCAGCTAAGCCTCTGAGAGGCTATCTGGAGTCTGCTACTATTTTACCTTCAGGCTACAAGGAAATAATATCAACAACTTGAACTTTCAGTGCTCTGAGACTACCAGGTATCCAGGATCATCTCAATACCTTTTAAGGAAAAACTAACACCTTTTACATGGGGCAAAGGTTAGACCAGGGTGGGGAACCTGCAGCCTTGAGGTCACATGTGGCCCTCTAGGTTCTCAAGTGTAGCCCTTTGATTGCATCCAAACTTCACAGAAGAAATTTCCTTAATAAGGGAATTTGTTCCATGAAGTTTAGATTCAATCAAGGGAATATATGTGGCCTCTGAGGCAGCAGATTCCCCACTCTTGGGTTAGACTATTGCTCCTATCAATTCTGAGAAAACTTGTATGAATTGGGGTGAACTATATATGTAGAATGAAGTAAAATTTCAAATGTGGCCAAAGTAGGAATTTGTTTTCTTTGTCTATGAATATTTGTTATAAGATATATTTTCCCCTTTCTCCAGTGGTGGAAAGAGGAGCTATGGGAGGGAGAGAAAATAAGTGCTTGTTAATTGAAAAAAATTAATTTGAAGAAATAACAGTACCTTTGCACAGGCTATTTCCTGTGTCTGAAATACATTCCCTCCTCACTTCCACTTCTCTGTATCTCCTTTTTCCTTTAAAAATCAGTTCAAATATCACCTTCTATAGAAGGCCTTTCCTTATTCTCTGTTAGTATCTTTCAAAAGTTATCCTGAATTTATTTTACGAAGACTTATGTAGGTATTTGTTTTCTCCCCAGGTAGGATGCTAGCACCTTAAGGGCTTTTGCTTTCTTTCTCTAGTATCTAGCACAATGCTAGACACAGAATAGGTTTTTTTTTTTGAAGTTGCTTGGTTAATTGATAATACCCAAAGTTTTGAATTTTTTTTCCCAATCAGTAGCATTCTACAATTCTATAAACTTTCCAATAACACATTATTATTCAGCATTATAGCTATAGATGTAGAGGAGGGAGGAGATTAGCCTGAATGTTTGAGAAGCTCAGAACATCTGCTAGAGTATATAATTTTTAAAAAATTAATGATGTATTTTATTTTTACATCACTTTGACTTCTCAGTATTTGTCTCCTGCCTTTCCTTTTCAGAGATCCAGCCTAGAAAATGTTTTTGTTATGAGTTTGCTTTCTTATGACTTGGTTCTTTATCCTAAAAGATTTTGCTTAAAGCTTTTAATCAGTCAAGAGTTTTGCCAAGTCATATTGCTACAAAAAGTAGGTAAAAGAGTTAAAATATAAAGAATGGGTTACTTGTATCTGCAATCAATTAAATATTGAGGGTTCAAGATTCAAGTTGGTTTCAATGTGTCATAAGTATTTACTGGTCAAGAGGTGTTTATGGAGGGCTTGCCCTAGTGCAGTTATCATTTGTAGTAGTGATTTTATTTTTAGCCTTAAGGAAAAAAAATAAAAAAAATCTTCCACACTCTGATGGGTTACCAAAAATAACCCAGTGGATTTTTAAGAAGAAGCTATAAGTCTGACCCTCTCTGATAGGTTTGGTACAGGCTTATGAAGAGGAAGAGAAGCAGAGTAGATGAACTTTTAAAATTTAAAATCTCTTCCCCTCCATTATTTGACCTTCTAAGAGTCTTATTCCATAAATTCAATCATTCCATAGTGGGTAAATCAATTCTCTTTAGAATGTTTGGCCAAGAATTATGCAGGATAAGAAGATATGTATATGTGTATATGTGTAGGGGGTGATATACCCTGGTGGAAGTACCCAACCAGTGAAATAAATCCAATGAAGAATGTTTCTTCTAAAACATAAATGCTCCTGCAACCTTTTGAAGGAAAGAATTTCTTCACTCCCAATTAGTTATTCTTTTCTGATATGGACTCAAGGGATAGCCAGTTGATATAGTGAATCAAATTTTGAACTTGAATTCAGAAGGACCTGAGTTTAAATCTTGACTCAGATACCTATGACTTGTCTGATCTGGAAAAGTAATTTTTACCTCTCTTAGCCTTAGTTTCTTCATCAGCAAAAATGGGAGGGGGTTAGATTTCATGACCTTTCATATATTTTCCAACTCTAAATTTACCGTGTTCTGACCTTCTTTGATTACTTGGTCAATAAATATTTATTAATCACCCACCATCTTCCAGGCACTCTGTACTAGGGATACAAAGAAAGGCAAAAAAAAAAAAAAAAACCCCAGTTTCTGCTCTCAAAGGATTAATTATAGATAATGAATAGAAATAAAGCACTAACATCAAGGAGGATGGGGAAAGGCTTCTTATAGAAGAAGGGATTTTTGCTAGGGCTTGAAGAAAACTAGAGAAACCAGGAGACAGAGATGAGAAGGGGTAGCATTCCAATCATGGGAGACAGTCAGTGCAATCTGGAAATGGAGAATCTTGTATGAGGAACGAAAAGAGGCCAGTGTAACTGGATTGCAGAGCGCATAGGGAAGAGTAAGGTATAAGGAGACTGGAAAAGTAGAGTGAAGCAGGGTATGAAAGTCTTTGAACACCAAAGGATTTTCATATTTGATCCTGAAGGTGATGGGGAGACACTGGAATTTTTTGATTGGGGCTGGGGTGACATGGTCAGATCTGTACTTCAGGGGGATTAATTTACCAGCTGAGTTCAATATTTATTGAAGTGGGGAAAGACATGTGGCAGGAGGACCAATCAAGAAGCTATTATAGTGATGCAGGAATGAGATGATGAGGGCCTTTGCCAGGGTGGTATGTCAGCATCAGAGGTAAGAAGACAGTATGTGTGAAAGATATTACAAAGGTAAGATTGACAGACTGTGGCAGCAGATTAGATATGGAGAGTGACAGAGAGGGAAGGAATAAATATTGATATAGAGCTTATTATACAACCAGGCACTGTGCTAAGACAGTGAAGGTCAAGGATGACACCTAGATTGTGATCCTGGGTGACTGGGAAAATAATGGTGCCCTCAACACTTGTAGGGAAGTTTGGGAAAGGGAAGCTTTTTTTTGTGGGGGGGGAGGATAATAAATTCTGTTTTGGACATGTTGGGTTTAAGATGTCCATGGGCTATCCAATTTGAGATGTCTAATAGGCAAAATCAGAAATGTTGAGACTAGAGGTTAGGGCTAGATAAGTAGATCTGAGAATCTTTAGCACATAGCTAATTGAAAACATGGAAGCTGATCACCAAGTGAAATAATTTAGAGGGAGAAGATAAGAAGGCTCAGGACAGAACCCTGGAAGATGCCCACATTTAGGAGATATGGCCTGGACAAAGATCCAGCAAAGAAAAATAAGAAGGTGGATATGTAGTAGAGGAACTAGGATAGATTGATGTCACAGAAAACTAGAGAGAACTGAATATCAAGGAGAAGTTGGTATTCAACAGTATTAAAAGCAGCAAAGAGGTCAATAAGATTGAAGATTGAAAAAAAGGTCATTAGATATGACAATTAAGAGATCATTGCTAACTCTGGAGAGAGAAGTTTCATTTGAATGATAAGATAGAAAACCAGACCACAGAAAATTAAAGAGACTAAGAAGAATGAGAGTTGGCAATAAATATTGGCAATAGAAGACATTCTCCAGTTAAGCCACAAATAAGAGAAGAGATATTGGATGATAGTCAGATTTGACAGATAAAGTATCTTTTGATAGTGTGGGAGACATGAGCACATTTGTAAGAAGTAAGGAAAAAACTCATAAACAAAGAGAGATTAAAGATAAGTGAGAAGGTGGAAATGATTGAGCAGGGAGTTTGCTAGAGAAGATGCGATGGAATGGTACTACTTGTTCATGTAGTAGGGTTTGCCTTGGTAGAGAGAAGGGCTATTTCTTCATGTGAGACAAGAGTGAAGGAAATGAGGACAAAAGGCATCTATCTGGATGATGTGAGATGAGGAAGAAGGAGAAAGAGGGAAATCTCTGCAAAGAGACATTTTTTTCAAGCAAAATATGAGGCAAGATTGTTTCATCCCTAAGTCCAATGTCATATACTCAATAAGTAAATTTATTGCTTATGAAGACTTCTGCTTTGATGATGATGGTGGTGGTCGTGGTGCTGTGTGTGTGTGTGTGTGTGTGTGTGTGTGTGTGAGTGTGTAGGGGGTATACTTCTGAATCTTAGGCTCCCTTCTGCATTAATATACTAGTAACTACTTTCTTTAAAAAAGTGATACTATAAACAACACACTCAAGAAATATGATAATTAATTTTATAATAAATTAACCAACTATGGAATAAGTCAAAACAGTAAAGTTCAAACTATTTCCATTTTGACTGAGAAAGTGAATAACACATTTAATTAAATAGAAAACAATTGTATGAGTTGCAATAGTAAGCTATTTCGTCACCCTGTAGAGCAGCCTGTAGGCGATGAACTTTTTCTCTTTATGCTTCTACTGGAATAGATTTCTATACCGTAGTAGCATCTCTATGCCTTGATGAGGCATCAGACAAAAATGTGGATATATGATCAAAAAAAGGTAAGCTGGCCATAGCATGAGAATAAGGAATAAAAAAGGGAAAAAAAGAAGTCCCGATGAAAAAAAAGAAAAGAAAGCCATCTGCATTGCTATCTGTGAAATATAAGACTTAGAGGAAGATCTCCAGCATGTCAGATGTATTCTTTGGAGAGGGTCTACAAGAATACCTAGCAAAGAATCAAACAGAATGGGACATTTTCGCATGGGTTGTGATCTGTGCTGATGGAGAAGAGGTCTGCTTTGAGGAGATTACAGATCTGCTGAAGTATAGAAGGACAACAATTAATTTGCCTTGTGAAGCTTCTTTTTTTTTGAAGCTGCTCATGTGTTCATACAAAGTTCTATTGTTTTTGTTAGTTCTTTTAAATTGTTGTGGTGAGTGCTTGTGTTATTTTAAAAAATTGTTCCTATCTCACTTTGTATTGGTTACATAGGTTCTTTTATAGTTCTTTGTAGTTTTCATCTTTGACATTTTATGTTGCCATAATATTCCTTTACATTATTACATTGTAACTTATATTCTAACAGCTACATTTTAATGTGACTCACTACAGTTGACATGGTGATGCTAAGAAGGCAATAGTGATAGACCTACTGGATATATGAAAATGCATCCTTTTCTTGATTCTCTGCTTACTGCTTCGAGATATTTCTCATTAAATCTAATTCATAAAACAATACATCAATAAACTTCTACAAGATACTAGTAGATCAATGAGCTTGTTCATAAGTATAATCCCTCCAGGGATATGGATCTTAACCAATCCATCCCATCTCATCCTGTATGACTCTGTCACTGTCCTATAAATTACCAATGAGGAATCCTCCATCTAGGTCTCTTCATATTACTTGGGTATCAATGCAGGTCATAGATTGCTCATCTGCTATTCTTCACCCTTGTTACATGACCAGTCTGCATCCTTTATTGATCATACATTTATTTAGTGGCATCTTTTTTTATTGTTTCTTGTTCATAAGTAACCATTGATTAAACGATACAACCTATTTATGCCTCCCATGAATTCTGCATTGTCTTTTGGGTGACATGCAATTTCATTTTGCAAGAGATTGTGCATTCTGTTATTTTCAGACACATTGCATCAGCAGAAAAAAATACTGGTTTAAAAAAGATGTTGTTTCATAACTATAATTCCTTCAGGGATATGGATCATAACCAATCCATCCTATCTCATTTTGTGTGACTCTGCCTTAATCCATAAATCAACAACAAGGAGTCCTCCATCTAGGTCTGCCTATGTTTCAAGAAGAAGTTTGGGGTCATCTGTCTGAAGTGTCTATTCACTACACACACACACACACACACACACAGATACAGACACACAGACACACAGACACACAGACACACAGACACACACACACACACACACACACACTTATAATCTGGCCCCATCATTTTCTCTCCAACTGCATAGCATATTTTGAACAATAAGCATCCCTTTTTTTCTGTGTAGATTGTTAAGCTGAATACTTTGGAGTGGCTATTAATCTCATTTAAAAGCCTCTTCTATGTTTCCAGACTTGATTCAATCAAGACAATGTCATTTACCAACCAGAGAATCTGGAATATTTCATCATCTACAAGGAATCCCTCTTTTTTTTTGGACTCTGTTTTGGATCTCTTCCATGACAGTGGTAAAAACCTTTAGTAAGCATATATCTCCCTGTTTTATGCTTCACTAGATATCAATAAATCTAAAGAAATAGATTTACAAATATATCTACTTCTAGTGTTACTTATATCAAGGAATCTTATATGATATTAACATTTTATTTGCATGGGTGACACCTCATTAGAGGAAAGCCCTCAAGGCTGAATTTTGTTCAACCAAATCAAAAACTTTAAATATAATAGTTGACAAACAATTAAGTGGGATTTCTTATTTTTTGTATGTTTAAGTCAGTTTTATGACTCTAAAGATGTGATGTGCTATAGAATAACATTTGTGAAAGTTTGCCTGCTATCTTCTCATTTTCTTCTTTTTTTAAATCAAAGATGCATTTGATGTGTGTGTAGGTTATTCTTACAAAGATTTGTAGTGGTGAGAAAGCAAATTGATAGTGGCTGATGTCCTCTCAATTTTTTTTTTCTTTTTGCAATGATAAAATCTGTTTTTCTCCAAGCCTTGATTATATCCTTTTCTCTTATGTATCTTAAATATCGATGCCTCCATATGCCTAAAACTGTGTTATTTCTAGCACAAATCTCTTCTGTGTACATTTAGCCTGATTCAGCTGTACCTCCCATTTCTGTCTTACTAAGTGTCATCTTCATTTTCTCATGTCACATATCAGGAACTCTAATTTCAGAATCCTAAGGTAAGGTTCCCTGTCATTGAGTAAGAAAGTTTGTTATAGAACTGTTGATGGGCATGGTCCATTTTGTTTTGTCTTTCTTTATCTTCCTTTCAGATTCATTTTTAAGCAGTTTAGAGATGATCTGGCTTAATTGGATCTCTTGCCAAGCTTTTTGCAAAGTCAATGCACATATAAACAGATATAAATTCTAGTTGAGAGGGAGGGAGAACCCATCAGTGGGAAACTGGTGAGCTCTATAAATACCATTATGTGAGAAAAGGACACATTTAAAGACTTAATATAAGCATCACATTAGGGATGCTTTCCTTCCTACTCCCCCTCTGTCTTGACTGTCCTGCTGGAGCCCGACTGTTCCCAAATGGGGAATGCCCTCTACAATGTCCCAAATAGGACAATGCTCCTACTATGTCAGAGTGTGGAGGTAGTGTGGAAAACTCAGTGTGATCTAATGCAGTAATCTACTGGATTGAATTTAATCCTGAGTATTAGCTAACAGTAACAATGACAGCCCGTTGCTATCAAGTACAGAACACTTTCAATGTTATCTCTTTCAAATTCTCAGATTCGCCAGACATTTATTAAGCATCTACTGTGTGCATGGTACACAGTATTGTGTATTCAATGCACATGATGTAGGTATAAGGGTTAGATAAGATGAAACTAAGTCATAGGGCAGGTAGGTGGCACAGTGAATAGAGCACTGGCCCTGGAATCAGGAGGACCTGAATTCAAATCCAGCCTCAGACACTTAACACTTATTAGCCGTGTGACCTTGGGCAAGTCACCTAACCCAATTGCCCTCCTTTCCCCCTCCAAAAAGCAAAAACAAAACAAAACCTAAGTCATAGCATAATAGCCTACAATAATAGGATTATAGATTTAGCTCTTCCTTCTTCATCATCAAACATTCATTGCAAAAGATGGTGATGACAAAACAGAGAAGAAGAAAACCCTGGATTGGGCATCAAGAAATCTGGGTTATAGTCATAGTTCTACTTCAACCTTGATGTTTGAACTTAGACAAATCATTTTTCTTCTGTGGTTCTCAGTTTCCTCATTTGTAAATGCAAACATTTCTCAAGTCTCTATTATATGTCATGCACTGTGCTAAATGCTGTGGATATAATGACAACAATGAAAAAGATCTTATTTTAAAGGACCTTAGAGTGTATAAGATTAAAATGTACATTTGGTCAAAATTGAAAAAAAAATATGACTCCTTCCAGCTTGGTATTTCACAATTCTATTATATAGTATCTCAGTGGATAGAGGTTATATTATACAATTTATTTAAAGCAAGGGTTATAAAAAACATAAGCTATTATTATAATTGATCTGAAAAATCTAATTCCGGAGAAGGTACTTATAACTGATAATGGTTTAGGACTCAACCCCGTCTCAGGGGGCATCTTCATTTCATAAAAAAGGGGCTCAAAAGAATTAATTATATTCATTCATATAATTTCATGCAGTGACACAAATGCTTTAAGGAGATATTTTAAGATATGGGCCCTCTAAGCCCTTAGAAAGACAATAGACTCATAGAACTTCTGTATTAGAAGGGCCTTCAAAGGTTTTCTAGTACAACCTGCACCTGAAAAAGAAGGTAAGACATTCCTGACAAGTTGTCAATTTCCTCTGGAAGGAAGGAGGGAAAGAAGAAAAAAAAATGAAAGAAGGAAGAAGAGAAGAAAAGGAAGGAAGGAAGGAAGGAAATAAGGAAGGAAGAAAGGAAAGAAAGAAAGAAAGAAATGCCCACTATGTGCCAGGCTCTGTTCTGAGCACTTTATAAATATTATTTCTCTTTATAATCATATCAGCCATATCACTAGGCTTCATTGTATAGTGAGAGGAGAGAATCTGAGTTTAAATCACAGCTTTGCCACTATTACTACTTGTGTGATCTTGGGCAAGTCATTTAACCTCTGTGGTTTTCAGTTTCCTCATCTATAAAATAAAGGGGTTAAGACTAGATAAACTTTGAGGTCCCGTCCAGGTCTAACTCAATGATACTACGACCTCTAGTGTCCCACAGATTATGCCAGATAAATAACCACCTAGAAATAAGAAATAACCCTGAGGGAAATCTTCGTGTTTCCTGTCCCCAAAATTTCCATTTTGAATTGAACTTAGTAGAAATTGTGGTTTTTCTCTCATGAGGACAAGGGTTACTGCATGCAGGCCATTCCAACAGCAAAAGAAACAGAGGTGACCATAGGTTAGCTGTTCTTTTCCTCCTCCTCCTCATTAGACCAGCATTTCGGCAGGGAAAATTGTATTTAGCATATTCCCAAGTAGAAATTTACAAGCAGGCGAGAGATATTTTGGTCCACTTTTTAGCCCACACCACAAAAATAACTTCACCCTGTGAGCTGAAGGACACAAGCCAAGGGAATTTCAAATCTCCAGTGGCTTTCTTGCTTAGAGGTGCCCTACGGTTTGCCTGCAAAGTTGTTTCATTTGCTTCTGTCTTTACAAGATATTCCCTTCTATATGTCTTCTACTTTCTGTTCCCACTCAAAGACTATCTCATCTCAGCTGGATTATTGAAACAGTTCTCAAGCTGCACTTCCTGTTTCTAGGGCTTCTGTGATAGGATCTATCCTTTAATCTTCCTAATTCATCACTTTTATCACAAGAGATCATAGCCTTGATCATAGAAATAGAACATTAGACCCAAAAAGTTCTTAGATATACTTTTCTTAAAATTAATTAGTGACTCTTTATTGCCTTCTAAAGAAAGTATAAGCTCCTAAGTTTGGCATTCAAGATTCAATAATGACTCTAATGAGTTATCTAGCCTTATCTCAAGGTATAAAAGTTACATTTACTCAAGTAACTCCAAGTTACTCAAGCTACATTTACCAAATTGGATCACTCTGCACTCCCCATCATCATCCTACCCTTTCCTGTCTCTGTGCCTTTGCTCACACCATCCTTGATGTCTGAAATGGACTCCCTACTTATCTATATGTTGAAGTTTTCTCCTAAAACATTCAAGGCCCAGACTAGCCTTATTTCTTTTATCAGGTCTTACTGACCTCTACCCCTATCTTAAGCCTTTCAGGGGAAAATGAGCTCTCACTCATCAAATTTCTCCTAGAACATTGTCCTTGCCTCTTGTTTTGCGTTTGACTATCCTAACTATTATTATATTTACTTGTGGAAGTGTATGTTCCCTGCATTAGATTATAATTAGCTCCTTGAGATCAAGTTCTATGCCCTGTCTAGATATTTTTTAATCGCAAGGGCTTAGCACAGGACCTTGAACATAGTAGGTGTTTAATAAGTATTTATTAAGTTCAGTTGAACTTAGATTAGTCTGTTTCTGGAAACATCAAATATGATGAAGACTAGGAACTCCTTGAGTTCTGCTTCTCTTGTCTAGGCCTCAGTTTTCCAGTCTCAAATGTAACAAAGGTTGGATTAGTTGATATCTAATATTTCTTCTATTTTTAAACCATATTATCCATGAAATAAAAGATGTCATTTCACTGTTCCTTATCTCTATTGCCTCTAGAACATCATACAAAATCTTCCATTTGGTATTTAAAGTACTTCTCAATCTAACTCCAACCCCATTCTAGGCTAACATCACATTTTTCTTTTCCTGGTCCCTGACCCTGAAAAAAAAAAAAACGTTAGCTTGATCTTTCCATCTTCACTATTGTTTTATATCTCTTCTTTCCCTTGTTGCTAAACTCGCTCAAAAAAAAAATCCTACAATGGATGTCTTCACTTTTTCTCCTTTCATTCTTTTCTTAACCCCTTATAAACCAGTTTCCAACTTTACCATTTCTCTGAAACTGTTCTCTCTAAAGTTACCAGTGACCTCTTAGTTGGAAATCCAATGACATTTTCTCAATCCTTATTCTCCTTGAGCTCTCTGTAGTTTTCAACATTGTTGATCACTTTTCTCCTTGATATTCTCTTCTCTAGGTTTTTGGGACATAGTTCTTTCATGGTTCTCCTACCTATCAGATCACTCTTTAGTCTCCTTCATTGAATTTTCATCCAGATTATGCCTCCTAACCATAGTTGTTCCTCAAGGCTCTATCCTGGGCTCTCTTCTCTTCTTTTCTACTACTTTACTTGGTGAACACATCAGCTCCCATGGATTTCATTATCATCTCTATGCTTATGATCCTCAATTATATCCTGCCTTAACCTCTCTTCTGACCTCCAACTTCATGTTTCCAACTGCCTTTCAGACATCTCAAACTGGATGATCTTAAAACTGTTATATCCAAAACCAAACTCATTATCTTTCTACTCAAACTCTCCTGCCACCTACCTTTCCTATTACTATGGAGGGCAAGAGCATGTTTCCAGTTCCCGAGGTTAACAACCTAGGAATTATCCTCAATTCTCTCACCTCCCTTACTCAATCTGTTGGCAAGGTCTATTGATTTAATCTTTGCAGTATCTCTCAAATATATCTTCTTCTTTTATATGACACTACCTCCATGCTACTGTAGGCCCCCCATAACCTCCTGCCCAAACTAATGAAGTAATCCGCTGGTCAGTTTGCCTGCCTCATCTCTCTCCCTACTTCAATCCATCTTCTATTCACCTACCAAAGCAATCTTCCTAAAGCACAGATCTGGAGGACCATGCCACACCCCTACTTGAATAGACTGCAGTGACTCCTGGAACAAATATAAAATTCTCTGGCATTCAAAGACCTTCACAACCTAGCCCCCTCCTACCTTTCTAGTCTTCTTATGCCTCCATTTTTAATTGTTTTAAACTTTTTAAAATTTTGTGTATTTTTGCAAATATCTTTAATTACTGACTTTATCTGGTTTCTTCAATCTACTTTCCTGCTATTTAATAGTATTTTATTTTTTTTCCAATTACATGTAACAATAACATTCACTTTTATAAGATTTTGAGTTCTGATTTTTTTCCTCCCTCCCTTCCCTTCCCCTTCCCCAAGACAGCAAGTAATCTGATATAGGCTATATATGTACCATCATGTTAAACATATTTCTAAATTGGTCATGTTGTGGAAGAAGAATCAGAACAAAATAGAAAAGCCATGAGAAAGGGGAAAAAAAGTGAAAATAGTGTGCTTTGATATGCATTCAGAATCCATAGTTATTTCTCTAAATGTGGATAGTATTTTCCATCATGAGTCTTTTGGAATTGTCTTAGATCATTGTTTTGCTGAGAAGAGCTAAGTCTATCAAAGTTGATGATCACACGATGTTGCTGTTACTGTGTACAATGTTCCCCTGGTTCTGTTTATTTCACTCAGCATCCATTCATGTAGGTATTTTCAGATTTTTCTAAAGTCAGCCTGCTCATCATTTCTTATAGCACAATAGTATTCCATTATATTCATATACCACAATTTGTTCAGCCTTTCCTCAATTGATGAGCAACCCCTCAATTTCCAATTCTTTGTCACCACAAAAAGAATTGCTATAAATATTTTTGTACGTGTGGGCCCTTTCCCCTTTTTTATGATCTCTTTGGGATACAGAAGTACTAGTAGTATTGCTTGATCAAAGGGTATAGTTTTATAGCCCTTTGACTATAAATTATAATATTTTCTGTTAATTATGTTCTATTTATCCTGTATACAGCTTGCTTTGTATATATTTCTTTGCATATTGTCTCCCCTATTAGATTGGAAACTTCTTTAGGGTAAGGGCTGTCTTTTGCCTCTTTTAGAATTTCCAGAACCTAGCCCAGTGTCTGGCCCATGGTAGGTGTTTAATAAACATTTATTGGTCCCCATACACAATATTCCATCTACACCTGTGTGCCTTTGAACAAGTTAGACTCCATTGTTGGCATGCTCTCATTCCTCAATCCTGTTGTTGTCTCCTACATGAAGCCTTTCTTCATCCTTCTAGTTGCTAATGTTCTCCCCAATTCATAAAATTTTGTATTAATTTTACATGTAGTTTACATTTACTTATAAATATGCATATTGCTTACCTGGAGAAGAAAGGAAGCTCACTTGACGACTTACACATTTTCATTTTTTGTCTTTGTATCTCCATAACCTAGTACAGTACCTGACACAGTAGTGGCTCAATAAATGCTTGTTCATGCCTGCTAGATTAAGGTGAATTGAATTGATAGCCCTTTCAATTTAATGACTAGACTTCAGATTGGGTCAATTTCTGAGGAGGACAACTTGGTGAATCTTATTCCCTCAGGCAGGAAAGATCAAATTATATCACTAAGTATTTCCTGAGCCCCTACTATATGGATAGACCTTTGCTAAGTGTAAAGGAAAGAAATATATTGGTATAGTAGAAAGACACATGGACATTAGCCAGAGGATCTAAGTTCTAGTCTTGCTCCTTTTGACAACTAGCTGTGTTACCTTGGGTAAATCTGTTTATCCCTTTGGGACTCATTTTCCTCATCTTTACAATTGAGGCAGTTAAACTAGACGTACTCCCAGTCTGCCCACCTCTCATAGTTAATGACTAAATAATTCCTGAAGTAGCCTGTACTCTAGTTGGAATAACCTGAGAGTCAGGATGGTGAACTTTCCAAAAGCAGCTGGGAGAGATCCAGGTTCAGATTCTGCTTCCTACACTTAGTAGTTATTTGACCACTGGCAAATAATTTAACATCTCTAGAACTCAGGTATAAAATCACCTATTAAATATTTATCAACAGGGTTGTTGTAAAAATTGAATGAGATGATACAGGGTCCATTTTTAAGCTTTAGTAACTTTAGAAATATAAATGCTACAAACTTACAAAAACATCATTTGAAAATTTAATTATTTGAAATAAGTTTGAGGTACAATGTGCCTTATTAAAATTCAATATAACCACTGTATTGTGCTGTATATTATTCCAGTATATTTTCAAACTTTGTAAAATTTTTAATCAGCTTCTGCTCAGTGACCAAAAGGACTGCATTTATAATCTTAGCCTTAAGTTCATCCAAAGATTTCAGTTTTGTTGTATACATGATTATCTTAATGTGACCCCCTCAATAAAAGAATATAATG
Organism: Pseudochirops cupreus; assembly: GCA_028627135.1. Lineage (NCBI taxonomy): Eukaryota > Metazoa > Chordata > Mammalia > Diprotodontia > Pseudocheiridae > Pseudochirops > Pseudochirops cupreus. Next base: position 307,149,281 of record CM053581.1, on the reverse strand, counting down.
GAGATAGATTCAGAGACTAAGGTGATCATGCAAGATAACTTTCTCTACTGATTATCTAACCTGAGAAAGTATCATTGAGAAACTTTTACACACACACACACACAATGTATAATAATGGGGTGTTTAATTAGTGTAAATTTTTTCTTCACAATTCATAAAACTGTAAGTATAAAAATATAAAATAAACTGTGAAAAGAGTTTTGGTATATTTACAGCATTCTGAAGTTATTAAAACTTAAAACTACACTATGCTTTTGGGATACTCTCTATATAAAGTGCTTTGAAAACCTTAAAGGGTTATATAAATATCAGCCAAAAGGCAAACATTAATGCAAAGAAATATGTGATATGTCCAAAGAATGTCAGAGACAGTGTGTGCTATGGGGTTTTCTAGGACCATAGGATTCAGAGCAGGAAAGGACTTGTTTTAGACAACAATATATTTGGAGAATGTGTTTGGGCATTTGGTAATTATGCCTTAAATTTTATATTTTAGGAAAGTATTTTCTAAAGCAATATAATATTTGAACCAGTGCAGTAAAAAAGCATTGATCTAGGAAAGATTCAATAACCATTTATTCAATGTCTACTATGTGCCTTGCACTGCTAAGTTCTTGTGTTATATATGTAAATTAATGGTCCTGGCTTCAACACTGCTACTTATTGCCTGTGTGGCCTTGGGTAAGTCACTTAATCATTCTGGGCTTCAATTTCCTCATCTGTCAAGTAAGGGATTTGGATGAGATGATATATAAAGTCCCTTCTAGCACTAAATTCTATGTTCCTTTTGCAAATAATTTATTTGGTCATTAGCCACATGTGGATGGGTAACAGGATGCATACATTATATTTTATTTGGACACGTCTGATATTTCATTGGTTTAGGGAGCTCCAAAGTGAGGAAATTACCCCTATCAATGCAATTTGACCACTGTCCAGCAGCTTATATGGCCTAAGAGAGTTGTCTAGCTATTGAGAAGTCAAATGATTTGGATAGGTTCACATAGCCAGTATATATCCGAGATGAATCTTGAACCCAGGTCTTCCCCAGTGCTGAGACAACTCTATACCCTAGATGTATGTATGTGTGTGTATGTACACACACATATATACATCTATATGTAGATATGTGTGTGTATATATATATATACATACATATATATGTGTATATAAATATATGCAATTCCCCTAATGCTTGTATTTGTATGCACATATCTGTACATAGATAGGCACATGACTAAACTTGGGTTCTTCCATTTAAATAGGAAACAGCTACTGAATTAGTAAGTTCATTAATTAGTATGACATTTCTATTATCAACGAAATAATTTACTTCAAGTGAAGTCTCCTTAGTTATTAACATTATTGACTATCAGCCAGAGATAATATCCTCAAGTGCTCTGCAAAAATAAGTATAGATTTCACCCATGCATGCGCATATCTTATTTCATAGCAGGGACTTAGTCTCCATTAATATATATGTAGATGACAGTTCTCAGGGAGACACAGATTTTGACAGACCCTAATAAGTGATGATTCCTTTTGAATAAGGGAGTAGAAGTCATCCCCAATTTGTGCATTTGATAGTTGTTAATGAATGCATAGTCTTTATTAAAAGCATACTACATGAAAAACAATGAACTAAGTGCTGGGGAAACAAATAGTAAAATCAGACAGTCCCTGTTGTCTAAGAGTTCACATGCTAATGGGGCAGACAACACATGAAAATTTGATCTACAAGTCAGATGGTTCTTAGAGAGCAGAGATAAACAGATGACTCTTCTTTAAAGAATTGCCATTTCTGCTGATAAAATTATATCAGTTTCTGATGTTGAATGATTTGACAGCGATAAGGACTTTGGTGACAAGAACTTTCTTTCCTCTGCCTTTAATAGATACAGCACAACACCTGCTGTAATGATTCCCAGGCTGCGTTTCCATAGCATTTGCTTCCTAGGATGATGGCTGTGGGACCTGGGCTGGGATTACTGCTATTCCAAAAACTTTTAGGTTTAGGATCCTGGATTGTTTTCACCAAGGTTTGAGGGGATCTGGTGATCAAGGTGATGCTGACACATTTCTCCCTCAGGGCACCCTGCTGCTTCAGCTAGGCTGGCTTTCCTTCCCTATAAGTGACAATTGGTTGACTGTTGTTGGGGATGGCTGGCCTGTTCTTCATAGGAGCTGCTTCCCCAGATGATGGCTGTGAGGACTGGACTGGAAACAAGCAAGATTAGTGGTTGGGGGCAGGGCATAGTGGTACCACTCCTAGGGCTCTTGTGCTTATCTGCCTTTCAGTGGCAGTTGGTCAGTGGTTATTGCTTATGGTAATGAAGAAGGTGTGTCCCTTCTCCATGATGATTTCTCCCATTAATGATGGCTGCAGGGTCTGAGTGGAAGAAGCACTGGCAGTTTAAAGGATACTGCTACTCCCAAGACTCTTTGGTTCAGGGGCCTGTGCTGTCTCTATCAGGGTCCTAGGGGAGATGGTAGTCAAGAGGGTGGTGGTTCAGTTTGCCTGACATTTGCTGCCTCCCACCTTGCCCTCAGGATACTCTGTTGCTTCATCTAGGCTTACTTGCCTGCTCTATGTACTTTTTGAGGGCACTAGTCCAAATTCTGTCTGTAATAATGATGATAACACTTTGTATTTGTATGAGGCATTATTGTTTTCAAAACTCTTTCACATCTTTTATCCCTTTTGATCATCACAATAACTTTATGACAATAGCCAGTAGGGCAAGTGTTACAATTCCTAGTTTTACAGATGGAGGAAAAGTGAGATTTAGATTAAGTGACTTGTTGAAATTCACACTCAGTAATTATATATGATGACTTTGTTGTCTTTCATCTCTCCGTATCGACTGGTTCTTTCCCAACAGGCAGCACCTGATACTCCTAACTTCCTTCCCAGCTGCCTATAAATATGCTCAGGGATACTCTATTCCTCAAAAAAAAATCCTCACGCAACCCTACCATACATTCCTCAACCTGTCATCCTATAGCTTGTCTTTTGTTAACAGCTAAACTCCTAGAAAGAATCATTTTCACATGCCTTTGATTCTACAGCAAGCATTCAGTTCTCAATATCTTGCAATCTGACTTCTACCCCTCCACTGAAACTCTCTCTAAGGTTAACAATGATGTCTTAATTGCCTTTATTTAGTCTTCCACCTTCTTGAACTCTTTGTGATTCCTGACAACCCCTTTTCTGACATCCCTTCTCCTTTCTTGACTCTCTTGGTACTGCTCTCTCCTGTATCTCTGATTTTTGACCAATTAAAAGGAAACATTTATTACCCTCCCACTATTTTTCCCAGGAACTACTTAGGTTCTTTAGGTATAAATGTAAATAGTAAAACAACCCCTTCCCTCAAGGAACTTATATTTTCTTTTATTTTTTAAAAATTTATTTACTTAATTTTAGTTTTCAACATTCAGTTCCATACGATTTTGAGTTCTAAATTTTCTCCCCCTGCCTTCCCTCCCTTCTCCCTAAGACAGTATGAAATCTGCTATAGGCTCTACCTATACATTCATATTACACATCTTTTCCTGTTAGTCATGTTGTAAAGAAGAATTAGAACCTATGGGAGGAGCCATGAGAGACAGAGACAGAGAGAGAGAGAAAGAGAGAGAGAGAGAACAGTATGCTTTGATCCTGAATTCAGACTCCATAGTTCTTTCTCTGGATGTGGGCAGCATTTTCCATCGTGAGTCCTTTGAAGTTGTCTTAGATCCATGTCTTGCTAAGAACAGCTAAGTCTATCAAAGTTTGTCATTGTACAATGTTGTTGTTACTGTGTACAATGTTCTCCTGGTTCTGCTCACTTCATTCAGCATCAGTTCATGTAAGTCTTTCCAGGTTTTTCTGAAATCTGACTACTCATCATTTCTTATAGCCCAATAATATTCCATTACATTAATATGCCACAACTTGTTCAGCCATTTCCCAATTGATGGACATCGCCTCAATATCCAATTCTTGGCCACCACAAAAAGAGCTGCTGTAAATATTTTTGTACATGTGAGTCCTTTTCAAGGAGCTTATATTTTATCAGAAAAAAGCAACATGTACTTACATAAGTGTACAAAAATAAATATACAAAAATATTAAAAGTTGTTAAATGCAAGATATTTAGAGAATGGAGAACACTAGAAGTTGGAGGAGGGGCAGAGAATCATAAAAGGTTTAATACAGAGGTGGTGCTTCAGAGGAAGCTATCTGATAACTCCTTCTAAATATCCTTTCTTGTACCACCCATCATCTCTGACTTCCTATGAGCGGATGTTCCCCATCTCCTATTCTCACTCTTGTTCCCTTCTTCTCTCTGTCTTTGTCTGTTTCTGTCTCTCTCTGCCTCTGTCTTTCTCTATCTGTCTTTGTCTCTCTGTCTCTCCAATTCCTCTTAGGTGGAATTATCTTGCCTTCCTTTCCCTTCCTTTCTGTTCCTTTTCCTTTTCCTCCCTAGTATTTCCTGCCTTTCCCTAGCCTTTCTTTGCCTTCTTCTTCCAAATAGCTATCAAGATAATCTTCTGAAGGTATTGGTTTGACCATGGCAATTCTCAACTCAAAAACTTTTGGTGGGTCCTCTTTATGCCTATAGATAAAATACAAACTTCTTAATCTAGAACATAAGACCTTCCATAATCTTTCCTCTCCCTACCTTTTCAGATTCATTTTATATTGGCCTTCATGAATACTGTAGTCTAACTAAACTGAGCTAAGGTTTTCCTGAACTGGAGAGTCCATCTCCTATCTCTGTATATTCATACAACCTACCTTTGATATCTGGAATTTCTTTCTTCTTCATCTTCAGCTTAAATAATTCTTAACTTCTTTCAAAGCTCATCTCAGGTATCCTTGTCTGTAAAGCCTTTCCTGATGACCATAGTTCCTTGTATTCTCTCCCTCTTTGATTTTTTTGGTAGGAACTCAAGATTGTAGGATCATAGTATTAGAGCTGGGAGGGACCCTAGATGCCATCTAGTTCAGCTTTTTAATTTTACAAATGGGAAAACTGAGACACAGAGAGGCCTGAAACTTGTTCAAGTTGAGACAACATGTAGCAGAACCAGGCTTTGAATCCAGTTCATGACAAATTGCTTCACTAGAATGTAAGCTCCCTAATGTTAGGAGCTGTTTAATTTGTCATTGGGTCAGTCCTTAGTGAGTAGCACAGAGTCTTCTATATGGGAGATATTTTATTAATGTTTGTTGAATTGAAACAGAAATATGTCACTGGAACAAAGATATACTCAAGATTTTGCTCCAACTCAGTTCTCTTTGGTGTGAACATTTTGAGGTGAAGGGGGGTTAAGAAAAAAGCTCAGGTGATTGGAAACAGTTTCTACATTGGATGTGATGTCTGTCACATTCAATCATCTGATGCTTGTTTCTGATCAGACACATGACAGCAGGTGGAAATGTGCCTTTTGATCCTGAAAAGGCAGCAGACCTGCATGTCTACAGCTTCATCTGACAAATTTGGCAGAATAGAGTAGGTCTGGGTCCAGAAGCATCTGCTGCTGAGTTGGGTGAGCTCAAATGAATGCTCCACACTGGAGCTGTGTTATTGCCATTTTGCCACCCAGTGAGAGCCTCACATGTGCTGGTGACTGGAGCCCAGTGTATTTATCAGTACTGGGCGGGTGGGATAGGCTGTTCACAGCCCTAATGAGTTTGGTCTTTCTTATCTGGTTTAGGGACAGAAAAAGGATTAGAATTTTTGATCATCATTCTTTTTTTCTAGAGAGCAATCAGAAGCCTCTTCATTCATGTGTCTATGCCGAGTGGGCATTTGGAAAAATTATGAAGTAATGCAAGTTTATCTTTAGTATCCCCTGCCTTCTTTTTTGACTCTTTTCCTGCCTTAAACTCCTCCTTCTTTAATTCTCCTCACATCTCCTTCAAGTCTAGTGCTCACACCATCTTTCTTTATTTCCCCCTCTCATGTTTTTTTTTTTTGGGGGGGGTGATAAGAATCAGTTAAACTAATATAGACAAAGGTATAAAAGTTTGATCAACTTTACTATATTTCTCTTTTCATTAGGGTTTGCATTTTCATTTTAGACAAAACCTCAAAGCCAAGGGGATTCATCTCTAATGGTTGGATTTCAGGAATCAGGTAGATCTGGTTGGCCAAGATGATATTTATTTGGCTTAGAGGGCTTGTAATAATACTAGTATTCCACACCTATATAATTATCACAGTATCACAGGTTCAGAGATGGAAAGGGCATTCAAGGTCATCTAGTCATGGGATCACAGAGTTAGAGAGAACTTTTAAAGGCCATCTAATTCAACAACCTAATTTTATAGATAAGGAAATTGAAGAACAGAAAGATCAAGTGACTTGCCCAGGGTCATATAGCTAGCTAAGTGTTTAAGGCAAGATTTAAACCCAGATCTTCCTGAGTCTAGCACTCAATCCACTATACTATGTAGTCTTCAGATCCAAGCCTTTTGTTTTATAATCGAGGAAAGTGAGAGCCAGAGAGTTTAAGCTACTTATTCAAGTTCACCCAGGTAGTAAGTGGCAGAACCAGGATTTGAACTAGGTCCCCTGATTCCAAATCCAATACTCTCTCCAGTGCATCACATCAGATACTTTTATAACAGATCCATAGTTTCATTGATGTGGGTGTTTGTTACTCCCCTGGGATCATATCTTATCCTATAAGATTCTTGTACTGGTTCTTCTATAAATCCCACTTACTTACTACATAAGTATAATTGACCTAAATAATCCCTGAAGATAAAATCTCTTAAAAATCACAACAGTGATTCCTGGAGTGGTGTTCAATGCCTTATGAAACAATTGAACTAAACTTAGGAGTTGGAAGAAATCTTTGCCTTAGGTAACAAAGGCACTGCAACACTTTGATTGGGCCCTCATTCAACTGGAATGAGGTATTGCTAACCTCTGGGAACTGGGTGCAGAACAAGTATAGAGGTGTTCTACTAATCCAGGAGCTCCCAAATATCAGACTTTAGGCAGCTGAGAATCCCTTAATATGTGTGTGTGTGTATGTGTGTGTGTGTGTGTGTGTGTGTATGTATATGTATATGTATATGTACATGTATATGTATATATATATATACATATATATATATATGTACGGGTGTGCGCGTGTGTATGTATGTATGTGTATGTATATACCTTTCTCCAAGAACATCTCAGCATCATGCACAGCTGCAAGAGCATCATAGAATCACAGCATGTTAGAGCTGGAGAGACATTACATCTTAGTCACACTTCCTCATCTTATATAGGAGAAAAGTAGGGGGAAAAGATGACTTATCTGCCCAGGGTTGTGCAGTGAGTTTGCATCAAAAATGGTTCTGGCCCAGTGCTCACAGATAGTAAGCAATCTGAAGGGTATTAGGAGGGATCTGCTGCCCCACAAAATACTGTCTTCATTGTCCTAAAATTCCATGACCAAAGATTCCCTTCTTCAGAAGGAGCACTGGCTTTGGAATGAGAAGAATTGGGTTTGAATTCAATTTTTGTTACTTAGTATCTGTATTTCTTGGGTAAGTCATTCACTGCTTTGAACCTCATCTTCTTTATCTCTACAATAAGGAGGTGAAACTAGGTGATTTCTAAGATTCCTTTTGGGGAGTTAAGTGGCACAGTGGTCAGAGTGCCAGGCCGGGAATCAGGAAGATTCATCTTCCTGAGTTCAAATTTGGCATCAGACTTTTACTAGCTGTATGACCCTGGGCAAGTCAAACATTTAACCCTGTTTCCTCATCTATAACATGAACTGGAGAAGGAAATGGCTAACCACTCCAGTATCTCTGCCAAGAAAACCCCAAATGGGGTCATAAAGAGTCAGACATGACTGAAAAGACTAAACAACACCAAAGAAGGTTCCTTCTAGCTCTAAATCCTTCTATTCTCTTACCTTGCCTGACACTAAAACATCTTGGCTACTTCCAAGAAATAGTTTCTCCCTACTGACTTTACCTCTCTGCTTGGAATTATCTTAT
>CM053581.1:307116914-307140785 GCA_028627135.1 Pseudochirops cupreus | reverse complement strand
TTCCTCCAAAAACACAGGGAAAATTCACTTAATCACAAGGAAGCAAGTGAGAAGCAAGTGAAGCAGGATGAGAATAAAAAGACCCTGTCTCCATTCATTTCAATGGAGGCAATTATGGATTTTCATCTCTGTTTCATCACTGACTTGCTGTGTGGCCTTGGGCAAATCATTTCCCTTCTTTAAGCCCCAGGTTCTTTCTCATTAAAATGAAGGAATTGGAGTAGAGAGTCTCTAAGGTCCTTTGAAATTTTAATATCCCATGTGTCCTAGAGTCTTCCTTAGTTTTGTTTGCAAGAAAAAGTAATGATCCTATTTAAATGGCCTTGGCATTGTCTTTGTTGCATGATCTACTTGGCTCCAAAGAAGTAAGGTTTTGAGCTATCAATGAATCAACATTGATTAGTGGTTAATGTTCAGTAGAAATCTGACACAAGGTATATAAGGCTACACCAGCTTTCAGCATCACATTCCTTGTTTCCACAGTAATTAAAAAGGAACTAGGTTATTTAAGCTGTACATTTTTTTTCTTCCAAAAGGAAGAACATGTATCTAGTGAGAAGGTATAGGATGTATTTGATATGGCTGGAAATGACGGCTATATCAAAATTATACAACTCTTCTCTTCCATTTCCTTTGACCAGAACATTGGACTTCAGTCATTTTTCAGTCGTGTTTGACTCTTCGTAGCCTCCTTTGAGGTTTTCTAGGCAAAGACACTAGTTTGCCATTTCCTTCTGTACCTTGTTTTACAGATGAGGAAACTGAGGCAAACAGGGTTAAGTGACTTTTCCAGGGTTACATAGCTAGTAAGTATCTGAGGTCAGATTTGAACTCAGGAAGATGAGGCTTCCTGACTCCAGGTCTGGCATTCAGCCCATTGCACCACTTAGCTGCCCATCTGACCAGAATATACCAGTTATAGATTCTCCTAACTCAATCCTGACCTTTGGTGACGTGCAAGCATAACAGTATCATAGCATCCAAAATTTAGCGCAATCTGGAAGGGATCTCAGAGGTCATCTTGTCCAACCTCTTCATTTTCTAGACGAAGATACTGAGGCCCCAAGGTCACACAGCTAGTGAGCAGTAGCTCTGAGATTTTAACCCAGATCCCCTGATTCCAAATTCATGACTCTTTCCACTATAACTTGCTACCTGCCCTTTGAAAGAGAACATAGAGATCATCTTTTCCAACTCTTCCATTTCATAGATAGAAAAACTGAAGCCCAGAAAGGAGATATGTCTTGGTGAAGATATTAACAAGAAGTTAATAGCACATTTAAAAAAAAGAAGAAAAGATTGATTTGATTTCCAGTATGTCATTTACAACATATAATGGAGTTTTGAACTTTGATAAGAATAACTGTTGTTAAACAACTGTGTGTCCCTGCACAAGTCATTTAATTTCTCTCATCTTCAGTCTTTAAAAATCCCTCCCATACCTAACTTTTAAGGGTTGTAACATCTTAAATATTTGCTACTTTCTTGTCATGTCTTCACTTGGACAATTGATTTCATAAATCTGAGCTACCTATTGGGGCTCTTAATTGCATACATTCATTCTGGCATCCACAATATATACTCTGGCATCACTCTATCTTTCTGACCTTTTCTCATACTACTCCCTTTCCTGTATTCTATACTCCAGATAAACTGGATTACTCTGTATGCCCTTTTCTTATCCCTCTCTTTTCCATGTTGATTACTCATGTCATTCCCAAGTCTCAGCATGCCTCTCTTTTCTGTTTATGTGAGTGGAAATATAAACCCAACTTCAATGAAGGTGGTACCTCTTTTCCTAGATATCTTCTTTGTACTTATCCTTGTTATTTGTGTACCCATCTTCCCCTCTTATTAGCCTACAGGAACCTTGAAAGCAAGGTTGCTTCTTTCTTTGTATTCTCATTGCCTGATATAGTGCTTTGAACATTAGAAATGATAAACAGATATGACTATTCTGTATTGTACAGACAAATTTTGTCAAAACCATGAGTCAAAAAATGCATAACAAAAACCCTGTCTACATTCATTTCAGTGGAGACAATTATGGAGCAGTCTTTGAACCTCCCAGAATTCTCCATTTTCATTAGATAATGAATATGTTCAGATAATAAACACCTAAATAGCATTTGATTTCATTAAACTTACCAAAAGAACAAAATCAAGAATGTGAATGATGAAAGGCAGAGGCTGAGGGAGTCATTTGCTGCCCAGAAATGGGGTGAAGAACAATGGAAAAGTGATGGTAACATGGAAAGCCTTGGACAAGATAGCTCTGCTGATGACCCTCTATGAATTGATCATCTTCTTTGTTGAATTCTGAAGCAAGTTTTGGAGGACTCAGAATCCCTAAGGTGGCAGTTGTGGCTTCAGTATTTGCTCAAGCATCTTTGTGACTTTTAGGCTATGTGACTCTTGCATCTTTCGAGCTGTCAAAGCTGTGTTCAAGTACCAACTTCTTCACATGGCCATGCCCCTCTTGTATTACTTTTTTAAAAATATTATGCTGAGTATAGGTGTATCACCTTCCTGCTATTTGAATGAATTTGTCCCTAGTAGGGAAAAACTGTTTAAAGTGATGAATAAATGAATGAAAATGCCTTTATTAGATACTTACTATGTTCCAGATACTGGTAATATAAATACAGAAATGAAATAGATCCTACTCCCAAGGAGCTTATGTCCTAAAGGAGGAGACAACATATGTAGGAGTCTGGTTGCCAGAGAGATTGTAAGCGGATTTATATGTTGACCAGAAAAAAACAATGGTAGCTTCGATTTGATTAGAGTCCTTAAAACAAAAAGTGGGAAATATTTAGGGATTATGTTGCACAGTGACAGAATGGAAGATGGCTGGGGTAAGGAAGATGGTGGAACTTAGAACTAGCTACACATGATGTGTTCTCCTCTGAAAAGACTGGACAGCTCAGGCTCAGGGCAGGAACTCTTCTATGGAGGATTCAGCACCAGCAGCAACAGAAACAGCATGATGGCAGGGAATATGATTATTGGGCTGGAGAAGCAAAAACAAGTCTGAGGTTAGCTAGCTATAATAGGCCCTCACCAATCAGGACATTGATTACTATTATTATAAATAATTACTTTGCCCTGGATTACATTCTGAAAAACAAGTCTCCAAACAACCAGGAATGGTATTATTTGTCAAATTGTTGTTCTGCTGGAACTCAAACAGTTATACTATAGTGTTTTGACTGTTCAGAAGGGGTTAGCCAGACTCTAACACTTCCAGTCACTCCATGCAGTCCAGTCTCAAAGGGAGAGGGAGACCATAATACTTTGATACCATATTTACTGTTCCCAGTTAGTTGGTAGCTTCCCCAGTGTGAGTGCCCTGGATAAACTGATATGACACTGAGATCATCAGACTTCCTTCCACACATTGAGGTCCTTCTAGGAAGCTACATATACCAACCCTGACATAGGCAATGGGTATTACCATTCACACAGCTTTTGTTTACTTAGCTACTTCAAAAGCCCTGTGCTTTCCTGAGTGTAGGCACTCCCTTCCCTGCTATAGATAGAAGACTCTCCACACCTCAGATGACCTTCCTCAATCTCCATTGATGGTCATGCCTTCCTTCTAAGATTCTATGCAATTTATCCTCTCTATATTTTGTTTATATTGCCTACATCTTGTCTGTACATAGCTATTTGAATGTTACTTCTCCCATTAGACTGTGAATTCCTTGAGGGCAGGTACTTTTCTTTTTGTTTGATTGTTTTGTTTTTCCTTTCTTTGTAGTCATAGTGCTTACCAGTTCTTGGCTCATAATTTTCTTGTTCAGTTGTTTTTAGTAGTGTCAGATTCTTCATGACCCCCTTTGGGGTTTTCTTGGCCGTTACTGAAATGTTTGCCATTGCTGTCTCCAGTTCACTTTTCAGATGAAGAAACTGAGGCCCACAGAGTAAAGTGACTTGACCAGGGTCACACAGTATGTGTCTAAGACCAGATTTGTACTCAGCAAGAGCAGTCTTCCTGACTCCAGGACCAGCAGTCTATCCACTGTGCCTGAAAAGTTGCCCCCATAATAGAATCATACTAAACATTTATTAAATGACTTGATGATTTTGTGAATTACCAGAGTCCAGATTTATATGAACTGTTGGCTTTCCTTCAGTGATGACTCTTTCTGAGCTTAAGGAGGTGGTCTATCACTTGACCTTTATTCAAAGCTTTTCTAACTTGGTAGGACTTATCAATGACTTTGAGAACCTCAGAAACACCTTGATGACATGTGAAGCCATCAGAGTTCTAGTTTAGAACAAGGCAAATCAGCTGCTGTAATTCCATTTTTGGTTTTGCTTTTCTGGTCTTTATATCCTAGTCAGAAATAATAAGAGACTTCTGTGTGGGAGTCACTGCACTTGGCATGGGGAGGATTCAAGAAAGAATAAGATGTGCTGTCACTATCTTCACGAAGGCTCTCTTCAGTAAATTATAAGTCAGCTAGTTACTTGAAAGGAGAGGTGAGGGTGACAGACAGAAATCTGGATTCAACATAGTAAAGGTGCCCCCCGAATATCCCACATAACTGACCAAGGCATTTGGGAACCTAGAGCTTGTCTCTTCAAATGAATCTCCTTCATATTCTCTCCTTATTATTTGTCAGTTTCCCTTCTGTTTTACTCCATCAGCTTCCCACACATCCTGTTCCTTATCAGGCTCAGTGCTTTTGCAGAAATCTATATTCTTTCCCTATATCTTCCCTTCTGCTTTCTCTCACCACCCCCTTAGCTTAATTTAAAGAAGAAATCTCCATCCTAAAACTTCTAGCTCTAACATTCTGTGACTAATCTACTGCAGATCTTGTGATCAGTCAATCAACGAATCAATAGCCACTAAGTGAGAGGCAGTGTAGAACAATGGTTAGGGCATCAGACCTGGAGCCAGAAAAATTCACATTCAAATTCCTCATCAGGCACGAGATGTGGGACCTGGTCAAATCCCTTAACCTTTCTGGCCTTGCGTTTCTTCATTGGTAAAATGAGGAGATAGGATCAGTTTGTCCCTTCTAGCTCTTCATCTGTGATGCTAATGTGTCAGACACCGTGTTAGGTGCTGAAGAATTAAAGACCAAAACTGGAAGAATTCCTGCCTTCAAGGAGTGCAGTGTATCTGGGCATGTGTAGGAGATAAATAGGAGGTAGCCTATAAGGATGTTTTATTGACAGTGCCAGACTTGAATCTCTATTTGGGATCCATCCAATATCATCAAGGCAAGACATAGTGGAAAAAATAGTAGACTGGGAGTCAAAAGGCCTGGCCTTGAGTTGTGCTTGCCACTTATTGCAACCAAATACCACATACATTGCTAAGTGGATAGAGTACGGGGCCTGGAGTCAAAAAGACCTGAGTTCAAATCAAGCATCAGACACTTACTAGCTGTGTGACCCTGGTCAAGTCACTTAAACTCTGTTTGCTTCAGTTTCCTCATTTGTGAAATGAGCTGGAGAAGGAAATGGCCAACCACTCTGATATCTTTGCCATGAAAACCCCAAATGGGTGTACAAAGAGTTGAACACTGAAATGACTGAACAGCAAATAACAAAAATTACAGACATGAGGCAGAGACCATCTATGAAATGTGGAAAGTCAGCTAAGATTTTGAGTTCAATCTATCAGTTGGGCAAGCTAGATGGACCATTTCACAAATTCAGTAATTTCATGTAGCTTGTTTTATAGTCATGTATAACAAAAGATGGTCCCTGTACCCAGTTACCACCTTAGTTTTTCAACCATATGCTGCCTGGATCTTACTGTGACCTTTAACATTGTTATCCCCCCTCTTCTTTTGGATATCTTCTCCTCTCACTTTTATGGTATTCCTTTGTCCTGACTCTCCTGTCTGAAAATCCTTTCTAGATTTATTATTAATGTCCAACCCTTATGCATGGAACATACTCCAGAGTTCCATCCTGGGCCTTTTCCTGTCTCTCTGCTTTCTCTCAATGACCACATAAACCCCCAAGGGCTAAACCATTACTGCTATACAAGTGATTCCCAGATCTATGTATCTAGCTCTAGACATAGAAAGCATGTGTCTTTCAAGGTTGTTGTTTGGCTCAAATGAGATAATAATTAAAAAGTACTTTGCAGTCTATCAAGTGTTATATAAATATAAGTGTATGTCTAAGCTTTACACTCACAAATCTGACTGCTGGCTAAATATTTATACCTGAATGTTAAATAGGACTTTGAGAGTCAACATGCCCCCAAATGAATGCATCAACTTTTCCCCTACACCCTTACCTTCTTCATATCTGTTTACTTCCATTGAGGGCACTACAGTCTTTCCAGTCACCCATGCTAACAACATCATCTTAAACTCTTCACCTTTACTTACTTCTTATATCTAATCAGTTGCCAAGTCCTGTCAATTTGATTTCCACAATAAATCTCACATCTGTACTCTTCTCTTCACTAGTATTACAACTTCCCTGCTTCTGAAGGCCCTCTTGATCCCTTACCTGGACTATTTCAATAGCCTCCTAATTGGTATCTCTTCCTCCAGTTTATTCCTTCTCCAAATCTTCCTCCACACACCTGCCAAAATGATATTCCCAAAGTTTATGTATGACCATGTCCCTTCCCTGATCAAAAAGTTTCTATGACTCCTTATTGTCTCAGGGCTAAACTACAAACTCTTCTGTTTGTCATTAAAGTCTTTTACAATCTGCCTCTAGCCTATCTTTCCAGATTCGTTACAGTTATCCCTTCGACCTTGCAGGAGTCAGGGGCATGCCCCTCCGCCACCCATGATCTGGAAAATGTGTGTAAGATATTTTGGCCCTCCCTTCGTACCAGAGAAGAAGTCAGAATTATTGTGGTAATAAAAGATAAAATATCCTGATATTATACAATACTATACATATATTTTGTGCATTTCTTAGATTCTAACTTTTTCTGTGTCATCTGCTGGTCTTCGTATGTCATCTGTGGCTTCTGAAAACTGCCCCCAAATTCCCATTTAATTTCTTATGTTGACCCATGATATATCGAGACTGTGATGGGGAAAGTCCAGATGTGAAAGGGCTAACTCTATACATGACTTTCCCTCTGGTGGTCTCCATTCTAGCTAAACTGATCTTTTGGCTATTTTCTGTACATGACATTCCATTTCCCATCTCTATTCTTTTGCATGGGCTGTCTGCTATGCCTAGCATGTTCTGCCTCCTCACTTTTGCCACTTAAAATCCCTCACTTCCTTCAAAACTCAATTCAGGTATTGCCTCCTTCGAGAGCCCTGTGCTGACTCTTCTGGTTGTGGGATCTTCCCCACTTCTCACCCGCACTTTGTATTTATCTTGTATATGTCTCGTATCTGCATGTATATGTATATGTGTGTGTGCATTTATGTGTATCTCCTTCCTAGTAGAACATAATCTTCTTGAGGATAGGACCCATCTCATTTCCGTATTTGTGTCTTATTCCCCTTCTATCCACAGCTCCTAGAACAGTGCCAGCCATAGAGTAAGTGCTTAATACAGGCTTGTTGGTTGGTTGGTTAATTGATTGAAAGGTGCTGCATGGGCCTCACTGTGCTAGCTAGTCTATAAAAGCATCTTAAGCAGAGGCAAAAAGCTCAAGATTTCTCCCTAATTGCTCCTTTCTATGAGGCAGCATCTAACCCCTCTTTGTACCAGTACTCTTTACTGCCCTTCGAAGTCCAAAGAATCCTTCCAAGATGTGTGTGTGTGTGTGTGTGTGTGTGTGTGTGTGTGTGTGTGATACTGACTCCATCTTAGACCATATACACATTTAGCGTTAGACTTATTCTAGTATATTTTGTGGTTACTCCCCCCCTTCCCCTTTTGAAAATTACTTTCCTTTTATCTTTTAGCAGCAGGTATATTTTTCATCATTATTATCCTTTTCCCAAAGCTTCAGTCTTTTTCCTTGATCAGGCCAGTTCACCCTAAACTCAGAAAACCAATAATTAATAGTTAGACTATTCCCAGATTCTTTGTCAAGTAAAACTTAGGAAGGAATGAGGGGAAAAATAACTGTCTTCACAAACTTTGGGAACCTTAGTTTCCTCTCATATAATCATGGATTTGCATTTAAAGACTTCTAAGGTCCCTTTCATTTCTAAATCTATGTACCTATAACACTTAACTTACTGGCTACGTGATCACCCTGGACAATAGGTGATTCTTATCCAACTTGCCTTGTTCATTCAAGCCCAGTAACCAGTCTAAACTCTTGTTTACCATAACAGCTGTTTGATTTTAGATAATCCATCAGTTTCTTTGGGCCTCAGTTTCCTTATTTATACACCTGGGATAATACTTAGTTGGCCTACCTCCTTGATTATTAATGCAGCTGTTGTTTTGCTGGGGAATAAATGTAAATAAAGTTCTTCATAAATTGCAAAGACCTTTATCAATGTGAAGACAACTTAGTGGTGCAATGGAAAGAGCACTGGACCTGGAATCTGGAAAAATGGAGTTCAAATCCAAGTTCACACAGTTACTAGGTTTGTGATCATAGGCAAGTCACTTAGCTATTGCCTGACTCAGTTTCCTCATTGGCAAATGGTGCAATAATTGCATATGTCTTTCAAGGTTGTTGTATGGATCAAATGAGATAATAATTTAAAAGTACTTTGCAATCTATCAAGTGTAATAGAAAGTTGTCCTCATTAAATACTGTTGTCAAGAAATCTCTATTGTGTAGAGAGGTTGGATGGGGCCAAACTGTTGTACAGAATATTTAATTCCAGCATAAGGATGTTTATCTTTTGTACTTTCTTGTGTCCAATGAGGAGCCACTGAAGGTTTTTTTGAGTGGTTGCATGATGTATTGAAAATCACAGTGCCTGGGTCCCTCTACCAGCTTAATTGACCTCTCTACTTCTCCCCCCTTCCCTCCAGCTGCATAAGCGTGGTCCCCAGTTCTATTTTCTGAAAATGGGAGACTGGATTAGGTAATATTTAAACTGTCTTTCAGTTTCAAATTTCAATAATCTTGTGATCCTGAGGTTGATTTGATTCTAGTGGGAAGGATGGTGAATAGAGACAGGGAGATTACTTATGAGATCCAAAGGGTCCAGGAGAAAAGGGATGGGAACCTGACCTAGAGTAGTGGTAACAGAAATAGAAAGGAAGAATGAGCCTATAAAGGAAGAAATACTTGTGCTCCCTCTCATTTATCCCCCCGAGTTAAGTGTCTCTGGCAAGTTTTAACAGTGCATGTGTTATGGGATCTGACAAAGATCATGCAGGAGTCAATAGTTTGCCAAAAGTTAAATGATACATTCAGAATGGAGCATATCATTTACTACCTTACTTCCCTTCCCCCTCTTTTCTTTTTTTCCCTAGGATTTCTAGTTACTGAGATCAGAGCAAATGAGCTCTGCCTGGCCAAGTATGAAGACTTCATTCATGTACCTTGCTTTGCTCACTGCCTCAACTTAATCGTGCATGACTTCCTGAATAATAGCAGAAGCTACTGGGTGTAAAGTGAAAAATGTGCAGAGACTTCAGCTCACTTGGTGAGCTCCATCTGGCTTTAGAGGGTTTCTGACTCCAAAATGCCTGCATAAGCAAAAATGGCAGCAATAAGCTGAAGGGGTAGGGGGATAATGATCAATGAATGGGTTGTATCTAGAAATAGGAAAATTCACATTGAAAATGCCTGGAGGTTGAAAGGACTTCATGGAGATTTTGAGGCCCAAAGCCATTGCTCCACTGATTAGGATGTAGACCAGGGATGGTGATGGTATGGCTTTGTTCCTAGCCCTGACTTTGACTCTCATGACTTTGGGAAGCTCATTTCCCTGTGTTCTCTGTTTCTCAGTCTACAAAGAGAAGACAATGGTGCTTCACAGAGGTGCCAAGGCTTAATTAATGCTTGCTGAGACTATGGATATCCTCAAATGAATGGTGCAATCAGTACAAAGTGTTATTATTTTGCACATCAGTCAGCAAGATGGGGAATGCCTGTCACTGCATATTGTCTAAGCCCTAATCAAGGGGCAGCTGCAGATGTGGCTATGGAGAAGTCTAAGGTTGGTGCCTGACTTAAAGGTAGGGTGGGGCAGCAGATGGATTTTTGCAAGTAAATGGGCACCAAGTATTTATGCCTGGCTCTTGCCACCCAAACTCCAAACTGGTTAATGCAAAATAAATGACAGTAAGTCTATACATAGAATAAGAGAATATTATAGATGGAAGAGACCTTACAACAGAATTCAGCAATTAAGCTAAATTAAACATTTATTTTTTTTAAAATTGCATTGCTTTCTTTTGTTTCTATATCACATTTCATAATATGCCCCTGCTTTTTAAGTCCCCCGAAGACCCTTCCTTTATAATAAAGAGGGAGAGGGAAAACACTTCAAAGTCTCCCCTTATAAAAAAAGAAAAAAGGGGGGGAATTAGTAGACACATCAATGAATTCTGACCTTATGGATAGTGTTATGTACCCGTAGTCCTTTACCTCTCCAAAAAAGGGAAGGGAATGCATTCCCCTATCTGTGCTTTTAAATCAAACTTTTTCATTATAATTTTACAGGATTTTGTTTCCATTGTTCTATCAGCATTTATTTCACTTAGTTTGTTGCAATAATTATGTATATTCATAGGATCATGGATACAGAGCTGGAAGTGACCTTCAAGACCATTGAATTCATACATTCCACTCCCTACCTCTGCTTTACAGAGGAGGGAAATGAAACAGAGTGTAAAGTGAGTTATCAAGGATCACATGGCTAGCAAGTATTCTGGTCCTCTTTCCATACATGTCCCTGGTTGTTTTCCTCCTTCCACTTTACATCACTTTTCATCAATTCATCAGTCTCCCATGACTTTCTGTATTATCTGCCATCTTTTACCACATCACACTAATACTCCATTATATTCATGAACTATAGTTTGCTCACCTATTCCCAAGTGAATTTTGTTTTTTTTTTCCCTCCCTCCCCATATAATACCAGCTTTAAATTTTTTTTAATTTATGGACTAAAACAGGCATTTCCATAACATAACATAGTATAATAAAAAAGATGCTTGCACATGAAACTGCAAATACTGCAGAAATAAAGAAAAAAACCAGCCCCTACCCTTGAGGAATTTTCATACATTTTACTAGGGGATGGGTAGGGATAAGAGAAGAAAAGAGAAGAGGGAGATGCAACATAAGAAAATACTGAGAATGGGGAGAGGATTCTGGGAAGATGGTGGAGTAGGTCAGAAAATTCTAAACTCTCAATATTTACCCCCATAAAAGAGATGAAATAACACCTTAGGGCAAACGAAGTACAAGTAAAACTAAAAAAACCAAAAAAAAATACAAAACAAAAAACAATCAGGACACAACCGGGGTCTTCCTGGGACAATTTGAGAAGCCTAGAAGAAAAATCCCAGGACTGAGGTTTGGTCCCTGAAAAGAGTAAACACCTCCAGGCTAGAGTCCCCTTTAACAACAAGCAGCAAGCCCTGGGGTTAATAGGTTCCAGAGGCCTCCTGGGTCCCAACCACAGAAACTTTTACCCCAGAAATAGTGAGCAGAGTTGGGCTTCTGAGCCAGAGAAGATTGAAGGAACCTCTGCTAACAAGCAATACCAGACTGAGCTGTGTAGCCAAGAGTGCAAAAAGGAACCAGCAAAAGGCTGGTGAGTACAGAAGCAGTGGGGGCAGAAAGCCCCTGGCTGTGGGTACTTATAGGAGGCTGGACGGTTGGGTTTGGTTTCAGGCTAGAGGGGAGAACTGAAGATCTGGGGCAAGAGGTGGCATCTAACATACCCCAGGGCCATAGGTGATTACAAAAATTAAGCTATTTCCAGAAAAAAATGCACAAGCAGAGATAGAATACAACCATAGGAAGCTATTATGGGAATAGAGATGACTGGGGTTCATCTTCAGAGGATATTGAAGTAAAGAAATCCCCAAAGATGTCAAATGGTCACCTCCCCAAAAAGAATTCATAGAAGATCTTTAAAAAGACTTTAAAAATCAAATGACAGAGATGGAGGGAAAAAAAGAATAATCCAAGAAAAAGAAGATAATTATGAAAGGAAAGTCAACTAATTACAAAAAGAGATCCAAAATCTTGATTAAGAAAATGATATTTTGAAAATTAAAATTGGGCAAGGCAAAGCCAGCAAAATGATAAGAGATCAAGAAATAATTAAACAAAATAAGAAAAATGAAAAATAGAAGAAAGAGTGAAATATGAGTAAAACAACAGATTTGGAGAATATATCAAGAAGAGAAAATATAAAAATAATTGGACTAATTGAAAGTTGTTATTAAAAAAAGAATCTTGATACCATAATACAAGAAATAATTAAAGAAAATTGTCCTGCCACATTAGAACAAAAGAGAAAAAGTAGAAATAGAAAAAAAAATTCATTGATCACCACTTTAAAAATATCCTATTAAGAAAACTTATATAAATATTATAGTCAAATTCTGAAACCCCCAGATGAAGGATAAAATATTAAAAGCAAGAAGCATAAACCAATTTAAATATGATGGTGGCACAATTAGAATCACACAAGACCTAGCAGTGGAGACATTGAAGGACCGCAGGTCTTGGAACACTAAATTACCATACCCAGAAAAGTTAAGCAAAATCTTGAATGAAAAAAAAATGGATGGTTGATCTGTCAGACTTTCAAAATTTTGTTAAAAAAACAACAACACTGAACTTAATAGAAGATTTGACATATAAGAGCCAAGAGAAATATAAGGTATATACTAAAGACTGATTATAAAGGATTCAATAAGGACAGACCTTTTACTTTTTATATATGTAAAATGTAAAACATATGTTTAAAATTCCTGTTAATAATTGGGTAGCTCATAAGAAAGACTGGGGTAAACCTGAGTATGATATGAATTTAAAAAGCAAAACCATTTAGGAACAGCTAAAAAGAGTAATAATTTTATACAAATGAGATGCAAGAGGAAGAATTGACACAGAGGAATTAGATAGGGGAGGAGGGCTGGTAGTTCTGGTAACCTACTTTCATCAGGAATGGGTTTAAGAGGGAACAATACATATATATTTAGAAGAGTATAAAAATCCTCTAAATTCAGAAATAAAATGGTAGAAGGATAGGGAGGGTGAGAGGACAAGAGAGGGGTCTTTAGAGGGGAGGGTGGGGGAATGGGTAAAAGGGGGGGATAGAAGAGTGTTTAGATTTATGAGAATGGGAGAATAGGGGAGGGATCCTTGGAGGTGGGTTGGCAAGTAATAGGAGGGCAAGGTAGCAGGTAAAAGTAAAGTAGATGAGGCAAGAAGTATAGGAAACTAGATATGCCCAGACATAGAAACAAAGATCAGGAGTAGAATTTGTTTGGGAAAGTATATATCTATATATGTATATGTATATATCTATAGCTATAGAGAAACATAACCACATTTAATTGTAGCCTTCAGGGTGGGGGGAAGAGAAAAAAAAGAACAAAGTAAAAAAGTGCACAGCAGAGAACAAAAGAAAATTTATAAGGAAGCAAAGAAAAGATGGTTAGTTCTCAATACAACTATCATATAGACTTTCTTGAAATAAAAATTAATCGTTATATATTTTGAATCCTCTCTTATGTTCTGCTGTGCACATGACATGCTTTGTTTTTCTTACTTTGTATTTAAGTTCCAATATTTAAGTTTATGATATTTTTTTCTTTTCTCTATTCTGCATTTGTGTTCTGGTGATTTTCAAAAATATTTTTTTTCAAAAGAAAATACCAAAAATTTTGAGGAGAGAACACTAATGACTAAGGGGATTCAGGGAAATAAGGTTTCACATAGAAGGTGATACTTGGATTTAACTTGAAGGAAGATAATGAGGAAAGAATCAGTGTTAAGTGGGAAAGGTGTTCCTTTCCAATGGCAACTTCCTCTGCACTTTTCTCTCTCATCCTGAGACCCAGAAATCGAAATCAAAGTGGGCATCTTCTTAGCTTCCCTGTGGCTGGGGGAAGAGAGCATTACACGTGGGTAACTGTTATGGGGATGGAATAGTGGTGTAAGGAGAGAAGAGGAAAAAGAACGGTGCAAACATGCTTGTTCATCAGCCTTGGTCTTTGGTGAAATGTAAAAGCAAGAAGGGACCTGAGGATATATATACTCTGGGATGTCAGAACTAGAAAAGATCTTAAAATGGTCAGTCAATAAAGATTTGTTAGGTTCCTGTGTGCCAGGCACTGTGCTAAGTGTTAGAGATACAAAGAAAGATAAAAGACAATTCTCGCCCCCAAGAAGCTCAGTCTGACAGGAGAGACAATATGCAGACAGTTATGTATGGATAAGTTACATACAGGGCACATTCTTAATAAGTAGCAGAGGGAAGGCACTAAAATTAAGGGAACTTGAGAAAGACTTCCTGTAGAAATTGAGATTTCTTCAAGTTGGGACTTGAAGGAAGTGGCAGAACTGGGAGGAATCTTGGAAAATAGAATGTTAGATGTCAGCTTTAGAAAAGATCTCAGAATACAGAGCATCAGAGCTAGAACTATAATTAATTGCCCAACAGATAGAGTACAGAAGCTAGAGTCAGGGAGACCTGAGTTCAAATCCAGCCTCAGAATGATCAGTAGAGAGATCCTGGGCAAGTCACTGAATCTCTGCTTCAGTTTCTTCTTCTCAGGGAAGCTTTAAACATCAATAACATTTATAAAAGTGATTTGCAAACTTCAAGGAACTACAATATAAATGTTGTTGTTGTTGTTATACCTTAGAACATAAAACATCAGAGTTGCAAAGGACCTTATGCTATAGGATGTCAGAGCTTGGTAACATTTTATAGATAATTTAACTCAGAGTTTTTGTTTATTAAGTGAAAAGACAGATTACATGAGTAGAAGTCACTAACCCAAAGTCATGTCGATGGTTAGTGGTAGAGCCAGAAACCCAAACTGTTTCTTGTCTAAGGTTCTTTCCACTACATCACACATATGTGAGCAAGGCTGGCTTTCTATCTAGGCTGCCATCATTCTTTTTGCTGCAGGTCAGTTCTCTGAACATAATAATAGCAACATATTTTTTTGGTCTGAAATTGTGACTTCATCAGTGTAAGAAACTTTTGGTGATGGGACTCTCTCTACCAGAAGAAAGAACACTCAGAAGTGACTTGTCCAGGGTCACATTGTCAACGTGTGTCAGAGGCAGGACTTGCACCCATATCTTCCTGTCTCTATGGCTGATTCTCCATCCATAATATCATGTTGTTTCTCTGAACTGAACAATAGATTCTTAACTAATTCTTGTTGAATATTGGAAGAGAGGGTGACAAGACTAACTTTGCCAACTCCTCATTTTTAGATTGAATAAGGTACTGATTTTTTAACACATTCTACTCCAAAATGTTTGGCCAAACTATCCTGAAAGGTCCTCAGGACCATTAAATTACTTGGCCATTAGCTCCAATAGAGTGATAGAGTGCCAAGGGGCCTGGAATCAGGAAGACTCCTTCTTGCATTCAAACCTGATCTCCAACATTTACTAGCTTTATGACCCCAGGTAAGTCACTTCACCCTGTTTGCCTCAGTTTCCTCATCTATAAAATGAGGTGGAGAAGAAAATGGCAAACCATTCCACTCCCTCTGCCAAGAAAACCCCAAAAGGAATTGAGAAGAGTCAGACGTGGCTGAAACAACTGAATCACAGCAGCTACATTTATCTCATGACAGCCAGTTGTCTAGGGATAATTATCTCCATTAGGAATCTAGTGCTTAATGAGGCCGGGGTCAGGGATTTCATCCCCATATGGGTCAATTAGCCTCTCACAGAGAACTTGGCTGGATGGCCTCAGATGCACCCTTATCCATGACCAGCTGTCTCATCAATGTCTGTGCTTGGTCAGAGGGAGGTGGGGTAAAAATGGATTAGAACAATTTAGACCCACTTAGAGAGAAATAATAAATCCATTCAACAAGACTTTGTTAAGGATATATTGAGTGCAAGGCTTTGTTGTTGTTGTTCTGTTGTTTCAGTCACGTCCAACTGTCCATGACCCCATTTGGAGTTTTCTTGGCAAAGATACTGAAATGTTTTGATATTTCCTTTTTAGCTCATTTTTACAAAGGAGGAACTGAGGCAAACAGGGTTAGATTGACTTACCCAGGGTTGCACAGCTAGTAAGTGTCTGAGGCTGGATTTGAACTCATCAAGCTGAGTTTTTCTGATTCCAGGCCTAATACACTGCTTCACCTAGCTGCCCAGTGTATAAGGATAAGTACTATACTTATAATTTGCCACTGAGGATCAAAACACATCTTACAGCTAGTGTTCCATAAGACCACAGATTTATAACTTGAAAGGATCTTAGGGGCATCTAGTTGAATCTTTGATTTTATAAATAAGGAAACTGAGGATTCAAGGAGGAGAAAGACTTGCCTGAGGTCACATAAGCAGCATATGACACAGTCATGATTTTTAACTGTGGTCCTCTTGACTCCAAAGTTAGTATCCTTTCCACCGCACCACAATGTGGTGTTTAATCGGCTGAATCTTGGATCTTAGAGCTGCATAGAACCTCCAGAGATGGTCTTTGTAGAGCCCTGCCTTTACATAATTAAGTTATTATTCTTACTTTTCAAAGGAATCAATTGAGATTCAGAGAAGCCTGTCACATTTTATAAGGCTAGTTAATGCTACAGTGGGCAGGACTAGTACAAAGGTCACAGGATCATACATTTTGGAGCTAGAAGCAAACTTAGAGATTATTCAGTCTAACACCTGATTTTAGAGATAAAGAAAATAATGCTCAATGAAGTGAAGTGACTTGCTCAAGGTCACAGAGGCAGTTTCTGAACTCCAGGCCTTTGACTCCAAATATAGTACTCTTTCTCTTATACCTAGTTGTCCTTCCACAGAGAGCAGTGTAATACAGAAGCTGAGGATGATCTTTGGGGTCACAATGCATAGCTATAGATAGGCAGAACTGGGTCTGCCCTGTTCTAGACTAAACTTAGCATCCGGTAACAGCTGTGCTTTAGCTAGGCAGGGGGCTGACAGAATGATAGAAGATGCTGTCTAAGTTGGCAGGGTGGGCAGAGGCTGGATGGAAAGAGAGGGAAAAAATGAAGGTTAAACCATCTGAAGGCTCCAGGGAGCAAATGGTTTCCCTTCTCACCTAACATTATTTAGCGTTTAAAGACAATTATGTAACCTTGCAACACCAGTATAATTGGCTTACAGCTGGTTCTTTAAGTCCTGTATCTTTTTAAAACTTGAGCAATATGTTGGCAGAATAAACACAGTTGTACTTTGTTTCATAAAAATCTCGTTAGATATTCAAAATCTGTTCCATGTTGTGATATACAAATAGGAAATATTGGAATCATTTTTACTGATTATAGTAAAATATATTGCTATTGAATCGAATATTCTCCTTGTAAAAACCCCACAACGAAACACAGTATTATTAACTTCTTTGCATGACAGTTGTTACTCATACATTTTTAATGTTTTAATCTGGAAAATTCGTTGTCATTCTGTACTGGAAATATACAGAGCAAAGTGATAGAATGTGGGAACTTAGAGAACTTTCTTTTGCTTTTCTCTTTTTCCTTAAGTGCACCAATATCACCTTCACTTGCAACAGATGTCCTGGCCTCTTGCTGAGAAGACTGAATTCATCCTAAGTGGTTTCTATTGGTCCATACTTCTCAGGACTATTGCCCACTCCCTCCTTCTTCCCCTTTCCTGGAGTTATCTTTATTGCTCATTAAAGCTAATCCCTCTTCTTGCACCCTTTACTTCTTGTACCCTTTACTTCATTTCCCCCTCTATCCTCTTGGTCTTTGTTCATGCACTCATGCCCACTCCCCTTTCTTTTATACATCTTTAATCTTACCATCTGCATATAAAAATGTGGAGGCCTCCCCAAGCCTTAAACAGCTTCCCCTGCTGTCTACCACAGACAGCTACCATCCTTACTGATCCCTTCTCTGTATTCCTAAATGTCTGAAAAAAGTTGTCTACCTCCAATGTCTGGACTTCCTTCCTACCTCTTTTCAACCTGTGCAGCTGGATTTCCACCACCACTCTGATAAACTGTTCTCTTAAAAACAGTGACCATCAAATCAAAGTGATCATTAAATCCAGTGGCCTTTCTTCATTTTCCATCCTCCTTGACCTTGTACACTCTTTCCACCCATTCTAACTATATACTTTATTCTCTCTTGGTTACTGAGATACTATATTGTCTGGTTCTGTTCCCACTTCTCTGACCCACTCTTTTTCTATCTTCGTTGGATCCTCATCCTTTTCAGAAACCTTTCATAATGGCGCAACATAAGGGTGGTTTGATGTTGACCCTCTTCTCTTTTCCCTCTGCATTCCTTCCTTTGGCAATCTCATTCACTCTCATAGCTTCAACAACTAATTCTCTTCTGAGCAGTATCAAATCTCTCTCTACAGTTCTGACATTTCTTCTCACCTCAAGTCCTGTATTATCAACTGCTCATAGGATATCTACACCTAGGTGTCTTGCTCGTCCATCAAACTCTATATGTCAAAAACTAAGTGTTTTTCACACCCCACCCCCATGTCATTTCCTGGCTTTACTATTTCTGTCTGTGGTACAATCATTGTTCCTATTTCTTATGACCAAAAACTTGGGATTATCTTTGAATCTTCCCTCTTCCTCATCTCTCATGTCCAGTGAGTTACCAGTGAATTCTACCTCTGCAACATCTGTCACTTAAATCCCTTTCTCACTATTCACAGCATTTGCACTTTAGGACAGGTTCTCATTACCACCCAGCTGGTTGATTGGAATAGATTCCTTTTTTCCTCTAGCAAACCATACTCCATGTGGTTATAAGAATAATCTTTCTTATCCATAGGCCTGGCTATGTCACTCCATTGTTTTAGAATCCTCAATGGCTCCCTTCTTCCCAGTGTATTAGAAGAATTTAAACTCCCTTGTTTGACATTCAAGATCTTCCACAATCTGAAATCTCTGTGTCTCTCTAGCCTTATATCATTTTACCCCTTTATTCCCTGAATTCTGCCTTTGTGTCCTTGTTGTTGCCTTTTCCTATGCCTGGTATAAGGGTGGAGAACCTGCAGCTTTGACACCACATGTAGCCCTCTAGGTCCTCACACGTGGCCCTTTGACAAAATCCAAACTTTACAAATCCTTTCTATATGAAGTTTGGATTCAGTTATCGCTCAGTGCAGTTGAAATCAGGCAGAGCAGCAGATGCAGAGTGGAGCGAATGAAAGAGTCCAGTTTTTGTTTTCTATAGAAGAAGGTATCAGGAGGTGTTTGGTACTCAGCTGTCCAATCAGAGGGGAGAAGAGGCTGAGGTAGGTAGTATCAATCAAGGCTTGAGTTAGCAGCATGATGGCGAGTTTAGAAATGATGAATTTATCTTGCGAAGAGCATCTTGTTTTTTGGAGTTGAAACCAGGCGGGGCAGTAGATATCTATGGTCCTTCTCTGTGTTCTATTCTTTAATATTCTCTCTGTCCTTCTCTGATCCTCTTCTATGTCACTAATAGCCAAACTAATTTTTATTTATTAAATTTTCTATAGAATCATACTTCTACAACTGGAAATGACTTCAGAGGCCATCTTGACCAACACTGTCATCTTTAGTATCACAGATCAAGAAACTAAAGCTCAGGGAATGGAAATTATTTGCCCAAGGTCACACAGGTAGTAAGTAATTATTTTCTGATAGGTTATTTCTCTTCACTGTGTTCTGAACTGTGTGCAGCCCATAAGTTCAATCTGTACTTACTAAATTGCATTAGGACTGAAAGGAGAATGTACAAACAAATTATTTTTAGGAATTACTTTTCTATGGGCAAGTACACAAGAGATGAATAATTTGATCTATTCATTCAACAGACATTTGTCAATCACTTACTCTGCAAAGCATGGTGCTCTACTATTGTCAGATCAGTGATGGTTGTAAAAATAAAACTAAGTAATCATACCCCCAGGTTGTAAAGTATAAAGTAAGTTTTACTCAGGCCCATCAAAAATTCACTCTTTCATATTAAAATACACTTGCTTCAAAGTTCACGTGCTTTCTTTCCTTCACTTCTACATATCAAGGGGGCTGGAGGTAAAAGGAAGGTAACCGAAGGAGTGAAGGAGTAGTTTTGAAAAACAAAGAGAGCTGATCTTTTGTTTTA
This sequence comes from Pseudochirops cupreus, assembly GCA_028627135.1. NCBI lineage: Eukaryota > Metazoa > Chordata > Mammalia > Diprotodontia > Pseudocheiridae > Pseudochirops > Pseudochirops cupreus. Next base: position 307,120,661 of record CM053581.1, on the reverse strand, counting down.
AGTAGCAGTCACTCTCTCATGCACACAGTAATATCAATACCAAACACATCATGGGTAGCTAGTGTATGTTGGGCTTTGTGGGTGGCAGAGATTACATTTCACCTGGGTTCTGGATTGTTGTTGTTGCTAGTGTTGTTTTGTCTTTTCACCTGTTTCAGCTGTTTTTATGGAAAGGGTTCAGAAATGGAAAGAGGGTACATACCTTTGTGGCACATAGGGATTTTCTAAGATGCAATTAATCTGCTAACTTATCTGCATTCATCTGAAAAACTGGGTTATTTAGCTCGTAGAAAAGAAAAAAATGGGGGGGGGAGGAACATGATAACTGTCTTCAAATCTTTGAAGGGCAAGTCCTCTGGGTTGTATTTGCTCTTTTTTGGTCATAGAAGGCAGATCTAAGAGTATTTGTCAGATGCCACAAAGATGCAAAATCAGGATTGATGTTAATTTTCTAATGATTGGATATATCTAATAATAGAATAGGCTACCCTAGAAGGTAGGGGATTTATCCTCATGGGATTTCTAGTAATGTTATGTTAGTAATGCTATGGATAGAGTGCTGGACCTGACAGAAGACTTGAATTCAAAAATGGCCTCAGACACTTAGTCCTTGTGTGACTCTGGACAAACATTTAACTTCTATCTATCTCCGTGTCCTTATCTATAAAAACCTGGGGTATCTACCTAGCAGGGTTGTTGTGAAGATAGAATGCAAAGTTAATTATAAATTGTTTGCAAACACTTTAAAGACTTATATAAGTGCTAACTTTTATGATTATCATTCAAGAAAAGCTGAATGACTGCTTGTCAGGCATATTGTAAAAAAAAGTTTCTTTTTCAAGTATAGGTGGCATTAGATGGCCCCCAGTTTGAATTCTATGACAGGAAAAATAAAAGATCATCTCTCTTTTGCAAACTTCTCCAAGCACTTTTTAAAAACTTCTCCCTTACCCTTTCCTTAACTACTCTTTCTTATAAATGTAGATGTCTTATGTCCCCTACTAGTTATACTTTCCAAATTGTGACTTTCCCCATCACAGTGTCGATATATTGCTGGTCAGTACAAGAAATTAAAGGGGAATTTTGGAGGAGTTTTGCAGAAGCCACAAACAACACTCAAAAACAAAGCCTATGATCAAACACTTAACCCACATTTTACAATAAGGTACTGTAAATACCCCATAAAAAGAAAAAAAAAAACAACTAAACTTCTTTTCTCATATAAAAGAAGGACCAAAACATTTTCTGCAAATTTTTCAGAGGGAGGGATAACTACGTGGAAAGAATAACTTAGACCATAAGCTACATGAGAACAATCTTAAGAATTCCTCTATGTCCTTCAGTATTTAATACATAAAGATTTAATTATTTTCTGAATTGAATAGGTTCAAAAAGTCACAGAGCACTTTGAAGATCTCTAATACATGTCTAATTTTATGTCATCTATTTTTTGCCTGCATAATATCTCCCTAGTAAGATGTGGAATCCATGAGAGTGAAGTTCATGTATTACTGAGCCCCAGTTACCTCACCAGGGATAATGATCCTTCCCATGCCTATAATTCAAGATCCTTATGAGGATAAAATGAAATAATACTTCAAAAGTTCTTTGTAAAAAATAAAGCTCTATGATAGCACAAACTTTTATTTTTAAGACCTTTGACCTGTTGAACCCCCCAAAAATACTGAGGATGTTTTCTCTGTTCAGTATTTCTAGGCTTTCAGAATCAGGAGAGGAGAATTAGTAAATCTCAAAGTTCTTTTTTGATATATTTTCATTAAAAACTTCAAATTCATCTTCTTTTGTTGTTGCTGCTGGCTTTCATAATTATGCCTTTTTTGTCATGTAATTGAAAGTCAGAATTCTAATCAGCTTGGGCTCATTTCTGGTAATTTACACCCCAAAACATTCCAAAATCACACTTCTTGCCCCAGCATTGCATGAGCTTGAGAACTACAATTATACACGGAAGTCAGAACACACTCCTAGTCCATTGTGTATAAATGATGAGGAGGGAGCCTTGCAGGGGAGCTCTTACATTCTGGAGCAAGACTATAATTAGCTGTAATGGTACCCAGAGTAACTTCACTGCTATAATTCTCAGCAGGAAAACAATTATATTGCCACAGTATAACTAGCTAGATATGCTGTAAATACAAAACATTCTCTGGAAATATAAGTTCTATATTCTAAATACATCAAAAATTTTAGTAAAAAAAACCCAACAACCTAAACTTCCTTTGCTAATTAAAATTCAAGGCAAAATAATTTAATTTTTGTCTTCTTCCCCCTCCCCTATTGAGCCATAGATTTACCATCTAGCATTGTGTGTTAAAGCAGAGTTCTAGGACTAAGTTTGGAAAAAGGGATAGAAGAAGAAAGAAAATATGATATAATAGAAAGAGCACAGGAATTGAAATTAGAGAGATTCAGTTCAGCTTTTGGGTCTGCTGCTTTACTACCAGTGCGACTTTCAAAGGTCATATCATCTCTATGAGCCCCAATTTCATCATCCGTGGCTGATATTTCCATAATACTTTATCATGTATAAAGCACTTTATAAGCATCTCATTTGTCATTGGATGATAGATTTAATTGGAATGGACTTCAGAGTCCAGTCTCCAACTAATTCCAAGAGAAGCTGAATGACTTAACTAAATGCTGGATGCCCTTTGACCCATTTAGTATCTATACCAATATCTCCTATCAATACTAGTAACTAGTATTGATATTAGTAGTGGAGGCCTATACCCCAAAATGATCAAAGAGAAAAAGTACTCATTTGTATTACGTAATTATAGCAGCTCTTTTTTGTAGTGGCAAAGAATTGAAAAATAAGGGCGTGGAGGTGCCCATTAATTGGGTAATGACCAAACAAATTATGGCATGTTAATGCAATGGATAACTCTTGCACCAAAAGATATGACAAAAGGGCCAAATGGACTGATATAGTCAAGTGAATAGAATTAGAAGAATAATTTATAAAATGACGATGACATTGTAAAGACTAAAACTGTAAAAGACTTTAAGAACTCTTTAACACCAATCCAATATTCACGGCACCCACGCCTGGTGTAGTTGTGAATCACAAAATGTAACAAGCTCTCCACATGGAGGACAGAATCAAAGCATTTATTCAAATACCAGAAAGTTGAATCCCCAAACCAGAAAGCCAAACTCATCATAGTGACCATGAAGTTGGTACACATAATCAATGCAGCAAACACCAACATTCCCAAGCCTTGCCAAATCTTCCCTCCATCAGGCCTTCAAAACAAAACAAGTTCGCTTAAGCAAGAATGCCCCTCTCTCACTCACGCTAGCTGCTCAGCCTCCAGGCTGCTTGCTCCCAGCAGTTCTGGCTCTCCCTCAGCTTGTGCTCAGCTTTTTATGTGGTCTTTAGCTCCTCCCCATTCCTATCTTTAGCAAATCCCTCCCACTGTGGGTTTCATAAGTTCTGTTTCTCAACAAAGACTTGATATAATCACAGGAAAGGCTTGACTGAAACAAGATGCTAAGTATTTGTTTGCTTGCCATTACCAGGGGCAAGGAAGATCTTCAAATCCCCATTACCACTACAAACTCTTATCAATGCAATAACCAGCCACAATTCCAGAGGACTGATGATGAAACTTGCTACTGAGCTCCTGATGGAGAGGTGATAGACTTAATGATGCAGAAAGTGATTAATATTTTTGTGCATGGCCAAGACAGAAGTTTATTTTACTTGGCTTTGAACATTCCTTA
>CM053581.1:307044789-307116414 GCA_028627135.1 Pseudochirops cupreus | reverse complement strand
TTTGCAGTTTCCTTCTTCCCCATTGTGGTTGCCTATATCCTGTATTTTTAGAGTGGATATCTGCTTCCGGGGTGCAGGAGTACTGAGTTTCTCAGTTCTCTGGGCTGCTTCTCAGGCAGTCTCACTGTAGTAGAAGGGCAGGGCTGTAGTTTGCTGTTTGACCAAGTGGCTCTAAAGCACACCTGGGCTTTTGTTGTTAGAGCTTGCTGGCTCCATCCACCTGGGCTTAGGCTCCTTACATACAATCTCCCTTCCCCCTTCCTCAGTGATTTCCAAGCCTTGGGCTGTTTACACTTATGCAAGAATGTACTCTAGGTGGGGCTTTTACCTCTTGATTTTTTTTTGTGTCAGGGAGGTGGATGAGAGCCCCTAGATTTCATTCCTCCAGCCCAACTTCTGAAAGTCTGGGCATGTAGCTTCAAAAATCCAGGCTGTGGGTTGCTATTCCCAGGAAAAACCGCTGACCCTGCTATGCGCCCCACGTTCCCTCCTACCCAGTTCTGTTGGTCCTCTGCTCTGTGGGGAGATGGCTGCAGAAGCCTCCAGCTGGGTCAGTCTGCTGGGTGGGGCTTCTCAGTCTGCTGCACTCTGCTCTCAAGTTCGCGCTGGTGCCACTCCTCTGTGCTCCACATTCTCCCTGCCCCGACCTGAGTAAGCACTTTTCTGGGTTGGGAATCTGTCACTCTCTGTCTCCTAATGGGTTCTGTCACTCTTAAATCCACTCAAATTTACTTTTAAGCTTTTAAGGATGAAATTCTTGGGAAGCTTGGAGAAGTTACTGCTTACTTTCTGCCATCTTAGCTCCGCCCCTCAAAAGGCAGCTAGTTCAATGGAAGAAGTATGTTATCATAATGTTTTGGTGTGTCAAAAAAAAGAGTGAAAATACAGATATATGTGAGGGTATGTTACTTTGTAGAATCACAGAATTTGAGTTTCAGGGGCCCTTGGTAGCCCATCTGTTCCTCATGACTTAAAGAAATCCTGATTATTATATTATTGACATATTATCTTCTAACCTGTATTTGAAAAAACTCTCTCTGTGTGTGGGCATGTGTGTGTATATGTGTGTGTGTTCTACTTTTAGAAAATTCTAATTGTCAAGAAGTTCTTTTGAGCCATTTTTTCACTCATGTATGATTCTTCCTGATCCCATTTGAGATTTTCTTGGCAAAGATACTGAAGTGGTTTACCACTTCCTTCTCCAGTTTATTTTACAGATGAGGAAACTGAGGCAAATAAGGTTAAGTGACTTGGCCAAGTTCACATAGCTGGTAAGTGTCTGAGGCCAGATTTGAACTTAGAAAGATGTCTTTCTGACTCCAAGCCCAGCACTCTTCCCATTACACCACTTGGCTGTCCCTTATGAATTACTCCCTGATATTGAACCTAAATTTGCTTCTTGTCAACTTCTTCCTATTGTTCCTGGTTCTTCATTCTTGGGCTAAGTATTCTAACTCTAATCATTCTTCCACATGGTAATCCTTTGAATACTTGAAAATATCTGTAATATCTCCCCTGAGACTTCTCTTTTCCAGGCCAACCTTACCATGTTCTTTCAAATGAATCTTATATGTCAAAGAGTCAAGGGCTTTAACCATTCTAGCTGCCCTGATGTAGACACATTATAGCTGAATAATATCCTCAAACCTTGTTATATAGCATTACATTTCCCACTCATGAGGAATGAAATTCCTGAAAACCTCAAATAACTCAAACTAAATTAATGGAAATATCATTGATACTTTCAGGCAATGAGGACATTATTCAAAACATAAGGTGGTACTCCCAACTTTTAATATGGTTTTCATCAAACCAGATATGGAAATTTTAGTTGCTAAAATCCTGAGTGAATGTCATGATTACAGAAAAAGTCCTCACTTGCCTTTAGGTACTAACCAAGTTTTCCTCAAAAATTTTATTTTACACTCCCTACTTTTAATTCCTTCCTCTCTGCCCTCTAAAACATATTGTTCAACTCTTGATCTACATCCATTGTCTTTCCTTCTTTGTCTCCCTCCAAAATAAGTCTTGAAAGTGTTGTGAAGGGGAAAAAAGTTAATTTCTACTGTAATTTTTATTTTTGCTTATAGAAAAAATTTTTGAAGAATGTTTGAAAAATGAACTGTTCTTACAAATCATGCTAGTGAAGTTTACTCAGGGAAGCAAGCTCTCCTAAGCTACACAACTCATCGTCAGAATCTCTGTTTCTATTTCATTATACATCCACATCAACATTTCCCCCCTCTCCTCAACATGTCTTTTTTATCCAGTTTTTCAAATATTATTCAATCAATAAACATTTATTGTTAAGATGTGTCCAGATCTGCACAAGGACCTGTAGGATATAAGAGAAGTAGAAGACATGGTCTTTCCTCTTAGTAAGCACATGATCTGACTGGTCTAGTTTCCCCCCACCTCTCCTAAAACAAACCCTTGCTATTTCTTTTGTTTTTCCTGTTTTCTAGTGGACTTTCTTTTCCTGTGGACTAATGGAACAGAATGCACACCTGCTAGTCTATTAACCTGCTATTTCTTTAAAATTAATTAAAACTAAAGGAATCCCCAAAAGCCATTCCTCTGGATTCCCCAGATACATTAAAATCTTCAGTAGAGCTTAAATTAAAGGAGGAATTTCTCTGCTCCCTCACTTTTATCTCCTCTGCCAAATGTGTTAATAAGTGCCTTTCATATCTAGGTCCTTAATGATTGTTGAATTAAATTTTCTTTCTTTCACGGCCATATTCAGTTCCCACCTCCTCCATGAAGCCTTCACTAATCCTGTAGCTGAAGCTTATCTCTCCCAGAGGTAGCACTTGTAATGGGGGGAAAAACAACTTGGAATCAGAGAATCTTTATACAACCCCCAACTTTGCCACTTAATGGGCAGTTTGATAGTGGGCTAGCCATTTAATCTTTGTGTTCTTCAGTTTTCTTATCTGTAAAATAGGGGAATTGAATGACTAAGTGGTCTCCAAGGTTCCATCTAAATTTAAATGCTATGATTCTAACTTGCCATAATGGAAAGTGCACTTGGAATTTAGAATCAGAGGACTTAAGTTCAAATCCCGATCTATCTGTGTGACCTTGGATAGATAATTTAATCTGCTGGGCCTGTAACCTGATTACTAAAGGGAGGAAATTGTACTAAATAGTCTCTAAGGCCCCTTCCAACTCTAAATCTATAATTCTATAATCTTGTTGTCACATACTACCTTGTATGATCATGATTTGTGTAACTATTGCACTCTTTATTTCACATTTTAATTTTTTTTTCATATTTCCATCCATTTACCTTGTGCATAATAACAATAAAAGCAATAAAAGTTTTCTGAGCTGAATTGAAATAATTGGAATCACTGTTATTTGTCTTTGGAAGAGGGAATGCTGCTGTCCAACCCTCAGGTGCTGAATCTTGGGGAGGAGGAAGACCAATCGTCCTCTTTGTCTATTTCTGTAATTGAGGAGTCCTTGCAAAATCTCTCCCCCAATTCCCCTTCCCAGTACAATGTATATCTTTTAACTTGGTGTATTGCTGGGGGATCAGCTTTTTCAGCCTCCTCTTCCAGTGCTTCCACTAACAACCCTAGGCTTTTCCCAAAATGTCCTATTTTGATCAATATTTTTGCTCTTCTCTAAAATGTAATCCCTCAAAATTTCAGTTCACACCTCTCCTTTTCTGTCCACCCCACTTTCAATTGATCTCTCTTATTTCTGAAATACTAGATAATTGAAAAGTTGTCCATAACTTAGATATTATCCAGGAATTAGTTATGTTTTGCAGCATTTCTTATTATTGTATTGAGCTCCTATTATAATAATAAATTGCATATATATCCATAGATCTATCACTCTGAGGTTACAAGATGATTCAGTAATAACCCTGTGAGCTAAGAAGGATCACTGATTTGAAGCTTAAAGGGACCTTAGAGGAAATCTAATGTAACTTTTCCTTTTTCAGTTGAGGATACAGGCCCAGGCTGGTTAAGTGATTTGCTTAAGGTCACACAGGCAGTCCTTTATGTTGTAGAGATAGAACTCTAAGACAGAGCCCCTCCTCCACATGTAGCGTTCTCCTGCTGTACTGCCTTTTTATCTTCACTTCGCAGTTGACAAACTTATATTGTTTAACTTTTCAAATGATTATTGCATATTTCCTTAAACCTGCGGTAAACTCCTTCACGGCAAAAATGATGTCTTATTCATCTTTACAACCTCCACAGTGCCTTGAACATAGTAGGTACTGAATAAATATTTCTGGGTATATTGATGGTAGGAAATAAGTTGCAATCGTCTAAGCCAAAGACAGTTTCTACTGGAACAGGGAACATCGGTTGTCTCTAATTAAAGGAAGTAGAAAAAGTCTATAGGTGAGTAGAACCTTAAGGGAAGCCAATATAGGCAATGATTATGACACCCCCTCCCTCAAATCTTGAGCCAGTTCTGTCAGAATCCTTCTATTTAGCTGGGGATGGGGGTGGTGGGGATGAAGGAGACGGGGCGGGGAGGAAGAGATAGGCAACAGAGGACGCTTGGAATTTGTCCCCTTGGCAGAGTCAGGAAGCAGCTTCTTTGCTTCCTCATCTTGTTGCTGATCCTGCGGAGTGGAGAGGGGCCCCTCCCCCCTCCTCCCTTTCTCTGGCTCTTTATATTCTGTAAGGGGGGGGGGAGGGAAGGGGTGGAATTTGCACATCAGGCTTCCCGGAGCCGCAGGCTGGGTCCTGCGCCCTTCGTCCATTTCTCCCTTGGTACCCTTTGCATTCCTTCTCGCTGGAAGATTCTCCCCTCCTCCCACCCCCACTCCCTCATTCGCCCTCCTACCCCACTGGCGCGAGCACAACGGGACCCCGGCACGTGGGCGCGCGGGAAGAGGCGGCGGTGGCGGCCAAGGCTGCTGCTGCTACTGCTATTGCCCAAACCGGCTCGAGCCTTGGCTGCTGCCGCCCTCTCAGTCTCTAGCCGGAACCCAGCAGAGCATCAAGGGAAACAGGGATCTGGGAGAGAGCAGTGCAAGCACGGAGAGGGGGAGGGAGAGAGAGAGAGAGAGGACATCGTGGAAAGGGGGATTGGGGGAGGCGGGTGGGGTAGGGGTGGGAGAACCCTAAAGCCCGAATCCTGGGAGCGAAAAGGAGAAAACCCCGCTCTTCGGCCCCCGCCCTCCTTCCCCGCCTTTCTTTCTCCCTCCCTCCCTCCTTCTCTCCTTCCCTGCCTGCCTGCCTGTCTGCCGGAAAGCACGATGCAGCGGCGCTCTGGGTAGGCGGCGGCCGGCGGGAGCGGACAGAGGTTTCCCCGCAGCTGTCAAGGCGTCCGGCTGCTCCCTCCGGCTGGGGCCTGGATTCAGGGGGCGGCCGGATCGCCAGCCCCCGGCTAGAAGCTCCAGGAAGGCTTGGGAGCCGGAGCCTCAGCCACAGCCAGAGCCAGAACCAGAGGAAAAGAGCGTCGGAGCATCCAGCCGGGTGCTTAAAGTCCAAGGAGAGTTGGTGCTGCTGGGGTCGGTCACCCCCACCCCCCGCCCCGTTTCCCACCCAACTTCATTCCCAGTCCCTTCTTCCCTCCTCCTCTCCCCCTCCTCCTCCCCCCATGCTGTGGCTTCGCTGACTCGTCCAGTGGAGGGATGTGCTCCCGGCCGGGCTGCGCGCTCGCTGCTTCTCCCCTCATGGGATTGCCTGCACAGAGAGGCTGGAGTTGGAGCGCTTAGCTCCCGCGGAGCAGGGAGAAGAACGGAGCGGGGAGCAAAAATTAACACACAGACATACACAGAGAGACACACACAAGTCTTTCCGCTGCACTTGCTGCTCGCCCTCCAGTCCCGCGAGGGGGCGGCTCCGGCCGGCGCCCAGACCAAGGGGTGAGTAGCTCGTCGCCGCGCCCAGTTCCCCACTTTAACTCGACACGATCTCTCTGAAGTTGTCGGTTTGCCCCTTCCTGGGGAAGGGGTCCCGAGGCTCGGCCCGGCATTCGAGAAGACAACCTACTCTTGGGTTCGGGTCACTGGGGAAGTTGTACCTTTCTCCGTCTGTGACTGGCAGTCTCGAGGAGCTCCAGCTCCACCAAACCCAGGCATCTCGGTTGGTTTCCAAGAGTTGTTCTCCCTCCCTCTTCGCATCCCAATTGCGAGGCGGGTATCAGGGATAAAAGGGGAGCAGAGGAAGGGGGCACACAGAGCACTGCTCATAGGCTCCTCTTCATTAGGTCTTGAAGCAGGGGTGCTCATGGCAGGCTGTTCTCCCATTGCAATTTGTCCGCAGGTTAGCATGTGCAGAATGTAAGCGCTTAGAGATCGGCAGGGATGGCTGCTAGGGCTCGGGAGGAGGCCGCGTGCACTTCATTAAAGGAGCGTAGAGCAGCTTGAATATTAACAGCAGAGCGTGTGTGAGTGTGTATGCACTGGGGAGAGACCAGAGCGGCAGGAGGATACGCGCCTGAAATTATTCAGCTACAGGAATAGAAGACACATCCCTGAGCAGGCAACTCCAAAAAATCCAAGACCTAGTAGGGAGAAACAGGGATATCAGTGACAGCTCAGGGTTTGAGGATAAGAGGGTAGGATACACAGTGGCGCTGCAGCTGGACAGAGCTTGGCGAGGACTCTGAGCATCCAACAGGTGACTGCTGGACCCAGTTTCTTTGTGACTGGGCGCGGGGGAGGGAATCCTGTTTCTAATCCCCCCCCCCCCCGGGGTATTTTACTGTTACTGCTCTGGGGTAAGATATCTCTAAACACGGGGTAAGGAAATGCACTTCTCTTCTCCTCATGATTTTATTAGCCCGTCTGACTCAGTGTGTGTACGTATACGTGTATCCTTGTGTGTGTGATGTTTGTGTGTTTATGTATGTGTGAGCACACGAGCGCCATCCAAATGCAGTTGCCTTGATGCCTCTTGGGGAACAAGTGAACTCTCTGTTGAGGCCCTCTTTGTGTCTCTGATAGAGGATGTGACTGAACTTTAAGGCAATTGAGGCCCCATTCAGAAAGGATGCTGCGGACTTGGCTGGTCCCTAGTTGGAGTGGGCAAAGCTGCTGCTTCCCTAGGGAATGCAGACATTAGCCCTTCCGGGTGACCCAGTCTCCCAGTCTCCCAGAACCTAAAGGCCTAAGGCTACGCTAAGAGCCAAATCTTAAGGAAAGCTGAAGGGAATTCCTCAGTCTTGTCGCTCCCTACCTCTTTTCACCCAGCAATGGTTGTCGCTAGACCCCACCCCTCCCCCTCGCTTCAAATCCCAAGATACGTGCGTGCGTGCGTGCGTGTGTGTGTGTGTGTGTGTGTGTGTGTGTGTGTGTGTGTGTGTGTGATTTGTGAGTGAGGATGGATCAGGTTGGTTGCCTGAACAGATGGAGTTTGGTGAAAGATTTAAGTTTTACTGCTCTAAGGTCGGGACGGAAAGTGAAAGCAGTGGGAAGGACAGACAGGACCCTTGACCCTTTTCAGAGCTGGATGCCTCCTCGAGTCAACAGATGAACGTAGTGCAGAGAGCTATGGATTCGAGTTATGCTCCAGCACTAAGTGATTGACCATCGGCACATGGCACATCTCGGACTTCTCAGAGTTTTTCTTTTCTGTAATTTCTGTGTAGAGATTCCTACCAGGAGGAGATAATAGATCTCAGCCGTGGGGAAGTACAAACAACACAGAAATGCGCCGAACTGTCACTCCTGCTCTTCAACCCGTTTTCCCTCTTGCTGCTTTTCTTTAATTTTATCCTTCCAAGACCTGCTTCCCTTTCCACTAGCACCTATCTATATCGGAGCTGTTCCCACTCTCACATCCCGAAAAAAGGCTCAGAGCCTTCAGTTCTAGACTAATGTTCGAATGGTGTTGGTAATTTGACTGGGAGCTAGTCCGCGGTATTAGAATGGGGCTCACGCATTCATGGGAAACGTGGCTTCTGTTGGCGTCTTGTTGGCAAAGGGGGCCGGCGGGATCTGGCCACTGGTGGGAGCGAAGGAGCTGAGAGCAGGTTTAGGGGCCATGGATTGTGTGTCAGAAGGAAAGCGAGGTATTGGAAAGGGATAGAGAGAGCTCAGGACAGAGACAGAGTTTGTGTGATTTAAAAAAAAAAATTGTATAAACCAAGCCGAGGTTCTAAAGAAATGGGCACAATCCCTGTTCCCTATGAGGCTAGTAGCTGCTACTGTTTGCTTCACTAGCGAGTCGTGAATTACGCTGAAATTACCCACCCCACTTAGGACTGGAATTCATTGGTTAAGACAGGAATCGAAAGTTTAGCTCTTGGTAAATTCACATAGAGATAGGAATGTTCCTCTTCACGGAATTTCTCTGAGTGAATGCATATCAGGGAAATATGCATTTGTTCATTGATTCATTCATTCATCACCCACTCAAACGTTCATTCACTAAACAAACATTTATCAAGCTCCTACTGTGTCTGCACAGTGCACAGGGCTATAAGCTGGGTTGCTGGCATCACAGTAAAGTATAGAAGAGTGTACTCGTGATAGTATTGTAGAAATTTTTCCTTCTTGATTTGTCCTAATATTCCCCTCCATCTGAGGCCTTGGAGTGGAGACCTGGGGTTAGAAGGGAGCTCTGGTATCTCCATCATCATATGTGGATTTGGGCAAGTTATGCCACTTCTGTGAGACTTTCCTCATCTTTTACATGTGGATAGTTATACCTGCACGTCTTTCTTACATAGCTTAATCTTAGGAAATCCTTAAAAGGCTTCACAAATGCAAGCTATCATTATTATTAGCTGTCGGATGTTACCAAACAACTGCATTTTAAACAATCTTCAGAGAACCCTTCTCCTTCAAAGGTGTATTATATGAAATTTCACTTTAAAGGCAAAGGATCAGAGAAACTGCTGAGTAGAAATCATCACTCACTCAATTCCATTAGCCAGTGGACCCTCGAGCAAGGGAGTTGCTGATTGGGGGTGTGTCATGAGACTCCCTTTCCTTGATGGCACCTTTAATTTTCTTTATTTTCTGTCCTGGGTTCTTTTCATCATACAACTGTTGCAGCTTTGTCTTCTGATTGGATGGTTTATAATCAGTACTAGAGGTAACAAACCAGAGTAGGAAGAGGGCACCCCAGATGTAGATATTTTACCTGTGTTTGAGCACTATGGATTAGGAAATCTGTTGACTGTTATTTGAGAAGTGAACTGCACAGTAATCATGTAGGCATTTGTTAAACGATTTACTTCCTGCCCTGACAGGATCAAAGCATTCAGAAAGCACAAAGTGCTTCTTAACAGCCTTAGTGTTCCTATTTGTACAAATCATTGACACAAAGTGTCACTGGGAGACAGGTTAGAGGGCAGTTGTGTCAAAGGCTACTTCAAGCAGAGCCCTCCCAGGTTAGTATAGTCTCAGAGAAGTAGTAGCAGGTGACGCTTGTGGATCCTGACTGCCACTTAAAAAATATGATTAAGAATTGACCTCCTGGTTCCCCCAATATTTGAATGACATGTTCCACAGATTAAAAAAAGTGAACCCCCCACACTTTTCAGGATCTCACCGTAGTCTGCTTAAATTTAATGTTGTGCTCTGCCCCATCTCAGGTACCTTCTGATATCTTGTTTTATTGGAAAGTGGCCAAAGTTGTCAGACTTCTTATTTAGCCTACTGTTTTCTCATCTTTTCTTTGGAGATCCAAATTTATTTTCTGAGGCTGTGCTGCTTTTAACCTTGACCTTTTATTTGTAGATAGTAATTGAGCCCTGGGTACCTCTGACAAGATGCTGTCAGAGTTATACTATTCTTTTTTTTTTTTTGTCTTGCTATCATTTGGGAATATGGAACACAAAGACAGGAATTACTGGCATTCACAGTGGTCATATCTTTTACATTTTAGATTTTCATTGCAGTTTCAATAGCAAAAGCCTATTTTTCTCATCTATGTTGTAAGATTGATTGGAAGCACCATTTATTATCTTTTGGGGGGGATTTTTGGGTGTATTCTAATTTCTTTTCCTTCCTTCCTCCCTTCCTTCCTTCCTCCCTCCCTCCCTCCCTTCCTTCCTTACTTTCTTCCTCCCTTCCTTCCTTCCTCCTTCCCTCCCTTCCTTCCTCCCTCCCTCCCTTCCTTCCTTCTTTCCTCCCTCCCTCCCTTCCTTCCTCCCTCCCTCCCTTCCTTCCTTCTTTCCTCCCTCCCTCCCTTCCTTCCTCCTTCCCTTCCTTCCTTCCTTCCTTCCTTCCTTCCTTCCTTCCTTCTTCCCTTCCTTCCTTCCTTCCTTTCTTCCTCCCTTCCTTCTTCCTTCTTTCTTTCTCTCCTACCTCTCTTCTTTCTTCCTGCCCTCCCATTCTCCCTACTTCCTTTCCATCTTTCTTCCCTTGATCCTCTAATTAAATATATGAGATTGGATTGAAATGAGTGGTATATATTTTCTGGTGTAATTCTCTCCATTCTTTAAACCTCAAATATCATCTCCACCAGGAACCCTTCCCTTTTTGACCTTTCCCAAATCAGAAGTGGTATTTTCCTCCTTGGACTTTACATAGAATTTTATTTGCATTTCTCTCATATATTCAGCATGTTCTATTTTGTATCATAGTTATTTTGTCCCCCATGGCACCCTCCCCACCCTGCCCAGTAATCATTAAGCAACTAAAGGCAGTGTAGTGTAGGAGAAAGGGTGCTAAATCAGAGTTACAGAGATCTCAGCTCTGCAACTTGCTACCTTTATGACCTTGGGCAAGTCATTCAATCTCACAGGGTCTTAATTTTCTCATACGTAAAATGAAGCATTGGAGTGGTGACTTCTACATCCCTGTCCTGCTCTAGATTTATGATTTTATGAAAACAGAATATAACCCAGTTCACACATTTTATAATTTTAAAAAAATGCATTAAACCTACTGAGAATTAGGAGATTTCTCGTGCAGTTTAAATTACTATAATTCACAATGATTTGATGTGGTCTTTCATTCTGAATGGGGAGGAGTTAAACTGAAATTTAAAAAGTGGAGACCTTACGTTTTAAGGTAAATGTGTACTCAGAGATTTGAAAATAGAGAAAAATGGTCATTGTAGTTATACGTAAATTAGGAAAATAATGTTTGAATATGCTAAGAGATGATTAGAAGGAGTGTTTTGATTTGAAAGTGCTAATGTTATTAATAATAATATTTGACATTTGCATAGAAGGTTTGCAAAATACTCTATATACATTATCTCATCAACATCTTTGCGGTAAGTGCTATAGATTTTATTATCTCCATTTTACAGATTAGGAAACTGAGGCTAAGAAAGATTAAATAACTTGTACAAAGTAATGAAAACCAGGCTATCAACCCAATTTGTTTGACTCTAAAGCCATCTGTTTTTACTGTATTATACTGTCTTGCAAATAGATAATTTTTACTTTTCTGTATCATTAGATGATCTAGGCTCTCATTAATTTGTGTATTCCCTCCAGTGGAACAGATTGCAACCCACTGGTTAGACACAGAAACACTCTTCTCTCAACTCTAAAATTTGTAAGATTAAGGACCTCAGAGACCCAACAGTCTTTTTTACTTATTGTCTATTTTGCTGCCCTTAGCATACCAGTGAAAACACTGAAGTCCAAAGATGAAAAATAATTTTCTCAAGGTTATAGGCATGTGCCTAGATTGCTTCCATTCCTAGTCTAGGCTCTTTAAGTTTATAAAACTCACTGCTACTAACTTAAAGGGAAGGTAGTTCTGTGTTCTGCTATGGAATATTGGAGGTTGGTAACTGTTCAAGTGTTCCTTGCACCTGACTGGCCCACCTTCTGCAAAATGCTACACTTGAACTTAAACTGAGACAGATTGAGTTGTGCATGAAGATTTGCTGATGGGGCAAATCTCAGATGACAGGGAAATAGACAGAAGGGTGACTTTCCAAGTGCTGTGTTAATAAGGTCTTCTGGGTTTCTGGAATATCAACCTATTTTTTTCCAGTGAGACTGCTTAAGGTTATCATATCCTTGGCCTTTCTTTGAAATCATTCAGTGTTGGATTTCAGGAAGATTTTGAGAAATGTGAAAGTTCATTGACCTTTTTATTCACTCCTAATGCATCCTGGTAAAAGCTCATGGCATAGGATCCTTCGCAAAGTTCTGGGTCAGACAAGGCTCCCCTATATTACTGAAGAACTCTGTGTTTGATTTAAAAAAATCACCTTGTGATCTTTCTACTGTTGGGGTGCTTTGGTGTATGACTAAATAGCTCAAGGCTTGCTCAGTCCAAATATAACCTCCAATGTTGGACTCTGTGCATTGCACTATGGAGTTGTTAACACGTAGATCTTTATCACATGGTGTCAATATTATGGAGATATTAAGACACAGATCATTGGTGCAGTATATTGTAAATGATCCTTTGGAAACATTATAATCAGTGCTGACAAGGCAACAGAAACTTCTTAATGTAGCACCTTCTCTGCATTCAAAGAGGTTTTGTAAATCATTATCAAAAAAGCACAAGCAAGTACTCACCAAGGAGAAGTCATGGAAAAGAAAAATGGGGCATTTTTATCATGAAAGTAGGCCTGTTTAATGTTAGAGCTGGGTAGATGGGTCAAGATCAGAAGGACTAGCCTACTAAGAAGAGTTGAAGACAACCCTGGGCAATCTGAGAGAAATACCAGCAAGGACATCTGTTCCTAAAATATCATTCTCATTAGCTTATGCTGAACATTTCATCATTAGAGATTAATTCCTTTGGATATAAAATGCCTTATTGTTTTCAGGAGACTACTATTAAAACTAAACTAACTTGAATAGCGATATAAAGTGAATATCTTAGCAGGAATTTATCACGTTGTCCTCTGAAGCTAGTTTGATAGTGAAATCCTGAAAGAATGTGACTTAAGGTGTTAATTTTTGTGGTAGTTATGAAGAAATCAAGGTTATGGAAGAAGAATTCTCTAAAAGGGGTTTAGGTGGCTAAAGTCGAAGGGTGAAGGTTGATCATGAAGAGGAATAACTGAATTTTTATGTGGAGGTGTTCATTTAATCTCTAGGAATTTCTGGAATAGTACATGTTAATGGTACTTAAAGTGATAACCGGGAATTCTAAATCATATAATCATTATGCTTTGTTATTTAGAAAGGTAGCTTCGTATAATAGAAAGAGTCATGGATTTGAAATCAAATTTGAGTTCAAATACCAATTTTTTCTCCTACTAGCTGTATGACCTAGGGTAAGTCTTTGTCCCTTATCTGTAAATTTAGGTGTTTGGACTAGGTGATCTTTAAGGTCCCTTGCAGTACTACATCTAAATCTAGATAGATAGATAGACAGATAGATATAGATATTCATAAACCCTTAGATCTGAAAGATACCTAAAAAGTCTTCTACTCCAATGTAATTGATAGAACAATTGATTTGGAGGTATAAGATTTGGCTAAAATAACAACTTTGTCCCTGTGACCTTAAGTAAGTGCACAGTCTTCCAGGTGACCTTGGTTCCTTCATCTTCAAAATGAAAAACTAGAGCCAACAGCCCTTTAATCTTTAGATCCTACAATTATCTTCATTTTATAGAAAAGGAAACTGATCAGCAGTTTTATCTAACCAGGACAAATTAAGAATCTGATTTGCAGAGGCATGAGAGAGTATGGATTTATTTATTATGTTTCTTTCTCTCCTATTATATTGCAAGTTCCTTGAAACCAAGGTCTACTCAGTCCTCAGATGCCTTGAACAGATTTGGTGCTTAAAAAACATTTGTTGAAGGAATCATAAATGAATGAATGACTGTTTTTGAATTTGATTTGAATCTGATTTCACCTTCATACAAAGGTGGGAAGGGAAGGTTGAAAGGTTAGACTAACTTACGAAATGAGTTAGACTGGGACTGAATCCCCTCAAGACTATCTGAGCTATTCAGATTCTCTAGAGCAGTGGTTCTCAACCTTCCTAATGCTGTGGCCCTTTAAATACTTATATATGAGCATATCTGCATGTGGGCAGACTTGCCTGGAGACGGACAGAGGAGCGGTGTCTCGGTTCCTAAGACCATCGGAAATATGTGTTTTCCGATGGTCTTAGGTGACCCCTGCAACCCCTGTGAAAGGTCGTTCAACCCCCAAAGGGGTTGCAACCCACACGTTGAGAACCGCTGTTCTACAGACTGTCCTGTTTAGAACACTTATTATTTTAGCAAATTCAATTCTAGTAAGCCAATATTTATTAAGTAACTACTATGTATAACCTTGGTGCTTTCTATGTGCAGAACACTATGCTAAAATGCTAAGATACAAATTTTAGGTAAGATATACTTTCTTCCTTTATACATCTCATGGTGTTCATAGTCAAGTAGGGTGATATGGAGCAAACATAAATAATTTTAATACATAATGTTCCATGATAAGTGCATTAGACAACATTAGAACAAAATGTTATGTGGACGCTAGAGGAAATGTCATTACTGATAATTGGGATTAGGAAAGGTTTTATGGAAAAGGTATTACTCAAACTGGACTTTAAAATGAAACAGGAATTCAGCAGGCAGGAAAGTAGAGGGAGGACAGTGGAAGCATAAGAGAGGAGAGAATAGAAAAGTTAGATTGTGATATAGGCTGGGTAGAGGGGAGTAAAAAGGTAAGTCCTTCTTTAGAAGCCAGAAAAAGAAAGGTTGGCATCAACCTTGGAAGGATCTGGGATACATTTTGAACTTTAGTTGAAATTAACTTTCCAGTGGGTGGGTATGAAATCATATTGGGTCATCCTTATTCATCTTTTTCTCCTGAGGAGTGTGAAATTACAAGACAGTTGACAGGAGTGTGCATGTGTGTATGTGTGTGTGTGTGTGTGTGTGTGTGTGTGTTAGCATTTGTGACCATGATGGTAATCACACTCTTAGTTGTGATCTTAGCCTTGGTTGTGATCTTGTCCTCATTAGCAAGGTCATCTAATAACTGACAGCCATTTTGAGGTTCCTCGTAAACCCAAATACCAGAAAACTTTAGTGTCATTCCTGGTTTTGGAAAAAGTTCATCTTTGTTTTGGGTGTGTTATTTTCATTAAACAATTTGTATCCAGTTATTAACCTAATCCTTAATCATAACACATACATTTTAATCTTGCCTGGCCTTTTCCCTGTGTTTTTTTCTTCTTAAAATAGAAATTTATTTATTTTTACATGAATTTTCAAGCTGTCTTTCCACTATCCACTCCAATGGAACAGCAACAAAAGGAAAATAAACCTTCATCTTAAAATATGTATCCCATATTAGCCATGTCTGAAAATGTTTGACTCTGCCTTTTGTAGGAGATAAATTGCATGTTTCATATTCAGTCTTCTAGACTTTGGGTTTTGCATTAATCATAGTTCTTAAGTTTATCAAAGCTGTTTTTCCCCCCTTTATAATCTCACTGTCATTACATAAATTGTTCCAGTTTTGCTTTCTTCACTTTGCGTTATTTCATAGAGGTTTTCTCTATTTCCAACTGTGTTTTGTTATTTCTTATGGCACAATGATATTCCATTCCATTTCAATACCATAATTCATTTAGTAATTATCCAATGGGATACCTCCTTAGTTTCTGATTTTTCATTCCTATAGAAAGAGCTGCTAAAAATATTTTTTGCATGGAGAGGGTCTTTTCCTCTGTCTTTGATCTCTTTGACCTTTTAATGTTCTAGTTAGGTTAAAGAGTATATACCATTTAGGAACTTTATGATTACTTTTCCAAATTGCTTTCCAGGATGGCTGGACCATTCCACAGCTCCACCAACAGTACAGTGGTGTGAATTTTATTTTCTCTTATTTTATTCTTTCCTAGTCTAATGGGCACAATATCAAAAGCAACATTTTTCATGGAATTGTTGATAGCTTGAATTGTGTCCCATGAAAACTGACTGTTTCTATCATTTATCTATTTATACCCATATCATTTTTAGTCACCATGAGGATAATATTTAGAACTAAATGGAATCTTTGAGATCATCTAGTCCAGCCATTTCCTTTTACAGATGGGGAAACTGAGGACCAGAAGGATAAAGTTGCTCAAGTTTACACAAGAAGTGAACAATAGGGGCATCTAGGTGATCTAGTGAAGTGCACTGGCCCTGGAGTTAGGAGGACCTGAGTTCATATCTGACCTCAGACACTTGACACACTTACTAGCTGGGTGACCTTGAGCAAGACACGCAACACCAATTGCTTTGCCTTCCCCCTCAGAGAAAAAGAAGTAAGCAATAGGAGTCAAATGAAATATAAGATTCACACCCAGTCTTCCTCTTTTTCTGAGTCCAGTGTTTTTTCCACTGTAGCCATGATTAAGTAATTTTTGAAAATGTGTATTGGTGACGGTAATAAAAAGATTGAATTGAGGGGAGTTTAGAATCTTAATCCTACTTATTTTGAGTCAGAAAGATTGAAACTGGAAGACTGAAAGGGGCCATAGAAATGATCTAGCCCATTCACTTAATTTTACAGATGAAAAAAAAAAAGAAATCCAGAGTAGTGAAATAATTTGCTTAATATTCTACATTGTTTTTGTGTCAGAGATAGGTATAGGTCCTCACTTGCTGACTCTTGTTTGTGTCATGACCACTTGACAGTTAAATACAATATATTTAACCAAATAAGTAGCATCATGATATGGCAAACTCATTTGGTTTTATACTTTAAATGTAGTCTATTTGGGCCAAGTTCCCATTTACGCATGTCTGAGTTAATGGTTCTCATGCTTTTTCTGCCAAGAATCACTTTTGGCACTGGTGGCTATTTTGATAGCATCAGTAGTGGAAAAAAAAATTCTATGCCAGGTATAAAATGCATTGATTATAATCCTTCACCCTCCTTTTTTCTGCTTTTCTTTGCTCATTGGGTTGCACATTATTTCTATGCCACTTCCTTCTCATATAGAGGAAGTATGTGTATATGGGGACATGGGGGGGGGTGAGTTGATGATACATGCTTCATACAGTTTTATGGAAATGTCAAACATGGAACCAAGTTCCATGTTGAATCCTCAAAGAGTTTTTATTGAATAACGTGAAAATTGTGACCAGAAGACACAATTTTGACTCTCTGTATCTAGGATTATTCTTTTGTTATATTTGAGAGGAGAAAAAGAATAGTGAAGCCAGGGAGCCTGGGGCCATATGAGGATGTCTCTAAGGCCCTGTGATCCTATGTCAGGGGATTCCCCTATGTCCTCAGATGAAAAAATGAAAGGCACCTTTCAAGTGCTTTTTTTTGGAGAGTCAGAAATTCTGCAACTTTTCTCTTTACTTCCATTGCTAGTGATAATACATCATGTTGGAAAGGACTGTTTTAATGCTACTATAGAGGTGCGCAGTAAAAATGAAATATTACATTTGATCTATCCCAGCAGGTGCTGTCTCATAGGTTTTCAGAAAGGAATGCTGCTATTATATTATTGTCTTGCACTTTCCTTCTAAATTACAGGGAAATGGATTGTGTTTTAATGGATTTGGGATTTTTCCATGATATGTTTGTAACTGAAGTCCTTCCTAGCTTGAGGGAAAATCATGGAATGTGAATTTTTCAGTCTGGCAACAGAAGAAAATAGTGGGAACATTTGAAAGCCACTAGGGGCAAATTGTGGGTATGTCTTTCTGATTGTGTGGCAGACAACTAGACAAAATCAATTGACAATATGGAAAGAACAAGAATAGAATTCCCAACTCGGGTGTATTTTTTCAGTAGGTAAAGGAATTACAAATATTCTGTGTAATCAATACTGTAGATTTTTAAAAAATTCTTTCAGAGAAAATGTTTAAGTCAAATTTAAGTGCACTTCAGGAGCTATGCTATCTTATTGGTACAGTACAGTATATATCTCCATGCTTTAGTGGTGTTCATGGGTGGATATGACTAAAATGATTCATCACCTGGAAATTAACCCTTTCACCACAGTTCCTAGGCAAAAATATCATAATGATCCTCCCTGGAAAATGACACCTAGTGTGATTCTTCCCAAGTGATATGGACTATATACTTCACAAGAGTTTTATGCTAATTGTCCCATCCTGATATAATGGTGGCTTTGCGTTTCCAAGGGGAACGCCAACAGTTCATAAGCCCTGTACGTCACAAGCCCTGGACATCACTTATCTGCCTGGAAAACCTTTGAATACAAACAGTAGTGGAATGTCATTTGCCTAGTTAAGTTCAGAGAGACCTATCGCCATGTTGGTTTCAGGGTGATAATTTTACTTTTTGGTCTCAGCAGCTCACAAAAACAGATGCAGAGAGGTTGTGCTTTGCATCAGTGGAGGGGGAATCCCACCATTTAATCACATATTCTTGAAGTATTAAAGTTAGGCTCTCAAATAACCAATCATCTTGAACTTGGGTAGGAGCCTTCTTCATTACCTTTTTACTCATGTCTCAAGTATATAATAAGAGTTTTATTTTTTATCAAGTCTGTGTGCTGGCATTTTATAAAAAAGAAACCTCACATATTCCCCAAGAAGGTCAAAGATAGAAAAGTCATATAGCAGTATGTACATTACATATGTGTATATGTATATATGTATATAAATATATACACACATGTGTGTATACATACACATATATATGTTCCTTGAGAGCAGTGACTACCTTTTTACCTTTCTTTGTATTCTCATCACTTACTATACTTCCTGGCACATAGTAGGCCCTTAAGAAATACTCGTTGACTTGACTTGAATATATCTCTGGATTTATTTATCTATGAAAATATTTACAGCAGCACTATTTGTAGTAGCAAAGAACTGAAAAACAGGTAGATGGCTATCAGCTGAGGAATGGCTAAACAATTTATGGTAGATGGCATATTACTATACCATAAGAAATGATGAATATGATTAATTCAGGGAAACATGGGGAAATTTATGTGAACTGATGCAAAGTGAAGTGAGCAGAGGCAGGAAAACAATCACAACTCTAACAATATAATTAGGAAGAACAACCAAAATGAAACTAAATAGCGTACAAGTATAATATCAAATGTTGAATGCAAAGAAGAGACGAAAAAAAGTTCTTTCCTTTATCCTTTATACTGATGAACTATGAGAGAGGAACAATGTATACACTGTCAGATGTTCTGTTTTTTCTGAACTGCTTTTATTCTTATATTTCTTTTGAAATCTTTGTTGGGGTAGGTAACTCTTTGGATAAGAGTGTGGAAGAGATATTTCTAGAAATAAAAGTCATATAAGAACAAAAGATATCAATAGCTATTTTAAAAGGCAAAAAGTAGAGCTCCAGAAAATAGATTTACAACATATAAATATTTAGCAGAAAAGACCACTTTTTCTTTCTTTTTTTTCCCCACCAGGGTTCCTGGCTGGCTGAGTGTCACTCAGCATCAAGTCAACCACTGATGGTTTTAACTGGTGGTTATGTCCTGCTGGGTGACCTGATTCTGACTGACAGCCCAGCATGCCTGTGGTGGGGCTCTCAAGACCCTTGAAGGGTATGGACTTATCTTCCCTTTCTCCCTGCCAATACAGCACAGACAGTCTCTACCCAGCTGTCTGGAGATAGGAAGTTTGGGCGGCTGTTCTGCAAACTTGTGAACAAGAGTGGATGCTTTTGAATTCTCAGACTGCTTTTAAGTAGAGTCTTTACCACTTTTGAAGTGACCATGGAAGAGGAAGAGAATTTTCCAGCTTGGTTTCAAGTGCTCACAATTGGACAATGCCCTATAGTATCTCAACTGAAGTTCTCCAAGTGCTTTGTTGATGTCCATGTTATTTGAACCATGACAAGCAAGCATTTCATATTTAAGGGAGGTCACCTGGTGTGGTGGAAAGAATATGAAATTTGGAGTCAGAGGGTTTTGGTTCAAATCCTTATTCTGATACTGACTACCTTTGAGATTCATTTTTGTGGTCATGCTTCCTCATTTAAAAAGGGTCTAGATGATCTTTAAGGTCCCTTCTAAGTCTCAATTGATCAAATAATCTTACTTGACGGGTAAAAGCTGTGAAGGACAAAGATAATTTTGTCTATAGTACTCCATGCCTATATATGGAATTGGAAACCATGGCTCAGTAGAAAGAGCCCTAACTCTCAAGAAGAGGACATGGATTCAAATCCCACCTTGCTACTTAGCACCTGTCTGACATTAGACAAATCAGTTTACCTTTATGAGTCTCAATTTTGTCTTCTGTGAAATGAAGGTGTTGGGTTACATGGCCACTGAGGTTTATTCTAGAGCTATGGTCCTATGAATACCACACTTTGAATCTAAGTACCTCAGTTTAAAAAAGCCTGAGGACATTTTTTCCTCCTTAATTATCCAACTATATTATCTTCATCATCATCATCATCATCATCTTCAAATATTTACTAACTGCTTACTACAGTCAAGGCAGCATATTAAGACATGGGGATAAAAAGAAAGACAAAAATATGTTCCACACCCTCAAATAGCTCACATTCTAATGGGGAAGACAACATGAAAAAAAAAAACCCACATTCACTAAAGTCCTACATAACGGTTTACCATATATATGAATATGTGTATCCATACACATATGCGGGTAAGAGCACTGGATTTAGAGTCAGGAAGATCTGAATTCCAATCCTACTTCAGAAAATTACTAGCTATGTGACCTTCTACTGTCATTTAAATGCTCTCCGTGTCATTTTCCTTGTCTGTAAAATGGAAGGAATAGTAGTGCCTACTACCCAGAACTATTGTGAGGATCTAATGAGAAAACACATGTACAGCATTTTGCAAAGCTTTAAATTTTATGTACATTCTATTTACTCCCCAGTTCTCAGTTTATCTAAGGTACAATCATTCAGTGATTAAAATCTAGGTAAGAATTGAGGCAAAAAATGGCCTACTTTGAATTCAAAAAAGAATCAGTCTAGGAGGGGAAGACTCTTGGAGTATCAGGGAGAGGTGCGATAAAAATAAAAGATTAGCTGGCCACATGGTGAAGATTCAAGATGATATAGGAAGGTAGCCAGCATACCCACTCTGGTGTTCTCTGGACATCAAGAGAAACAGAGGAAGCTATCTAGCATATTGGATATACTCCTTGTGGCAAACCTGTGGGAGGACATGCACAAAGTGGCAGGCATGGTTGGCTCGTAATTTGCATCATTTGAGAAAACATCCAAATTGATATCAAAGGTCAGTTGGAGTTGAATCTTTTGACTTCAGATAAAAATATGTGCAATTACTTATTTCCTATATGTCGTTACTACCCTTGTGATTATAGGCCAGTCACATAACTACTTTCAGCCTTAGTATCCTCATTTTCAAAGTAAGAGCATTGGACTAGATTACCCCTAAGGTTGCGTCCAGCTCTAAATTTGTCATTCTATGGACTTTGATACTCGGAATGCTCATTAATGAAGGGGAGTTCTCTCCATACACGCGGCTTGCATACCTCTTGCACTTTCTCATACTACACGTCTGACATCTGTTTTTAACCATAAATCCTCTGTCAAGCATAGTGAGGGCCTTACACCGTAGTTTTTTTTTTTTTTTTTTTAAGCTAGCAGGTATCCATGTAGGGAATCATTAATATATTAGAGTTATCCCCTGGCTCACAGGTTTTTATAACAGGATTTTGGATAGGTTATCAGCTGTCAGTGACAGTGGACACACCTGTATTTTGAGGAAGGCTTCATCATGCCGGGTAATATACTTTTATTTGTGTGGAATAAAACTATCATTATTTGTAACCAAAGGCATAAATAGCACGAACCATTAAAATAGTTTTACTGGTGCCTTTTGTTTCTATATCACATTCAATTTCAAATATCCCACACCTATTGAATTCTTCCTAGAAATATAGTAGAAAAAAAAAGATAACAACATAAACCCAAACAGTGAGTGTGTCTGAGAGGGCATAAGGCACCCTTCATCTGTTAGCCCCTCACTTATACCACCACTGAGAGGAGGGAGCTAATGTGACATCATCTGTTCTCCAGTAGCCCCTGCCATTTCCAAACACTCATAAAAGCTGGCAAATAAGTAACTGAAAAAAGTCACTGGACTTTGGCCAGAGATATTTGTAGATGGTGGTATTTTTATATTCCATGAATCACTCCAACAGCAATTTTTGAAGCCTACTAGAACCTTGTAGACGAACACTTCCCAGTTTTTAAACTTCACAATGTTTATTACTGTAAACAGAAAAACCAAAGGAAAGACTTGCCATCTGAGATGGTATCTAATGATTGAAATGTCCTGAAGATATTTCGGTTGAATTAGACAAAATTTTAATAGCAAGAATATCTTCTAAATTATTATAGAAAGATTATAATTATAGAAATTATAACAAAAATGTAGTCAATGCCTTCAAATATAGTTGTAGAAAAAATTATTGGGTTATTCCTGCATTTATTTGCTATTAGGAGAAAAGAAAAGATCAGCAGTTCTGTTTAGCTCTTCTTCAATAGCAAAATTACCCAGGAAGGAGCCCTTTTCCCCCCACATATTTGGTCTCGCTGCTTTAAGCCAGTGAAGCCAAGATAATATGATAAACTGGACTGCGCATTCAATCTTATCTCATCAAGACTGCACAAGAACTGACACTTTCCTATAATATGGCTTGATGCTCTGATTGCAAATTGGTCCTGAGCAGCTAAACTGTTTTGCAATTTCAGTCACAGAAAAGCTGTACTTGCATTCTACACAGAGTCATTAGTGGTGCTACTGTTCTGAGACATGCATGGGAAATCTATTTCTTGTTCTATCCTCTTGTTTAATAGCATAATGTAGAGGGAAATTCATTTTCCATGAAACAAATGCAATTCATTATTCACAACATGAAGAACAGGATTTTTTTTTCCCATACATAGGTTAACATTAGCCCTTTTTTACTCAACTAGAGGCCAATGGACAATAATTTTAGAAAGGAGAAATTTCATTTTGGAATGTAGCTCAGCATTTCGTGTGTGTGTGTGTGTGTGTGTGTGTGTGTGTGTGTGTGTGTGTGCGTGTGTGTATGTGTGCATGTGTTTGTTTCCATTCTGCCTGAGGAAATGAGTATAACTTAAAAATCAGCCAGTTGATCACTAAATACAAGTATCGAGTGTTTGTGTAATGCACGCCTCTTATGTGCCCAGGCTGATGTTACACAAAGAGTAGCGGTACAAAGGTGGTTCTTGCTCTCGAGGAACTTGCCATCCAGTAAGGCAAAACTAACACATACATAAGGGACAATGATATATACCATATTAATGACAAGAGTATTTCTATAGTGCTTTAACATCTATAATGTTCTTTCCTCACAGCCCTACAATTATAAGTATTGTTATCTCCATTTTATAAATAATGAAATTGAGTCTGAGAGGTTAAATTAATCTACAAGAAGCACTTTAAGTGCCTATTAGGCACTGTGCTAGCCCCGGGGGATACTGATATAAAAGTATAAAATTCCCTACCCTCAAGGAGCCCGTCCCACTAGAGCCATGCAATATATATTGGGGAATGTTGGCCAATAAAAATCTTTGGTTGAGAAGTTGCAGGGATTTTGAATGGAACCATAGGGTAATGATTATTCTACCTATTCTAGTAGCAAGGGTACTATTAAATTGATTACTATTCCCTAAGCAAAAGGTGAAGAGCAGAAGGAGAGATAGAGACAGTGGAGCAGGTGCATGCTTGGTGGAAGGGAAGATGGCAAGATACTAGGTCAACTAGACCTTGGTGTTGTGGTGGACAACTGAATGAAAGGAAGCATGGTTTGGGATTCTGAGACAAGCTAAATATAAGAGGCTTAGGTGAGAATTGACGTATTTGCTTTCAAATTCAGCTATCTCACCCCCAGGATGAGTTTCGAAGCTGAATGGATAACTTGCTTATAGTCGTATAGCTAATAAATGTCAGATCCAGAAGATCTGGGAGCCAATTGAAGCCAGACAACTTCACCTTCCATTTCCTGTTCTTGTCACTACACCATGTAGGGTATAGTAATTCAATCATTTATGCATTCACCATTGGGAACAACCATTTTCTCCATCTTGTCTACAATATCATAAAATACTTTGTTAAATGCCTTGCTGGAAATCAGATATACTAAATGCATACCATTCTCTATTACTGTCATTATAGTGATCCATCCAAAAATGAAATTAGGTTAACTTGAGATGATTTTAAGGGGCAGCTCTGACTGGCTCTTAGTGATCACTGGTTGTTAATATTAATTATTTCAAACTATTACTATTAGTCTGATAGAATCCTCCCATTTTCTAATTTAGAAAGATAAATTTACTTCAGTAAATTCAATTCAACCCAACTCGACAAATCTACTATTTTACATGCCTTCTATATGGAAGACAATGTATTTCTATTTTTATATCTACCTCCAAAAAGGAGAACACCAAAGTCTTACAAAATAAGGTGAAAATAAATCTATAACAGATCTAATGATTATCGATGCCTTCTTTATTGAGTGTAACTTAGCTATAGTCACAGAGTGCGAAAAAATGAGTGTACAGGTATACTGTAAATAGCACTGATATTTTTATATGAGTTAGCAAATTAATAGATTCTACGTGGGAGGATTGTTCTCAGAATGTACAGTAAGTTAATACATTAGTCATTCCTTTGCATCTTCATTTCTGTATAGGAAAGATAGAACATAGGGAAGACCAAAGAGATTCATCAACTGGGATATTCCAAATATAATATTTACTAGATATGACAGATCCTAAGTAAGAGAAGTTATTCCAGAGAGAAGTATTCTTATTTTGAGATAAACAGTTGTGCTTGTCCTTGGTTAATTGTGTAGGAGGAACTTGGCATGTATATAGCCTCTTAGAATTTATATTCATTTTATAATATACAAAGTACTTTCCAGTGCACCATCTCATTTTTTCTTCCTAGCAGCCTTAAGTGGTAGCCAATTCAGATATTATTTTTCCCATTTTACAGATGGGGAGACTAATGTTCAGACATTCAAATTGCCATAGCTAGTCAGTGCCACAGCTGGAATTTGGAGCTTGGTCTTCTAATTCCAAATTCAGTGCACTCTCCATTACACTGCCATCTTCTTAAAATGACAGTTTTCCAAGGAAAGATTATGATGTTCCACAATATGTACAATGCACTGTGGAAATAGAGGGTCTATGCATGATGGGGTAATTTTTTAAAATAGATCTTTAAATGGGAAGTGCCATATTTTGTGGCTGCTGTGAAGTCTTTGGGGGTGGAGATCTTTTCTCATGTGGTATATTTTATTTTGATTATAGTTCTAAAAATGTTTTGTTGATGCATTTTGTCTTTTATAGTACGATCATTTCCCAGTATATTGCCTTTCCCCCATTGAACCTTCCCTTGTTACAATGAAAAACAGTTGAACAAAACTGAAAAAGTGACCACGACTGACAGTATATGGACTACACTATAGTCCCCCATCTTTCTACCGAGAGAAAGGATGTATGTTTTTTTTTTTTTTGAGAGAGGAAGGCAAGGCAATTGGGGTTCAGTATCTTACCCAAGGTCACACAGCTAGTAAGTGTGTAAAGTGTCTGAAGTTGGATTTGAACTCAGGTCCTCCTGACTTCAGGGCCCATGCACTGCACCACCTAGTGGCCTCCTTTTCCCCGTTGCTTTCAAAAAGATTTTATTGCAGGATGTGTTTCATTACAGATGTTGTTTTAGAGCACTGATTGTTCACTGCAGTGAATCTGAGTTCAGTTGTCTTTTTACAGTTGCTTTTGTTTCCTGTGGCATATTCTTTGGAATGGTAAAATAACAAATTCTGCCTTGGTTCTTTAGACTAATGTGATATTTCTTTATTCTATATCCCTTAGCACTTATGTGTATAGGTTGGACTACAGGGTGTTTCTGGAAAATATGTGCATGACTCAGTAATCACTATATTTATTTGTATTGAAAATTATGGATTATGACACAGTATAAGCAAGTGCTTATAGCTTTTATGCACTTGTGAGAACAGTGCGTGACATACTAACATGAATTTTTTTCTACTTTTTAAATTAGACTTAGCTATGTTCTAGGTACAAAATACCTTCGTCTCAAACCTGGTGTGTAATTCAAAAATGGTTATGGATATTGATGGATTTATTTTTTGGAAAGACATATTTGACATTTTTGCATCTAATAATATCTTACATTTCTCAACAATAAAGCTTTTTTTTAAAAAAACATGTAAATTCTATAATTCAACTATTTTGAATATCTGCTTTTTAAAACTCTGTACTACTCCTAGTATAATTATATCATATGGTGGTTATACATAATATAAACTATTGGTTTTTATTATCCAATAGGACTATTTCACTTGTGATAATATTTGTAAATGTCTTATCAATACTAAAAATTATGTATAATACATATGCAAATATGTGTTGTGATATGAGTATATACATATCACATACATATACACTTTGTCACTGAAACAGGTGATTATGTTGCACTTTGTTCATAAAGTTTGATTTGGTTTGTGTGGGGACCTCCAGGTGTATAAGCTCCTTCCATCCATGCAGATTAATAACTGATCTGTAATTTATATTCTTAGAGAGCTTCTTGGACGACACTGAGACATTAAGTGGTTTGTGTATTCCCACTTAGGTACTATATGTAAAGAGGAAGAACCTAAACCCAGGCTGGTTCACTATCCAGGAAGCAATGCTGTCTCATACTTGGTTCTGTCTATATTTTTAAATGCCCTTATGACTTTATCATGAATGCTATATTTTCCTCACCAGACAGCTATAGAATCTTTATGAGATATTTTCTACCTCTGAGTCTTAATTTCCTCAACTGTAAAAAGAGAGGGTCAGAGTAGAGGAACTCTAAGGTCTCTTTCCTGCAATAACATTTTGTGAGCATATGGTTCCAAACTGCAAGCCCATTGATAGGGGGAGCTGCTTCTTTTTTATTTCACTATTACTCCTCCCCCTCCACCCTGCTAAACATATACAGACGCACAGACACAGACAGACACACATACACACACACACACACACACTTTTGTTGGAAAGGTACCATAAGATAGTAGAAAGAATCCTGGATTAGGAGGCCTGGGTTTGAGAAACAGATCTACCATGTGATAGCTATACAATTGTGAACAAGTGATTTAAGCTCTTTTGACTTTAGGTTACTTATCTTTAAAATGAGGGAATAAATACGTCATCTATCTGTTCCATAGACCTTGTGAGAAAAGGGTTCTATAAACTGAACAACACTATTGAGTTCTTTCTTCTTCTCCTTCCTTCCTTCCTTCTTCTTCTTCTTCTTCCTCTTCTTCTTCTTCTTCTTCTTCTTCTTCTTCTTCTTCTGCTTCTGCTTCTGCTTCTGCTTCTGCTTCTCCTGCGTCTTCTGCTTCTGCTTCTTCTTCCCTCCTTTTATCACCTCTGCACATAGTGAGAACTCCATCTACAATGTTAAGTGACTTTTTTTAAACACAGTTCCTATGTGAAAAAAGAATTGAAAGACTCTTTAATAACCTATACATTTTTATTTTTGAACTATATACTTATAGCTTTATGGGGTAGTAGGAGGGGAAGTCATAGGATAGGTTACTTCTGGATTTGCATGTGAAAAGTGAGTCTGCCCATGAAAACACCTCTTATCCTTTCTGACACATGCCAGAGCAAGAGAGGACTAATTAAAAGGGCTGGAGCGACAGGATCATTGCACACAGCCAGAAATGGAGAAAAGAAAGGAAATGGATATCTCCTGTACTCCCTATCAGCCAGCACAGAGGAGTAGGAGGAATGAGGTGACATAAGGCTGAATGGAGTTGCAGAGAGCTGTATGATAATTATGAAAATAATTACAGAGCATTGTATTGTATTGGTCTGTAGTGATGTAGCATGGCACCAGTGACAAAAAAAGCAGCATTAAATATATTCTTTCCCTACTTTGTAGATTTAAAATAATAACTCCATTCCATAATGGTCTTTCTTTTTTTCCTAATAAAGGGAAGAAGATGTACCTTTTATAACATGTGTAGGTACCTGTAAGATTATTGATTCCACAAGGCTGAATCTCACATCAACAACCATGGCTGAGATGCCTTGTAACAATTAATGTATTTGTCATTATTTTTAAAATGTCTCCATAGATGGTGTCCCTTTAGCAGAGGCTTTCACAGTCCTAGATCTGGTCTCTTTTTCAGGGATGCATTTCTGGTCTAGCACAGCTCCACTTACACTGCTGAAAAGCGGATCTGATCAATAAGGGCCTTCATTTGTAAATGCAGACACAAGACCACCTTATATTCTTAGCCTGGCCACCTCTGCACTCTACTAGAATAGTTATTAACCTCTGTCTGTCAAAGCTGAGAATTAGCCCACATGGTAGGAGGCAATGTCTCTACATCCCCATGAAGTTGGCAGGTTTTCTTTGTGATTCTCCATTAGATGTTACTGTATCTCAGAGAAAAATTTTATTAACTTAATTTTCTGAAATTGCAGTCTGTCTCCTGGCTAGTAAACAAATTCATTATCACACAAATGAGATAAGCAACTTACTGTACATGAACTGGATCACATAAACCATGTAAATAGCATTCTTATACCAATCTACCATGCAACACTTTATTTGGTTCCTTCTTATTTGGGCTGTTCCAAGGACCTCTGCTAAGAGACTAATAGAACTATGAGACCTTTCAAGTGTAACATTATATAACAAAGCGATTTATCTTAGAGTCACTGACTTGTGTGGGAAAAACACAGTCTATCATCATTGTATGTCAATATTGTAATAAGGGGGCAGCTGTGGCATAGTGGAAAGACCCCTGGATTTAGAGTCCTGAGGATCTGGGTTTGATATCTAGTTCAGTTGCTTACCAGCTCTGTGTGCAACCTTTTTTTTTTTTTGCTTTTTGGAGGGCAATTGGGGTTAAGTGACTTGCCCAAAGTCACATGGCTAATAAGTATGTCAAGTTTCTGAGGCCGGATCTGAATTCAGGTCAGACTTGGACTCAGGCATTCCTGACTCTAGGCTCAATGCTTTATCAGCTGTACCACCTAGCTTCCCAGAATTTGAGACATAATCAGACAGAAAATATAAATTCAGGGAAATAATCTCAGTCTTATCTAACTTGAAAGGCTATGTCAGTGTCAAATGAACTTTAGTAATGTATTTTTTTAAACTATAAAGGGCTATATGAATGTCAGCTTATTAGAAGGTATGTGGAATCATGAAACTTGAATTCAAATCTCAGCATTGCCATTTACTGTCTGTATGCTTTGGGTATATATACACACACACATACATGCATATATATATATATATATATATATATATATATATATATACATTTGTGTACACACATATACACGCATACATGCATATATACATATAAGAGTATGTATATGTATATGTGTATGCACATACAAATATAAATAATCCCATCACATATATTTGTGTACATATGCATATATGTATGTATACATATGCTTATGTGCATGTGGATGTATATGTATACACATATGGGTACACATATACATACACATACACACATATATACATATCTATACACACATGTGTGTATAGATATAGATATGGGTATATTTTAGCTTCTTTGGGTCTGAGTGTCTTCAGCTATGAAATAAGAGGTTTAGATTAGGTGACTCAGAGGTCCCTTCCAACTCTTTGTCTATGATTCTCTCATCCTAGGGTATAGATGGCTTGTCATCATCACTGGTCAGAGCAGCAAGGATGAGATCATAGGTTAGTTACATATGTGTACTGTTACCTTTTTAAATAATAGAAACTTCCTCATTAGACCATGAGCTCCTCGAGAGCAGAGGCAATTTTCTTTTGCCTTTCTTTGTATCCCCTTTGGGTCCCGAGGGCATTAGGGTATTCCTTTGTGTCCCCCTGTGGTTAGTGCTCTGCCTGGAACGTTACTTTTTGACTTTAGATGAAATAATAACAATAGCAACAATACATTTCTTTCTCTCATATTGGGGATTTCCATCAAAGATGTCACAATGGGGACATCAGAAAATCTTCAGTCATTATCAAGGTTTTCCCCAATCCTTTCAATAGCAAAGGATGTATCTGACTTTTATATTCTCTGTAGATAAGTTGTTTTGTGGCTGTTATAAAAGCTCCTTGTTTAGTGTAATATTTTTAATCACATAAACAGGAAAAACAGATGGGTAATAAAATTTGAACCCAATCACTTCAAATTAAAAATGCTAACTGTTTGTTGCTCCTCTGCTCACGCTCTCTTATTGTCCCTGGAATTTATAATACTCCTATTGCACAGTCGCAGACACCTTTGTGTATAAAGAGAGGTGCTTCATAAACAGTGCCCATCTCCTAGAAGCTCAGAGCAGTTTGCAGGTATGTCTTTCCCCATTCACAGCATCCTTGGGAAGTAGGCCAAGGGGAGAACTGCTAATTCCCATTAAACAATGAAGAAGAAGTCAACATTAAAAGGTAGAATGAATCCTTTAAGGTCCTAGTGAATTGAATCGGTATTATATATCATCTCTGAGTATATCAACAAACAGTTCATTCCAAAGGCCACATGAACAATGGCATTTAGTCAACTTGCCTCAACTCAAACAAGTTGGGACCTCAAATATGACTCCTACATGCAGAGCAAGTGATGTTCTTAGATGTGTGCATATGTCAGTCATTTTTTTCCATAGTGAATGAAGCCTTGACAGGGCTTCTCAGTTGGCCATTCTCAGTTGGCTCCATCAAAGTGAGTCTATAGTAAGTTATAGGAATATGGTGATTGAGTCTTATCTTGTCTCAGGGATTTGTATTCCAAGAATCTATAAAAACACATAATTTTAGAGCTTGGGAGGATTTTAGGACATATAGGAGAATGACAGATATGGAAAGGTCATTAGGTTCAGAGCACCATAAATCTTGAGACAGAAGGAATCTCAGAAGTCCTATAGTCCAGTCCCATGAAGACTGGAGTCTTCTCAAGACTTGTCCAGGTCCACATAGGTAAGAAATAGGAGAGGTAGGTTTTAAACCCAAGTCCTCTGACTCCAAATCCATTGCTCTTTCCACTGCCTTAGAACACAGAATGTCAGAGCTGGAAGAAGCTGAGAATACTAAGTATCACCATACATTTTCAATGACTTTCCTCCAAGCTGGGAATTCTCTCCCACTTTGGTTTCTATGCCCTGGCTTCCTTCAAGTATCTACTAAAATCTTAGTCCCTTTCCTAGTCCCCCTTATGACTAGTGCTTTCCTTCTGAAATTACCACCTATTTATCAGATAGATAGATAGATAGATAGATAGAGATAGAGATATAATGTTTAAATGCTATCACTTCTGTTAGAATGTGAATTCCTAGAGGACAGGGACTGTTTGTGCTGTTCTTTATATCCTCAGTGCTTGCCAAAGTACCTGGAATATAGTAGACACTTAACAGAAATGCTTGTTGATTTGACTTGACTGTCAGAACAGGAAGAGACCTTGAAATATAGAATGTCAGAGCTCAAAGGGACTTTAGACCGTCAGAGCTGGAAGAGATCTTAAAACATAGAATGTCAGAGATGGAAAAGACCTTAGAATGTAGAATTTTGGGATGTAGAATATTGATGAATGGCTATCGGGGACCTATGAGATCTAATCCAACCCCTCTCATTTTATAGATGAGGAAACTGAGGCCGAGAAGTTGAAGTGATACCCAATATCACACATCTTATTACATGCACTGTCTCCCCCTAAAAAATCTCATCATTATTCAAAGTCAGTCCATCCAGTTTCTTGAAAGAGAGAGACCTGAATGGAAATTATTCCCAACATTTCGATTAATTCTGATCTAGTAGTAGCCCCCAGCACATGCTCCCAAAGGGACACCATGTTTTTCACATTTGCAGCTCAACTCTAGCTTCCTGGTTACCCCATCCTGAAATTTCAGAGAAAACAAAGGAACAACATAATGGGGTCATATCTTTTTGTTCTTTTCAAATTATCGTGGATGTTCACTGTTAAAACTTTGTTAGATTTGGTGAACTTGGTTTTACCGATTTAGATCAAGTATAAGTGCAGATGTGTATTTCATGTGACTTAAGTAGACTTCTTTTTCTCACTGCATTTGATTTTAGAAATCTTAACTGCTTTCTCCTGAATTGTTTACTTCATTTTCTTCAGTGCAATTGGTGGTCAGTTCAGTGTGGCCTATAGAGGGAAAATACTGTATCATCCTGTAGTTGAAAAACTTTCCAAGATGTAAGAAACCTACAAATTCATCTGGAAGTTTAATGTGCTCATTTTGGCCTGACCTACTTAGAGATTTGCCTTGGTTGAGCAAGGATTTGCAGTACCATAGCCAAAAGGTTGATGTTAATATTTCAGTTCTTTGTGATAAGGAATTACTACGATGCAAGTGAGACTCAGCAGAAAGAGATAGAATGTTCCCCCACTATGAAGATGCACAGTAATAGTTTATGCTTTGTATTTTTCAGGTATCCATAGCCTAAGTTCCAAAAATTCAGGAACATCTTTGCATACTTGTGCCCACTTATTGGTCTTTGTAGTTTTCTTGTTTAGTTGTTTCAGTAGTGTCCAAGTCTGTATGAATTCTTTTTGGGGTTTTCTCAAAGGTACTGGAGTGGTTGGTCATTTCCTTCTCTAGCCTATTTTACACTTGAGGAAACTGAGGCATACAGGATAAAGTGATTTGCCCAGGTTCACACAGCTAGTAAGTATCTGAGGCTGGATTTGAACTCGTGTCTTCCTGACTCCAGGCCTGGCAGTCTACCCACTGTCCCACCTAGCAGTCATTCAGGGAATTATCACTATTGTTTACATTCTCTGTGGTCATACAAATCAATATTATACTGGCACATTCTGCCTGACTTCATTAAATGGTTTGGTGAAAATACAATGTCACTTGAAATTATGTTATAGGGAGCAGTTTGTTCAATGGGAGTGGTGTTAAGTCGGTGTCAAAGGCAGCAGCTGCCCAAGGTCAAAATTTAGTAGAGGAGTGTCAGGCTGCTGCAATAGTTTCAGAATTAAAAACGGCAAAAGGCAAGTCATCTAGAGTGCAAACCTAGGTCTCCTTTCTGCTCCCTCTCTCCATTTATTTGCTTCATTGCAGACCTTTTTCTTTGATCTGCTGATTTGCGTTTGCCTCTGACCTTCTGCTAAGTTTGACCTTCTGCTGAGTCTGTAACATCTCAGTTATCCACTTGAATCCTCTTGAATGGGACCATAGATCTCAACTCACTTTTAGACAAAGTATTATTGCTTCTGTTTACTGATTATCACATAGGACTTATTAGTTCAAATTATTTACATTTTGAAGCCATTTTAAAGTTCTACCTTCATTTTACAGATGAGAAAATCTAGGTCTGGGGACTTGACTTGTCATCATAGCATCAGCATCCCCCCAAGCTGTATTGTTCTATGTGACTTTCCCTTTGCATCCAAACTTCCAGAAAAAGCTGAAACTTGTTTCTTCCTGTTTCTCCCACTCTTCAAGACTTTGCAGTCTAGTTGTTGATGTTGTCAGTCACCTGAAACTGTTTTCTCCCCAAGTTTCCACTGATCTCTTAATTGCTAAAATCTGAAGGCTTTTTCTTGGTTCTCATCATTCTTGACCTCTCTGCAACATTTGGTACTGTTGATTACTGTCTTTTCATGAAAGTTTTCATGAAAGTTTTTCTCTGATTTGTCCTATTGCTTTTTCTCAGTCTCTTTTCTTGGTTCATCATAAATACCATGCCCCCTAGCCAAGCATTCCCTGAGGATCTGTTCTATACTGTCTTATCTTTTTTCTCTTTACTCTCTCATTTGGTGATTTTATCAGTTGCCATGAGTTTTATGATAATCTCTGTGCAAATGATTTCCTAAAGATCCAGTTCTAATCTCTCTCCTGAGCTCCAGTCCCACATAATCAGCTGTCTGTTGGACATTTCAAACTATATTCCACATACACATCTCAAAATCAACATGTCCAAAACAGAACTTGTATCTTTACCCTCAACCCTACTCCTTTTCCCAAACTTTCTGATTTCAGTCAAGGGCAACACCATCCTTTCAGCTTCCTATTTGCCTTTACTTTCCCTCACATCATTTATACAATTAATTGTCAAATCTTGTCATTTTTGTCCCCATAACATCTTTCACATCTGACCTCTTATTTCCACCCACAAAATACAACCTTAGTACAGGCCTTTATTACCTCTCTTGAACAATTGCCATGGTTTCCTAATTCGTCTCCTTGCCCCAAGTTTACCCTCTATGCAATTCAACCCTTATAAAACTGCCAAATTGTCTTGCCTAATTGGTGCAGGTTTGGCCATATTATTTCTCTACCCAATAAACTCCAGTAGCTCCCTGTTGTCTTGAGGATAAAATATAAATTCCTCTTCCTGGCACATGATACTTCTCCCAAACTAGCCCCAACTTACCTTTTTAACCTCAGTATTCTTCTTTCTAAACTTTATGGCTCAGCTAAATCATTCTTCTTACTGTTTCCTATGAAAAATGTTACCATCCCCTATATCCACACCTTTCCACTGCTCCAGGCTCCATGCCTGGAATTCACTTCCTTTTCACCTATACTTCCTAGAATCACTTTTAAGATTCTACAAGACTTGCCTTCTATATGAAGGTTTTCCTGATCTTTCATTTCCTTGACCAAAGTTGCTTTGTACTGATTTTTTATGTATTCTATATCTACCTACATGTTGTCCCCCCATTAGAATGTAAGCCCTTTGAGGTAAAGGGCAATATCATTTTTGTTTTTGTGTTGTCAGCACACGGCACAGTATGTTTAATAAATCATTGTTGATTTGGTTGACCTTAGAGGCCATTTCATTAGGATTTTTATCCAATTGGCTTCTCTTAATCCCATATCATTTCCTTCCATGTTTGTCTTTAAGATTAATCCAAATTTCTGTCAAATTTATGGTTTCCAATTTGTAATCCCCAGACTATCTTCTCTCCTGCCCTGGGTGGTTTTCTGAAACCAAACACTGTGAATGTTCCACACAGATGAGTTAAACAATGTTTAACAGGAGTTTGTGACATTTTACAACAGGATTTGGTTGTATATTATTAATGGTTGTATTTCTAAGTGGTTTTGGAGGAGACAGTGCTACAGGGGGCATGCTAATATTACATATATGGCTTCTAAAACACAAACATGGAATGATGTCTAGAAGTGTGGACAAACCATAAACAATTAGAAAATTTGTTAGTGATCTGTTTACAGATCTAGAGCTAAGTTTTGACTTTACCCTTTTCTCTATTTTCCTTTTGACAACTCTTCCTCTCTTGCAGTTTTAACTGTCTCCTCTATACAGATGATCACCAAAACTTTATCTTTATCGTTGCTCATAGTCTTTTTTTTTCTTCTAACTCCCTACAGGACCTATCCACTTGGTCATTATATTTTCATCTCAAACTATATGTTTGTCATATATATCACTATCACCATAGGCCTTTGAAAATGAAGGAAGAACAGCAACTCACCTTAATTCTTCATATCTAATCTATTTCTAAGGTATCTTGATTTTTCTTTCAAAAATTTTCTCAGCTTTGTTCCTTTATTTCTCATTGTGAGTACCCTAGGCCAGCTCTTCATCACCTCAACACTGAATTAGTGCAAAAAGTTCAACTCAACTCATTTCAATTCATCCATTGTGCATTGAAAAGCATTAGCTATTTATTCATTCATTCAACAGCAGTTATTAAGGACATACTATGTTCAAACACAGACAATAGGGACCTCTTCTCAAAATCAGGATCACCAGATTTCAATTCCTGCCTCTAATACATAGTAGCTGTGTGATCATGAGAAAATCATTTAATTTCTTAGGCCATTTTCTAAGACTCTATAGTACAGAAGAACCTTAGATCTGCATTAACAGAGTCTTTGTTCAACTGGGAATTCTTAACACCAATGAAAGCACAGGTCTGAATGAAAAGTAATGTATGAAGGAAGCACTGTGCTAGGCACTTGGGGAGATGCAAAAGTAA
This sequence comes from Pseudochirops cupreus, assembly GCA_028627135.1. Classification (NCBI taxonomy): domain Eukaryota; kingdom Metazoa; phylum Chordata; class Mammalia; order Diprotodontia; family Pseudocheiridae; genus Pseudochirops; species Pseudochirops cupreus. The sequence continues at coordinate 307,080,601 of CM053581.1, read as the reverse complement.
TTAATATAATTAGTAAAAGATATTATGCAAAGTACTTAACCCCTTGATTTCTAGTTTTCTCCCTTCTAGGGACCTCATATCTCTCTTGGGAGATTCATCTGCTTCAGGCATTGATTTATTTTTTTCATGCCACAGTTCAAAGTCTCATGATAGTGTTCTTCTACATTACCTGACTTTTGTTGACTTAGGACTTTGTTTAATGTTGTTTCTTTCTGGTGATATTAACCTCTGATCAGCCTGTAGCTGTGACATGCATTCACAGTATAGAATCATAGAAGGTTAAAACCAGAAAGGATTTTAGGAGTTAGTTTAGCTGTTCTCTGTTGGAATGTTACAATGACGAAAATGAGATTCTGAGATAGGAAATGACTTGTGAAAAGTAACATTGCATAGTCTTTCCACTTTATAATGCTATGTGTCATTGATTAAGCCTTGTCAACTTGTGGCATAAAAGTCAAAGGTAGCCCATACAGTGATTTACAGTGGTAGAGCCTGGGCTGGCCCTTGGTAAGAATGTGCAGTAAGCAGTTTACCTTTGATGGTCTTACCTCTTCACCAACAGTGTCCCCTTATTACCTCTTGGCATCCCTTAAACCTTCTTTCCTGCTTTCAGCTCATCACCTAAGCTCCAATGAGGTGTTAAGTGATAGCTAAGGTATAGGTGATATTAGATTAAAGCCTGACCCCTTCTCTTTGGCTATTCACATATAGAATAAAATGAATGATAGAGTTATAAGGGACCTCAGGGGATTCTTTAGATATGTTTTGATTTCTTTTTTTTTTTTGCTTTTTCGGAGGGGAGAATGCAGGGCAGTTGGGGTTAAATGACTTGCCCAAGGTCGCATGGCTAATAAGTATTGTCTGAGGCTGGATTTGAACTCAGATCCTCCTGACTCCAGGGCCAGTGCTCTATTCGCTGAGCCACCTGGCTGCCCCTTTTTTTCTTTTTGACATCACTGTTAGTTCCCAATAACTGTTTTCCTCATTTATATAGAACATTTCCTTCTAATGAATAGTACTTAAGTAAAATAAATTGAAATATTAGCCATATCTCAAAATGTCTACCTTACTCTGTACCTAAAGCTATTCCCTCTCTGCTGAGAGGTAGCAGATATGTCTGCAACCCTCTAAAGTAACAATTTACCATGGTGACTTGGGAATAGTTTTGAAGTCTTTTAATGTTTTCCTTTAATTACTGTGGTGACCAGACAAATTGTTCTCATGGTTTTGCTCACTTCATTCTGCATCAGTCACTCTAAGTCTTCCCATGTTTCTCTGAATGCTTTGGATTTGTAATTTCTCTTGGCATAAGAGTGTACAATTATATTAATATGCTTAATGATTTTCTAATAGGTAGGCACCCACTAATCTTATGTACTTTTAAAGACGGGAAAAGTTCAAGGCATGAAATCGTAGCAATGAATGCCCTCACTATAAAAGACAAGGTAGGATCTAATAGGTTGTACTCCCTGTCTTTGTGACTGTCATTGACCATCATTGGCAAGACCTGGGGGGTAGAATGAACCTGAAGAGTTCACCAGACAAGGATCCCTACAAATGGGCTCTAATGAGGTATCTTTTACCACTATATCATTTTTTCAGGGGACTGCCCTTCACTGGGCTTCCAAGTCTTCCTTTTCTTCCTTGCCTTCCTTTTTTCCTCCATCTGAGAAACTGAATCAAAACAAACATGTTATGGCAACTCTACCACTAACTTCATGGCCTTGGGCAGTAAAAATTGACATTAATCTATTCCTTAAGATTGGCAAAGCCCTTTACACACACATTATCTCATGTGAACCTCAAGTCAACCTTGTGAGATATCTCCATTTTCTAGATGGGAAAACTGAGATTCAAGACATGTTAAGTAACTTCTCTTTGGGTTCATGGCTAGTAAATATTGTAGCTAGAATTTGGATCCAGATCTTCTAGACTCCCAATTAAGTACTCTTTGCACTATGTCATGTTGCCTTTAAGTCACTTTTTTTCTCTAGGTCTCAGATACCTTATCTGGAAGGGAAAGGCGTCAGACTAGATATTGTACCAGCTGCCTTTTATTTTCTGTTTTCTGTGATCCTATGACCCTTGTGCCAGTTGCTACATTTAACAGAGGGAGAGTTATCTTCAGAGTCACTCTATACTCTAGTCTAAGATCACTTTATTGAAATAAACCTGCATGCCATATTGAAACAAACCATAATATTCAATTACCCAGTGTTTTAGTACTTCATTACCCTTTATTACTCTAGAGGAGCATTTTAAGGGGGTGGTATAAATGCTGGGAATCTATTCAGGGTACAGGACAATTGAGCAGGGCACTAAATGTGGCACATGAGGAGAGAAGTTGACAAGTCAGGAATTGGGGGGTTAGTGGCTAAGAAGATCTCTTGTCACCTGTGGCATACAGCAGAGGCAGAGCCACTGTCAATATGCACAACGTTCTTTTTTGGCCTTCCTTTTTTCGACAACTCATAGAGGATAGCATGGGAAGCCTGGGGTAAATGCTGAGCTGCATCTGGCATCTGTTGTAGGCTGTTAGTATAGCCTCTATTCTACTGGCAGAAACTTAAGGTTCTTTCAGGCTCTAAGATCCTCTAGGCAATGATTCTCTGATTTCTAGGTGGTATGACAAACACACAGGAGGAGCAGTCTTTGGATTTAATCACAGATGACATTTATACAACACTTTAAGGCTTGCAAAGTACTTTGCATACATGATCTCATTTGATCCTCACAATGTCCCTGTGAGGTAGATGCTGCAAGTATTATTATTGTGGTCATTTTACAGATCAGGAAGTTGACATCAGAGGCAAGATTAAACCCCCTATCTCTCCAGACGCTTCTCACTGTGCCAGACACGCTTTCCATTTTAAAGGACTTGTATCCTAATAGTCCGAATAGTTATCAAAAACAAGCCTTTACATCTACTGTCCAATCTTTCTACTCATAAGAAAAAGATTCTTGGCTTCTAAAAGACAAATAAAACAAACAAGCAAAAAGACCTTAGTAAAGCTACCTCACGGCTTGAATTAAAATTAATTGCAAATGCCCTTTCTCCAAATCCCCTCCAAACTCCCTCCAAACCCCCAGCCTGTATTTTGTTGTTCTTCAGTTATGTCTGACTCTTCATGGCCCCATTTGGGATTTTCTTGGCAGAGATACCGGAATTGTTTGCTATTTCCTTCTCTAGCTCATTTTACAGATGAGGAACTGAAGCCAACAGGGTTAAATGCCCAGGGTCACACAGCTAGTAAGTGTCTGAGGCTACATTTGAACTCAGGTCTTTCTACTCCAGGCCAGGTGTTCTATTCACATCCTCACCTAGCTACTCCAGGTTGTATACTATAGTAGATAAAAGGCTAGTTGTGGAGTCAGGAAAACCTGAGTTCAAGTCCTGCCTCTAAAACACACTAGCTCTGTGACCCTTGAAAATTAAGTAACATCTCAGTGCCCTGGACACATTTTTATTAATTAAAAAAACAACAGCAGCAAAAAATAAGTAAACAACAGAAAAAAGAACTTGCCTGACATAATTCATTACATTGCCAGTTCTGACCCTACATGATGCCATACTACTGAATTCCCCCTTTCTCAATGGAAAAGCTAAAACAAGTTCGTCTAGGTGGTCTTCATCCTCCAAATGTGTGACTCTCAGCACAAAGCTTCTGTAACTAGTTATTGCCAGTTCTGGGTGAGTGTGTCACACGTAGGACCTAATCTACAGCTATAATTTTCACCAAGGTGCTGCATGAATACCCAACATGTGCCAGCTGCTGGACAGCATCATCAATTGCCTCCAGTCTCTCTGGGTTTCATTCCACTTGTATAAATAAAGAAATCATTGCATCGGCTTCTCACCCAGCAGGGCTCATATTGGCAGTGGCACCTTGTTAAAATGAAGGACTGTCTATCTTATTACAGATAATGCGAGACAAACTACATTTTCTGCTTTCTGACAATACACTCGGCTGAAGATAAGGTCCAGGGAGAGTTCTGTGTGGGTTTATATGGACTTTAATACTGTTTTTCAGGAATGGCAATTTTTAAAGATAGTTTCTATTAAGAGAAGGAGCCCGGGGAGTTGCATTTTTAAAAGATGTACAGCAAGGAGAGTGTAGTTTTAAAAGATGACTGACAAGCACAGAAAAGGGAAAAAAAGCACTTTTTTTTGAAAACTGTTGACAGGATACAATGACATCAACACCGTTTGCATACAAACTCTTACTACAGTCGCTCTCTTTCTTTGGTTTGATTCAACCTTGAATTGGTAGATATTCCTGTGAAAATAACTGTTTAATGTCTCTCTTAGGTTATATTCCCATTGGGAAAAAATGAGATTTGAGCATTATATTCTCATCTACATGAATATTTCCTAAAGAATGTGAAATGAAAGAACATTGTTAGTTATAACTTCTTCACTTCCAAGTGATCTGAAATTTCCTCAGTATGGGTATCCTCTTCCACTGATGTCTTCATGAGTTGCCACCTGAATTTATCCATTGGTGGTCAGCTTCAGACAATGGGCTTCTCTGAACTTAGATAGATTTGACTCCATGCAGAAGATGTATAGTTTACTGCCAGCCTATACTCAATAGTTTTGCAACTTATTAGGACCTGTTAAAACTGGTGCTCTTCTGCCATAGACTTCAAGAACCTAAGGTTCCCAATGTGCCACAGTCAGTATGCCACCAGGAGAAGATTTTAGTATAATAGATTAATATCACTAAATTGTTAAAATGTGAGTCAATCTCTAGAAAGTCCTTCTGATGATTTCAGTTTAATGCTGTGCTAATAACCAATACCCAAGAACTCTTGCTCTGAAAATAGTCCCCCAATGGGAGGAACATTTGTCTTTCACATGAGGCAGCTGGGTGACACTGACTTATGTAGTGCTGGTCTTGAAAGTTGCAAGACCTGAGTTTGAATCTTAGATCAAATACTATCTTTGTGACCCAAAGTGAGTCACTTAATCTCACTCAGTCTTGGCTTCCTTATCTATAATATGAGATAACCTAGCATCTACTTACAAGGTTGTTGTCAAAAGAAAATGAGATGATATGTATGAAATACTTTGTAAACCTTAAGTATTACACACACGCCAGTTGTCATCGTCATCATCATCATCATCATTTCAGCTCCATCCAGCCAATAGGTTGTTGCATCTGCCTAGGACTATGAGAAGCTTCTAGAGAATGCCCAGCATCCTGGCTGCCTACAAGTATGAGGGAAATCAAGTCCTTCTAATCCTATTTTAAGCTAGATACATTGACCATTAAAAAAAGTGATATTAAGAGAAGGGAATGGGATCAGAGAAACTGCAAAGTGAAAGGTTACTACTTAGGGCTTTTTACAGTCTCGTGGTAAGAGCAGCAACATAGGAGCAGTGACATATCACAGAGATGGTTCTGTTTTAATAGAGGCCTAATTTGACTTCCTTTTAGATTAGTTCTTAGCAATTTATTTTCTTTTGTTAGCTTATATTTGCTGAAATTTGAAATAATAAGAAAGCATTGTATTTGCCACTTTTTAATCTTCTTTCAGAAATTTTAGAATGAAATTGTCTGCAGAAGGAAATAATTTTTGGTCTAGAAGGGACCTCTCTTTTATTTTTCAGATGAAGAAACTAAGTCAGAGAGAGTTACTGATGGTCACAGGACTTTGTGTGACTGAAACAATGTTGAAGGCTGCTATTAAAATGCAAATGTACTCCAGGAGGGGTAAAATATTGCATTAAAAAACTGTTAATGCATTATCATGCACTAACATCTTAACTTGAATTTGTTTATTAGATTAGCACAAGATGAGAAGAGGGGCCTCTGAGACTAGGGCAAATAGATACATTTGTATGAGAGAGAGGGTCAGGAAGCCTCTGGGATGTGGAGGGTGGCAGTTGAGGGCCTCTTGAAGTGGAGGATTTGGGAGAACATTAAGAAATTGGCTTCTAGGGTAGTGAAAAGTGCTAAGAATAGTAAAGAAGTTTGTATTTTTGGGGTGCTTTAAGGTTTTTACAAAGTGGTTTCCTTAACAACAGCTTTGTGAGCTGGTAGTAAAAGTTTTATTTTCCCCATTTTATGGATGGAGAAACAAAGTCACATGACCAGGAAGTTCCAGGGTCAGGATTTGTATCTAGTTCTCTCTTGAATCTCAGTCTCATCACTTCTGTAGTCATTTCACTATTGCCTCACTGCTTCTTTACCTCAATCTTTGTGGACTTTTTTTTTTTTTTGTATTTTGCCTGGTCCTGCTGTGGTTTGTTCTTTCATATATGTTCAACCTAGAGACAATCAGAGCTTCTCCATGTGTGAAACAGAAAGATCACCAAAAGTGTGTGCAGTACTTTTATCTTTGCTTCCCTTTGCCCTGTGGTGTGTGTGTGTGTGTGTGTGTGTGTGTGAGAGAGAGAGAGAGAGAGAGAGAGAGAGAGAAAGAGAGAGAGAAAGAGACAGACAGACAGACAGAGAGAAAGGCAAGGACAGACAGAGAAGGACAAACACAGAGAGAGACAGAGACAGAGAAGAGAGGGAGACACACAGACTGAGAGAGAGAAAGAGTGAGAGTGAGAGCGAGAGAGAGACAGACAGACAGACAGAGATAGAGAGAGGGAGAGAGGGAGGGAGGGAGAGGAAGGACAGAGAGACAGAGACAGAGGGAGGGAGACAGGCACATACAGAGAGAGACAGAGACAAAGAGAGAGAGAGAGAGAGAGAGAGAGAGAGAGAGAGAGAGAGAGAGAGAGAGAATGTGAGAGACAGGAAGGACAGTGAGAATATGATGTAGAAATAAGAGATGAGAGGGGATAAGACTTCTTTTTGAACTAAACACAGAATCACTTTGTTTTATGGTTTGCCATTGCCTCTAGTGGTCAGCCTGTTAATGCACTTTGCATACTTAACTAGTTGTACCTTAGTCCCCTTTTCTTCCTTGACCCTGTCATTTCCTTACTCACAGTGCATTGAAATTGGATTGCGGCTGGAAGGACTCAATTTTCCCTGAACTTGTTGGCAGACACAGTCTGACTCTTGGATCATACTCTAAGATTTTTCTGCCAGAGTTAATGCTCCATTGGCATTGCCTTCAAGACCCTAGGGCCACTCCCATGCCAGTCACTCAATACAGATTTTGTGCCTACTATGTTCCAGGCACTGTGCTAAGCAATGGGAATATAAAGAAAGATTAAAAAAAATTAATCTCTGTCCTCAAGGGACTCATGACGTACAAAAAGAAGCAGAAAATCTAGGTAGGAGAGGAAGGTACCCAGAATGAGGGTATGATGGAGAAGTCCAGACATAGGCAACTGGGTGAGAGGTGAAGAGTTGGATAACTGGAGCCCCCTCCTAAAATTGAGGTTTTGGGATGAAAGTCTTCACCTTCCAATCAGAGGAAGGAGGGGGTCCAGGGACAGAGGGTATTGAGGAGATGTGTCACAATGAGACCTCAGAATCAGGCTCCTGTAAAGTAGCTTATCTGCCCAAATGTGTTCTCCACTAGAATCATTTTAGAAAGTCAAACACATTGTAATGAAGTTATTCAAAACATTCCCTATATTCTGTTTTGGGATTGCCTTAGGAACAAGTGGTCCATTCTTTTTTGGGTATTGTCAATGGAAGCAAATCTTTGTCCTTAGAATGTTCATTTAGTTCTTAAAAATAGGCAGAGGTCAGTTGAAGAAAGTGTGAGGAAGAAAATTCTAGTGCTTCAAAATGAAATGTGGCCATCAAGTCATGGAATTAAGTTCTATAGGATCATAGTGTAGCATCCCCTCTGGCTGACATCCAGCTCTCACTTTCAGGTTGAGTCCCCTCATGTTCTGGGTACTCTGTGAATCTTCACTCCTCAGACTATGGTTTTCAACTTCCATTGCTTTAGTTACCTTTAACAGTCAGTAGACACAATTATCTCAAAACATTAATATGTATGAAATGGAGTTATAAGAATAGCAGCTAAAAAGTACCACCCCCCAAAAGTTGGGGCACACCCCTCCACAAATATATATATATATAGGGTCAGTGAGAAGAATGTGCACACATATAGAGCACACTAGGAATATATGTGGCAAAAATGATTCAGGTTTCTAAGTTTTCTGATGCTCTCTTTCTTCTCATGATGTTTCCTTGCTGTTCCCCCTAGGTATTATCCACTGAGTTCCCTGGGTCTGCTCTGCTGAGCATTGCGTCTACTACTAGATATGTAGTTGTGCCTTAAGAAACCTTGACTGAAAGTGTGGGGACGTAGGGAAGAGAGTGCTTCAATCCCTTTCACCCAGGGCAGGAGGTTTAGTTCCTTTTAAAGACCTGGGTTTTCTACCATGGTTGACTCTCTTCTGGACTGCCAAAGCTCATGATCCTTAAAGTAGTCATCTACCTTTTCTCCAAAGCTGACAAAGTTCCTCTAAAAGGCTACCCACTCAGGGCATGTTCAATCTTTGGATGTATAATAGTTACCTACCTTCTAATTCCATCAAGATTTATGAAAAGAACCTCTTCATCCCTGTAAAGGAATCTAAAGACTAAAACCCTTCTCTACATTTCATTCAAGACCTTCAAACCTCATCAGTGTTACCTGTCCTTTATCTTTTGTGAGTTCTTTTGCTGGGCTGGAAGGAAAATCATGTGCATCCTGATAAATTTCCTCCCCTCTCACTCCTAATGCAACAGAACCATAGTTTTAAAACTGGAGGGAGTTCAGAGAGCATCTGTTACAATTCACTCATTTTGCAGATCAAGAATCTGAGGCTCAGGAAGGTTGTTTGTGGCTTGCAAACTAGATCTGAAGTCGGTTATCCAAGAAGGTAGCGTTTGAGCACAGAGGCAGCACGGTGGTGCAGTGAATAGAGTACTTGGGCTGGAATTAAGAAAACCTGAGCTCAAATCCAGCTTCAGATGATTATTTGTGTGACCCTGGACAAATCTTCTAACCTCTGTCTTAGTTTCCCCAGCTGTAAAATGGGAACAATAATAGCACTTACCTCCCCAGGCCATTATGAGGATCAAATGAGATATTATTTGGAAAGCACTCATCATGGTGCCTAGTGTGGAGTAGGTACTTGTTGTTGTTCAGTGGTTTCAGTCATGTCCAACCTTTCATGACTCTATTTGAGATTTTCTTGGCAAAGATACTGGAGTGAGTTGCCATTTCCCTCTCCAGCTCATTTTAGGTGCTTAGTATATGCTTATTCCCTTGCCAATGACAACATTACTGAAAAATGTGCTTTGCCTCCCAAGGTGACTACTTAAAAAAATATACTGGAGCCGTAGGTAGAGAACTTGGGTTCAAATCCTGGTTTGGCTATTTGTGTGACCTTGGACAAGTTGCTGAGCCCTTCTAGCTTTCTTCATCTACAAAATGGGATGTTGGGCTTCATGATTTCTAAGCTGCCTTCCACATGTGAATATCTGATCCCGTGAAATGTATCCATTTGCATAAAGTCTTGTATATTTGTTAAAAATCCAATTTCATTACATCACATTTATATATTTTATATCATGTGCTTAGCTTATATATGCAAATAGGTCCTCAAGGGGTTAAAATGTAATTTAGTGGACAATGAAGCCTTTTTGCTGCAGGTTTTTAAGCCAAATCAATATTATTTTTTGGGGGGGGACAGCATATAAACATTTGGATTAGCTTCACAATAATGTTATAATCCAGCTCTTGCAGGTTTTATGTCATTGCTAGCCTCTCTAAAATGAACTCTGACTGTGAATGAATCATGTCTAAGATTTTGTGCTGTCACAACCTTTTTTTTTTCTATGATAATGTACACTGATAGGCCCAGAGAGCAGGATATTTAATTTCCTTCCTTCCTTCCTTCCTTCTTTCCTTCCTTCCTTCCTTCCTTCCGTCCTTCCTTCCTCCCTCTGTCCCTCCTTCCCTCTGTCCCTCCATCTCTCTCTCTCTCTCTCTTCTTTCTTTTTTTTTTCCTTCCAAATTGCCTTCTTACCATTTACTGGAGTACTTACCAGGATGTACGATTTATTCCCTTCTTTTGATGGCTCCTTAATTGACAGTGAGTGACGCCATTCATGCTTGTGTAGTGGAACGTTTGAGAACATTTTTATTCGTGTTGCATTGGAATACTGTTGAGGTTGTGACATAAATCAGCAAGAACCTAAAATTCAGTAAACTAAGTTTAACACTGCTTCCTGTAAGTGTCTTTGCTGACTCCCATGGGTGTGGGAGGAACATGTGGCATGTGAGATATCTAGATGGCTTCAGAATAAGAACCTACTTAGGAAGAGATAGCTAGTTCAAAATTGTGGATTTGAAGTATAGGCGTAGGCATGCATAGAGCATGGCTGGGTGGGCCCTTAGATGAAAGACCAATAGGAATGCTCCCGCAGAGTTCGCTAATATTACCAGCTTCATTCTATATATGCCTGTGAGTATAGGGATGACAGACAAATGGATATATGAACTCTGACTATCAAAAGATAGACATATTGCATCCCCCCCCTGTAAAATGTAAACTCCTTGAGGACAGGCGCTGTACCATTTTTTGTATTTGTATCTCCCAAGCCTAGCACAGAACAGGTGCTTGACAAATGTTTGTTGATGGATTAACTGATGAAATTGATTTTTAAAGTGTCACAATGTCTACATTAGAATATGTTGTTTTTTTTCAAAATTGTCATCTTGGAAGACCTTACACTTGTTTCAGTGGAGCTGACATTGCTTATGACATTTCTGGACTTTGCTTTGAGAATAATCCTTAGGGCCAGATTAGGGGCATTTTTCATTGCTATATAGTCAAGCCTTTTTTTCTGGTAGGGCAGTTAGATAGCATAGTAGATGGAGCACTGGGCTTGGAATCAGAAAGACTCATCATAAGTTCAAATTGGACTTCAGATATTTACTCTGTGACCCTAGGTGAGTCACTTAACTCTGTTTGCCTCAGTTTCTCATCTGTAAATGAGATAGAGAAGGAAATGGCAAAACAGTATCCTTGTCAAGAAAACCCTAAATGGGTTTACAAAGAGTCCGAAACAACTGAACAACAACTTCTTTTTTGTAACCTGAAAAAGATTCTGAAGTTTGACCACCTCCTTTATTCACCAGACTTTGAGTGGAATGATTTTCTGTGCTTTCAGAAAATCAAATATACCTTTAAAGAAAAAAGACATAGGAAAAGGAGTACTATGTTGGAGTCAGAGGAGACCTAGGGTTAAAACCTATTTGACTGCTTGTATAACCTTGACAAATCACCTCACTCCTTTATGCTTGAATTTCTTCATCTGTAAAATGAGCCGTTTGGTCTAGTTTACTCAAAGGAGCCTGAAGAGAAAGGAAGTATGGTATAGTGCAATGAATACTGAATTTGGAGTCAAAGGATCTGGGTTTGAATCTTAGTTCTGCTACTTTTTATCAGAAGGATCTTCATCCCATTCTGCATCTGCTACTCTGCACAGAAGAAGCCCCTCCCAGGTTAAGCTCCTCACTTCTAAACTTGTTACTATCCTGCTAACTCAAGACTTGACTGACACCACTTCCCCCCAGCCTCCTCTCCCCTCTGATTGGAGACCTGGAATGTGGAATACCAAACTCCTCCCAATACCTTCCTTTATAGAGGGCAGAAACTGAACTTTGGGATTCAGGCTACTTACTCTGTATATGATGCTCTACCTTATTTCAACTTCGTGGAAAAAGTTGTCCCCATGTGGGAATAATCCCTGGTGTTCCATCCCTCCTTTCTTTTCCTGTCTTCTTTTGTGTGTTGCCTCCCTGAATTAGAAAACCTTCTGGGATTCAGCTTTCACATTTATAAAATGAGGGGGTAGGACTGTATGAACTCCAAAGTCCCATGCCAGCTCTCAGTACTATAATTCTATGAGTACTTGGTATCACTAATGACATCCTCCCAAAGGCTGTGCCTAAGACTCAGGAATCAGTTGTCCCTCAACTCTGAAATGTACTCTCCCCTTGCCTTGGCCATTCAGACTTCTTTTTTTTTTCCTATTAAGGCTAAGCCCTGGATTTGTTTCCATCTAGAAGTCTTTTTGTATTCTGTACTATTCTGTACTTGTCAATACTCTCTTCCCCCCTCATATTATCATATAGACACATTTATTTACATGCTGTATTCCTGTGCCTCCCCAAGAGGATGTATCCTCACTGAGGACAGGTACTATTTTCTTCATTTTGTCTTTTTGTCTCTGAAACTTAGCACAGCACTTGATGCATTTTAGGTGTATTATAACTACTCATTGGCTCAAATTGTATGGGATTAGAATAAATGATCTCTGGAAGCATCATTTGATTGTGACTGAGTTCAAATCTGATTTCAAACCCTTACTTGTTGTGTGACCTTAGACAAGTCTTTTAACCCTGTTTGCCTCAGTTTCCTCATCTGTAAAATGAACTGGAGGAAGGACACAGCAAACCACTCCAGTATCTTTGCCAAAAAAACCCAAAATGGGTTCATTAAGAGTGGGACATATCTGACAAATGACTAAACTGATATCTCCAAAATTAGTGCTTCGAAGTGGGAAAAAGTCATTTAGAGGCCTGTGTTCTGAGTTGTTTGTAAAAAAAAAAAGACACAGAATGATCTCCCCCAAACTGCTCAGATCATTCTATAGTTGTACCTCATGTACATTCCCAAAGTCATGTTCTTGTCTGATACAATCAAATAACCATCAACTTTTTAGATTAGGGCCCTCTTCCCATAATATAACATGTAGCTGGGTGGCAGAGTAGATAGAGTCTTCAAAAGTGGGCTATAAATTTGGGAAGACCCTCGTTCTAAAGCTACCTCGGATACTTAATAGTAGTATGATCCCGAACAAGTCATTTAATCTCTTTTTACTGTAGATTCCTCAACTGAAAAAAAATAATGATGATAATACCCAAGTTTGTTACGAGAATCAAATAAGATATTTGTGAAGTGCTTGTTACAGTGCCTGGCATGTAGTAAGTGACTTAATAAATGCTCATTTCCTTCCTTCTTCCCTCCCTCCCTTCCTTTGTCCTTCCTTCCTTCCTCCTTTCCTCCCTCTCTCTCTCTCCCTCTTTCATTTCTTCCTCTCTCCCTCCCTTTCTTCCTTCCTCCCTCTCTCTCCCTTTCTCCTTCCTCCCTCCCTCTCTCCCTTCCTTCCTTCCTTCCTTCCTTCTTTCCTTCCTTCCTTTCTTCCTTCCGTATTGCACAGTGCCAAGTAGGAAAATAAGTACACACATTGGGTGCTCACTAGCTCCAATTAATTTATGCATTCAAAGCAGACTGTCTCTCATAAGAAAGTTATTTGATCAATATTTGTCGGTATGAGTTGGTACTTTGGCAGTTGAATATAGCATTTCTCTATATAGTAAGTGGGCCAGAACATTGTTAGGTGAGCCAACAATTGGCTAGGTGTAGGTAAGGCATATTTTTAGAGACCTTAATAAGGATTTTTTTTTGTTCACTGAAACAGTATTACCTTACTGGCCTGGAATAGCTAAATGCACCTCCCCAAAGGTCCAAAAATGAATCTAGCTGATAGCTTAGTCATCAAGCTAGAGCTGAATATGTATTTCTAGATAGAATAATGATTAGGAGAGGGGACAAATTTGGGATCCCCTATTTTTTTTCATCTGATTATAAGTTGAAAGATTAGCTCATTGCATAGAACCTTGGTTCTCACATCTACAATAATTTGACACTTCCTCTGGGTAGCATTTTTTTTTAAGTAAAATTGAGAAGCAGAGATTTCATTATGGCATAGAGTGTATGCTACATGTCTTAGTTAATTTTGTGTCATTTGGCAGGACTTGGTTTCAAATGGGTAGAAAATGTATTCTTTGTGCAGCCAATTAAAATAGTGACATAAATAGTGGCTTATTTTTCTTTCCTGTAATAGTAATCCTTCTGTCAAAATTCCTAGGTTTTAATTGGTTTTATTTGAGGGGAAAAAAAATAAGTCCTTCAATGATGTTCAAATGCATTTATTTAGTTCTTGAATTTCTTTTGTGCACATTTGTGAATTCTACTGACATTTATTTTGCCAGTCTGCTTGTTTTTTTAACCTGAAAAAAAGTTATCCCAAAAGTTTAAATCAATGAGAATTAGAATTCCTGCTTTCCTTCAAATCTTGACTCAGGTATCACCTTTTACATTAGTCCTTTCCTAGTTACTCTCTTACCCTCCAACCTACCCCCCCAACCATTAGCCCTTCACCAAAAACAAAATAAAAACCCTTTATTAGTCTATGTATATTATACATTTACTTATATATGTGCCTGTTGTTACCTCCCCCTCCCAAAAAGAATGTGAGCTAGAGAAGAAATTCTCATTTGTTTTCTTTTTATTTCTAGTGCCTGGCATTGGCTCACACAGTAGTTTCTTAACAAGTTATTGTTGATTAATTAAGAGAACAGGATTACCTCAGACTATATTATACTTTATGCAATAGTACACAAAGCTTAAAACTGAACTTTAATTTTTTTCTTTTTTAAAAAAATCAAGTTTATTACATGTTTTCACATGATAGTAATTTCTGAATTCCTTACCTCTCCACCTTTCACATACTTTCCTTTCTCCACACCGTACCAATTTTTAAATTATAAAATTAAGGAAAACTTACTGATAAATCAATCACCTCTGATAGTATGTGCAACATTCTGCACCCATATCCCCCCACTTCTTCAAATAGATGGAATGTGGTATAAATGGAAAGAACTGGATTTGGAATCAAAGGAACTAGTTTCAAATTCTCACTCTCTTACTAACAGTGTGACTTTGGGCAATTTGTTCAACCTTTCTGATTCTTCCAGCTCAAGATTTATGATCCTACGATGCTTTAGGGAAAGGAAAGAGGTACATTTCCTTACCTCTTCTTCAAGGTCAAGCTTGGTCATTACAATGAAATAGCATTCAACTAGACTGCATGGTGTAATGTTTAGAGGGTCAGTCTCAAAGCCAGGGATTCAAGTCCTACCTTTGATACATTCAGGCTTATGAGATCCTGGTCAGGACACGACCCCTCAGTCATTTAGTAAATCATCTACCACTATAATTGCAGAGAAGGCATCAATCTGTATTGATGGAGCCAGGGCTGAGGGGGGGGATCTTCCCCTGGGACTTCCTATATATGTTAGGTCTTGGTTCCAATTCCTATCTGTGTTAGCTTCATTAAGCTTAACTTTGAGAAATTCACATATGAGCTTGAAGGATTAGTTCATTGGCCTGTATTTATATGATGCTTTTAAGGTTCATAAACCCAAACAGAGTTTTTGTACCTGAATCATAAGGTACAGGAAACACATACAAGATCTGGATGTGATTCTGGTCAACCAGGAAGAATGGGTTTTTGAAACAGAAATGATGAGAAACTTGGATTGAAGTGCCCCTTCTATCTAAGGATTTGTAATACAGGAAACCAAAGTCAAGGAGAAGGTGATATGTGCCCACAGTCTGGGGAGAGCAGATTTCAGGGTTGAGGGGAGCAGTAGAATCTCATGGCTTAAGATTCAGTTGTAATAGCCTGCACAGGAGGGATGGGAAAACATTAAGGATGAAATGCTGAAGACACAAATAGAAGCATTTTCACTGAGTCATAAAAGGGGAAGCTGTATAAGGAAAACAACCTAGACAAAGCACAATGGCCAACTCAGATATGAAAAATATGAATGGAAGACTGAATAAGAAGAGGCAAGGAATACAAAAGATTGTCCAAGTTGTATAAAGATAATGGCAAGAACATATAAAGATAATGGCTGGCTTTGAATTCTATGGACAAGAAAAAGGATCTTTTAGTTTGGTTGTGGTCAACAGGACACCAAAAGAAAGATGGTCATTGCTCAGGGTTGATAAAATAATGATAAAAGATGATGGAAATAAGGAAGAACTATTCAACTTTTATTTTACTTTTTTTCTTTGCTGAGGAGAATGCTATTTGTACTGGGAAGGATAGGAAAATAATTAACAGGGAATTGAAACAATATGAGTGAAGAAATGGGTTCAATAAAGCTCGTATTTTCCAGACTGTTTATATTTTATTCCTCATCATGTACTCTAGTCAGATGACATTCCATATCCTGCCACCATGTCCTTGCACAGGTGATCTCCCATGCCTAAAATTCTTCTTCTTCACCTTTTGGACCCTCAGGTCATGAGCTGCCTCCTTCAAAAGGTCTTTTATGATTCCTCTTCATTTATTGTGCTCCTTGAATTATTGCATATTTATTTTGTATATATCTTCTATATGTGAACTTGAAGATAGAGACTTTCACTTTTTTATTTGTAGCTCCAACACAGCATGGTTTCTGACCTGTAGGCAACCCTTAATAAATACTTATTAATCGATTGATTGTTGTTCTTAATAAGTTCAAGTTATTAAGTTCAAACAAAGAGTATCCTAGTATCCTGAGTGATCCAGAGTATCCTGAAATAACAGGAAGGTGTAATATCTGAATCACTGTCAGGAATCCTTAAAAAATGTGGAGATCGGGAAAGAAACTATAGGACAATATTAGGGCAGATGTTTTCTAGACTTTCATTTTTGTTGTCACTTTCAATTTCATTGATGTGTTTTGTTTTTACTTTATACACATTTACCGATTACTTTCACTTCATGAAAGGTCTTTTATTACAAAGCAAAACAGCTAATTAAAACTGATAATCCAGTGACCTCACATAAAAGTACATACAGCATGTCACATCTGTAGCCCAAGGTCACACAGCTAGTATCTGAGGCCAGATTTGAATTCAGGAAGATGAATTTTCCTGACTTCAGGTCTGACTCTCTATCCATGGTGCCACTTAGCTGCCCATAGCATCCTTTAACTCTCTATTTTTGGAAAATAAGTACATTTTCTCTTCTTCACACCCCTATCCCATTGGAAAAAAGAAAATAAGTTTCTTGTAACAAATAAACATAGATGAGCAAAAAAGTCCCTCAGCAGCTGTATGTCATACATACGTAAATGTATATGTACATATATGTGTATATATAATATATATATACATATACACATATGCATACACATACATATGCATAGACATATACACACATATCACCCTAAATTCATCACCTCTCTATTCTGTTGAGTTTGTTTCATCATTGGTCCTCTGGAATCACAAGTAGTCACTGTATATTGATCAAAGCTTTTCAAGTTGTTTGCCTTTACAATGTTGCTGTAATTGTATAAATTATTGTAGATCTGTTCATTTTATTCTTTGGCAGCTTATGAAAGTCTTCAACATTGTCTATTTTTTATAACATTGCCATTATACTAAAAATTGTTCTTCCGGTTCTTCTCATTTTACTCTATATCAGTTCGTATAAGTCTTTATGTTTCTTTCTGAAATCACCTATTGTCCTCTTACAGCACAATAGTATTCCATCATACTCATATTTGTCAATTTTTTTTCAGAATTCCCTCATTGTTAGACATCCTCTTGGTTTCTGATTTTTTGCCACCAAAAAAGAACTGCTATCAATATATATGTACACACATATATTATCTACACACATACACACACACACACGCACACACACATGTATATTACATTAAAGACATTTCTTTCTTTGTTCTCTTTTGAATATAGATCTAATGATGATACAACTGGGACAAAGGGCACCATTTTTTTGTGCATAATTCCAAATTGGCAAACTTTAAAAGAAGGAAAAAAGATAGAGTTTGCAAATGTTGCCTGGTAGCTTGACTTCAATCCCTGGCAAAATTCTAGGACATGGCATTAAAAAATATGAATTGTGAGCATTTGAAAGGGAAACAGTGATCACTAGAATCCAGTGATTTTATCAAACACCTGTCATGTGAGCCTGACCCCATTTGCTTTATTAACTGGGTTATTCTATTAGTAGATCAAAAGAATTCTGTTGATAGAGTATGCCTAGATTTCAGAGAAATATTGAACAAAGTCTTCTTTGCTCTCCTTCTAGATAAGAAGGAGATATATGGGTTAGAAAATAATAGGGACATGAAAGCATGGGGTTATGTCTCAATGGTTATGTAGACATAAGGGCATAGATTTGAAACTATTTACTGAGTTCAAAATCTCATGTTACAGATGAAGAACCGATACCCAAAGAGGTTTAATGACTTGCTATAGTAGTGGAACCAGTATTTGTACCCAAGTCTTATGACCTCACATATAGCATTCATACAATTAGTTAAGTTAAAAAAAAACAAAACTAAATTGGTGAACAACTGGACCCAAAGGATATTCATTTAACAGGGCAATGCTACTTTGGATGGGAGTCTCTAGAGGAGTGCAAGGAATTTATCCGTGACCCTGGGCTATTTATCATTTTTATTAGTGACTTGAATGAAAATATAATTAAAATGCTTATCAAATTTATAGATGACAGGAAGCTAGGAGGGATAGTTAACATGTTGTATGACCTTCAGGCTCCAATTAAATCTCAATATGCTAGAATAATGGGCTGAATATGGTACCTTCTATAAGATGAAATGTAATTTTCTAAATGCAAAGTCATATAGTTGGGTTCAAAAAGTAAAATTCACAAATATAGGATGAGGAAGCTTTGGTTAGCCAATATTTCATGAAAAATATCAATTTAAAAAAAGACCTTAGGATTTTAGTGAACTGCAGATTCAAAATGACCCAGTAGTATCATGGTAGTCAAACAAAACAAAATAAAACAAAAACAAAATAAAATGAAACCTCATCAAATTTCAGGTTATATTAAGAATTCATAGTGTACAGAAAGAGAGGTGATAGTTCCTCTGTATTCTGACCCATCAACCCATATCTGGAGTAGTTCAGTTCTGGGGCCTACATTTTAGGAAAGACATTGGCATCTTAGAATGTTTTTGCAAGAGGGCAAGAAGGACAATAAGGATGGACTACAGAAGCACTTTGTATTATGGTCAATTGAGGCAATTGGGGATCTCTAGCCTACAGCATTCAGGAGGAGAGTGAGTACTATCTTCATGTATTTAAAGGAGTGTAATGTGGAAAAGGGCTTAGACTCATTTTGTTTCTCTCTAGGAACAGAACTAAGAAAAATATATAGAGGTTACAGAGAAGGAGATTTGGGCTTGATTAGGGGAAAACACTAATAACTAGAGCTGTACCAAAATGGAATAGGCTAGCTTAGAAGGTAGTGATTTTCTCATCACTGGAGGTTTTCATGAGATAGATAACCACTTATAGGGGATGTTTTAGAAAGTGAACTTATTTAAGCACAGGTGAGACTGGATGGCCTCTGATGCCCCATCTTAGTGTGATACTAGGAGAAAGTCTTAAGCCTGGCTTAAGTTCTTAGAAGAGCAAAGGTAATGTGGATTGTTATTAGATACAGGTGAAATGCACTTGAATTGAAAAAAAAAGGTTTATTTGGCAAGTATCTTGACATGAGACAGTAACTGGCATGGATTAGGTAAGAGGCAGCAAGGCATCATGGATAGAGGACTGGTGTAAGAATCTGGAAGGCCTAAGTTCATATATTAGCTGTTTGGTCCTAAGAAAATCATGTAACCGCTTGGTATTCCCAGACAACTCTCTATAATTTACAGTTAAGTTGCCCATCTGCTTGAATGGGCTGGAAGATGTCTCAGTAATAGGAAGTTCCCTCTAATGAGACAGTAACAACTTAAGGATGTGGATAAGTTTCATATTCTGTGTGACACCTGAGCTCAACCTTGAAAGCAGATAAGGATTCTCCTAAGAAGTGGAGATGAGGAGGGAGTGCATTACGAGACAGGAAGAGTGGCTTGATCAAATGAATGGAGGTGGGGAAATGGCTAGTAATCTACTAAGTAAGTTTTTCTTTCCAGCTTCCTTTAGGTCTCAGCTTGTTGAGAAAATGCATTTTTCTACAACTTTTCTCCTGCCTTACCTTCTGCTACTTTTTGGAAACATGAGATGCACGGGGGATTTCCACAGACACAAGTTTGTAGGAAGCTTAGTTTAGGGGGGAATAGAACAGAGAGACAGAAGGTCCTTTTGTTTGATTCTCATTAGGCCCACTTCCTGATGTCTGATGTACAGTCTAGGCCTCATTTTCATGCCTCATTGTGATTGTGATGATAGTGGAACAGCTGGCATTTATATTATGCTTTTCAATTTACAAGATGCTTAGCATTCACTATTTTATTTGATCCTCACAAGGACCCTGTTATTCCCATTTTGCTGTCCAACAAACTGAGACTGAGAGAGATGCAATGACTTGTCTGCCTTTGGACCATAAAGCCCCCAGCTAAAGGATGAATGATCACATTTGTTTGGCACTTATTTGTACCAATAAAGTCTAACTTACTATATACTTACTGATATTTTATCTAACTTTCCATGCCTGTATGATAAATTCCTGAGTAAAAACACAAGTTTTGTTTCATTGTTTCATCATAGTTTCACAGTTTTTCTTTCTCTCTGTCTGTCTCTCTGTCTCTGTCTCTGTCTCTCTCTCTCTTTCAAAATCTACAGCAACAGCAATACTAGGTATATAAAATGGACTCAATACTCCTCCCTCATCCCCCACCTCAAACAAAACATACTAGTTTAACCATTGGTTTCCAAAGTGGGGACTGAGGCCTCATAGGAGAGCCATGGGTTGAACTCAAGAAGAATGTGATAAATCAATAAGAGCGTGGGAAGGCGGGGGGCCCATTTCTCTGTCCTCATGATAGCCCAACCACACTTACACTTATTCCCCAATACTCCCTCACTCTAACCTCTTCTTTCTCAAGGGCCCACGATCCTCTTCTGAACTTGGTTTTGGAGCCTTAGGGTTGTTAAAATTTAACCACTATATGGGAACCCACAGCAGAAGCTGCACAAATGTCACTGAGAAAATTTCCCCTCCCCCCCAGTGTACCCATACCATGTTCCCCAAATTACCTTGGTTAGCTGTGGCAGGTACCCCTTGGAGAATAGGCAGTATATTCTGAATAAGAGGCTCACCCCTTTCATTCAGGGTGGGGCAGAATGGCTCTCAGGAGATAAACAGGCATTGATGGGCTGTGACTGCCTCTCACATCTCACTCAATTATCCTTTGCCCCATGTCTACTCCTCTTCCAAACTTCCCTCCTTCCGATGAGGGGACCATCATCCTTCCAGTTTGCAACCTTGATGTCACCTTCAATTGATGGTCTCAAAAAACCAATCAATTGACAAATGACAACATGCTATAAATGATGAGATGACAAATCATGTCACTTATACTTCTAGTTCTCTGATATCTGTCCTCTTCTTTTCACTCAGATGGCTACAAGGCTCTCATTACCTTTTGCCTGCATCATTGCAATAGAATATTAATTGAATGCCTTGCCTCAAGTCCTTTCTATTCCAATCCACACACTGAAGAGCTCTTAAAGTGGTTTTCCTAAAAGGCAAATCTAACCACATTACATACTTCTTCCCCCTTCCCCCGCCCTCCCCTGCCCACCCTGTCACTCAATAAACTTCCAATTGACTCTAACTACAATCAAATATTACAGTATTACTTTTTTGGTCATCCTCTTTTAATTTCTTTGTGCAAGTTTTATAATGTGTATATATATATATGTGTGTGTGTATATATATATGTATATATATATATTGGTATAGAGCACAGGTATATAATTTATAAAATAAATTTTCACATACTGGGGATTCATTCTCAAAAACTTTTTACTCATAGAGGGGAAGCAATAAAAAGATAAGTTTGAAGACCATTGGTTTAATCCATTAAATTCTGAATGATATGCATAGTTACTCATGAAGATTCAGCAAAAATTGAAAGTAAATTCCATCCATTTTCTGAGGACATAAAATCTGTCCCCCCATCTTTGTCTATTAGGTATTTCATCTTTTATACTGGAGGCTAAAGTAGCTAAATAAAACCACAGCTCTAGGTCTCTGATTTCATTAGTGTGGGGAACTCCCAGTATGGAAAATCCTTCTTTCTGATACAGGTCACCCATCCAACCTTTAGTCTTAGAGAATTGCCTGAAGCACTGGGAGAATAGATGACTTGGCTAGGGTCACATAGCCAGTATGTCTCAGAAGCAGGACTTGAGCAAGGTCTATCCAGTTCTGACTCTTAATTCCCTATGCAACAATGCCTTACATATCTAACCATAATTTTTTTTTCAAACAAGCTCATTCAGAACTAAACAGAACCAAAAACAAAATTATGAAATGACAAGCATTTATTAAACACTTCCTATGTGCCAGGCACTGGTACTAAAAAATAAATAAATAAATAAAGAAGTCCCTGTCTTCAAGGAGCTTATTCTGTTGAGGGAAATAATAGGTATATTTATATCAAAAGTATATACAAAAATAATTATGAAGAAATGTAGGGTAGGAAGGCACTAGCAGCTGGGAGGATCAAGAAAGGATTCATGCAGAAGCTGAATCTTGAAGGAAACAAGGGTTTCTAAGATATAGATGATAGGTTGGTGGGGAGGGGAAGTGAATTTCGCAATTGTGACAGAGCAAAGTCATGGAAATAGTAGATGGATTGTTGTATGGGAAGAATAGAAAAAAACAACAGTTTGACTGTATCCTAGGATGTGCTAAGGAGAGTGATGTATAATCTGTTTGGAGATGTAGGTTGGAGCCAGGTTGTGAAGGGTTTAGATACCTAACAGAGGAGTTTATATTTTATCTTGGAGGAAACAGAGAGCTATTGAGGGTTATTTGCTAGAGGAGTGACATCATCTGACTGCACTTAAAGATACTGACTTTGGCAGTTGTATGGAGAGAGGGGAGCCTTGAGGTAGAAAACTCAGTTAGGAGCCTGTTGTAGTGATCCAGGTGAAAAGTAATAAAGGCCTGGATTGGGTGGTGGCTGTGGGTGGGTAGTGAGAAGAGCAGTGTTCTATAAAGGTTGATGAGGCAGAGAAGAAAAGATTTGGCAAGTGATCAGATATGTTGGAGTAAGAGAGAATCGGGTAAGGATGATGGTTTTGGAATTGGGGGAATTTAAGGATGATACTACCTTTAACAAAAATAAGGAAGCTCATAAGAGAGAGGGGGTAATGTACTCTGTTATGGACATGTTGAATTTGAAATTTAATTTGAAATATCCAATAGGTAGTTGGTGATTAGGACTGAATGTTTAGCTCTGGGAGATCATAAAGATGATAATTAAACATATGGGAACTAAAAAAGGAAAGAAGGAAGAAAATAGAATTTTTAAAGCACCTACTGTACGCCGGGCACTGTGCTAAATGCTTACCATATATTATCTCATTTTGTCCTTTCTTATGAGGTTAGCAAGTGAGAGAGTGTAGGAGAAGGTCCAGGATAGAGCCTTGAGGTAATCCCAAAATGAGAGGGATTTTGAGGATGATGAATTGACAAAGAGCGACAGGTCAGATGGAAAGAGAGAGGAGAGAATATTGTCACAAAAACCTTGTAAACAATTTAGTGAACACTTTAAAAAGGTGGTTGCAGATGATTGTGCATGCAGCTGTACCCTTCCGTTATTTGCTGATTAAACCAGCCAAGACCATCTGCACTGCCTTCACCAAGATAGCCGGGGCTGTGCGTTGTGTTTTCCTTGAAACTACCTCATTTCAGTGTTACTTGCCCTTATGTAGTTGAAATTTATGCGTGTACTGGCTTTTCATTCTGTTTTTCTTCTTCTGCATACCTTTTTTTGCTCAGTTTTTTTTTTGTGTGTAGCATTAGTTCCACAAATTGCGTTATGAGATTTTAAATGTGTAAACAACATGCATTTACAGCCTAGTACCTATATCAGGTGTAGATTGAACCACTGAAAACAGCTTGTGATTATTGAAGATGATCATCCGTGCTCCCTGTATTTAAAAACAACAACAACAACACAAAACAGCAAACTAGTCTGAAAGCGGGTCAGTCTATCTTGGAAATACATTGTTGTGGAGGCACAGCTTTTTCCTGGTTCCAGTGGGCAGCAAGCAGGGGATCCTAGAGTGTTAATTTCTTGTACTACCTCCTTGCCCTATTATTGACTATAAGACAGACCAGACCAGGAGAAGGTAAGGGATCCAACCAGGAACTGAATGGTGGTATTTGCCGTGGTAGTATTTAGTGAAGCAATTGAGGATGCAGCAGAGTTTGCAACGGGAATGGGACCCTACCTGACTACATGAGAAGTGCCAGCTATGGACTCAACAGAAGCATTGATCCTCAGAAGCCCGTTCAGGTGTCTACTCAGCAGGGAATCATTCCTAAGAGATACTTTGTAAGGAAGGGGGAGGAGGGGAATGACTTGTAGTAACCAGGAGTTGAGTCCTTTCCTTTGCCACATGTCCTCTACATATGTTCCTTGCTAGCTACCTTTTCATTTGTACTCCCTCTCTTCATGGAATTTATGTGTCTTTGTGGTGGGGCAGTGTGACCCAGATGTTTTGGGAGAATATTTTGGTGCTATTGTTATTCTATACCTTCTTACTAAATATCCCATTTCTAATTGCTAGTTGGTATCAACTGAATGTTAATGGGAACTGTCTGATTCAACTGATTGTTAATGAGAAAAATATTAGTCAGATCTTAGAACCCAAAGTAGCTTCAAGGTTTAGCCCAAAGGCTCTTAGTTCAGTAGTAGTCAACCCGTTGGGGACTCAACCTCCCAGGGCCAGTATAAGTTTGGGAAAAAACAGACGGGTATAATTTTTGATGGATTTTTCTTCTAACAAAATTGTTTATAAAAGCATAGCTTTGTTTCAGAAAGATCAGCCACGCTCTCCCTTTCCTGTGATTTCCCTCATTCCAAAATTATTTTCATCAAGGTTTGACACCAATAGTGGTAATGTGTGTTGGTGTTGCTCTCTTTGTTGTCTTTAGTGGAGTCACTATGATAGTGACAGGAGTGTTGTGTCATGATAGGAAATAAATTGACTTGAAGGAAGCAAACAGAGAGGAATAAAATGGAGCTTTTCGGATGGAGAAGAATAACCACTGGGATTTGGAATAGAGCTCTTAAAACATTTCCGTATCTGATTTCGAAGTGGACATGACCAGTAAGATCAGTAAGCTTGCAGATAATGCTTAGATCTTCCAGGCAGGAAAATGCTAAATTGACAAAGATCATCTGTGGGTTAATGTCATAAAGGTGTGAGAAGGAGCAAATTATTTATACCTGAGCTTTGGCGTGAGATAATATGATAATGGATTTAGGACAAAATAATCCAAACTCTACTTTTATGGTAATAAGTTTTGAGGTATCAAACTGACCACAACTTACCTTATCTTATAGTACCTTTATTTACTTCATATATAAATATACTGAGCTGCTTGCTTTTCTTAATTTATTGTCTTTTATTCCCTTCATGTAAAATATCCTTTCTATCTCATTCTCCCTTTATCCTCCTTTCACTACAATCCCTGTTAAAATTCTACCCTATACTTAAAAGTTTCACTTAAGTACCACTTCTTCAATGAAATTTAATCTGACCCTTCCAACTGGATATAATAGCTTTTTCTTCCACTCTTTACAGCATTGGGTGTGAATCTCTCTTATGGTTCTTACTTGTATTATAGTTATTAGCATGCACATCTTAACTCCACAAATAGGTAAGAATCTGCTTTTGGGCAGGGATGGCATTTAATTTCATCTTTGTGAAGAAAGATGAAATTGAATAGCATAGGATTTGACCATAATAGACACTCAATTGCTCAAAGAGTACATTAAGGATTGCAAAGTGCTCTCTCTATATATTATTTCCTTTGATGGTCACAACAGTCCTGTGAAATAGGTGTTATAATTATTGTTCTGGAGAGACTTCCAGAGGTTGAGCCAAGATGGTGGAGTAGAGAAAACACTCAAGTTTTCCTGACATTTCCCTCCAAACACTTTAAAATAAAGCCTCAAATCAAATTCTGGAACTTCAAGATCCAACAAATGGTTGAGGTGAGACATTTCTTTCATCCAAACCTTAGGAGGTTGGAAGGAGAGGTCTGTGACACAGAATTGGGGACTGGTCTGGAATTTAAATGGCACTAACACCAGCTATGGGCTTTGGAGGTAGCAACAGCAGCAGCAGAAGTTTCAGGAGCCTTTAAGCCAAAGATGGTAAGGGAATCTTGAAAATGGACAGAAAGAGATTACCAGTGGCTTCTGGGCACAGGATATGACACTGCTTGGAAACTCCATTGCTCATACCGACTTTCAGATCACTGTTCTGGGATGAAGAGCAATGCTTGTAGACCCAAGCAAGCAGGGTCCCTGAGGCACAACATAACTTTTAATTAAAAGGAAGCAGTGCCCTTGAGGAGCAATATCAGGGGGCCTTCTTGGGTAAAGACCAGAGTGCAGGCCAGGAGAGAAGTGACCACATTTCTCCTTTGGGTCACAACATCCTTGGAAGCACTGAAAACTTTGAAACCCCCAGAGCTAGCTCTGAAAACAGCAGCATGAAAAGATCTGAAGGTTAGGAGAGTTCCCCTGTCACTTCATCCTGGGATCAGAGCTCAACTTTAATATAAATTTCAAAGTTTAGAAGTAGGCTGGAAAAATGAGCAAACGACAACCAAAAAAACCTAACCATAACAAGCTACTTTCATGACAGGGAACCTCAAGATGCAAACACAGAAGATAATGATAGCAAAACAGCTGCAATGCCTCAAAGAAAAATAAATTCTATATAAACCCAACATGAATTCCTGGGACAGCTAAAATGATTTTAAATATCAAGTAAGAGTGGTAGAGGGAAAATAAATGACCTCAATGAAAGAAGATTATTAGAAGACAATTAACTATTTGGTAAAAGAGGCACGAAAGTACTGAATGAAATAACTCCTTAAGAGTCAGAATTGTGTAAGTAGAAGCTAATGACTCTATGACACATCAAGAAGCAATAAAAAAATTTAAAAATGGAAAAAAAAGAAAATGTAAAATATCTTGTTTAAAAAAACAACTAAGGTAGAATATATTGAGGAGAGATAATTTAAGAATTACTGGACTGCCTGAAAGTGACGATCAAAAAGTGCCTAGACACCATATTTCAAGAATGTATAAAGGAAAACTTCTGATATCCTAGAATTAGGGGATAACATAGATATTGGAAGTAACTACTGGTCACTACCTAAAAGAGATCCCAAAATGAAATATCCCTGGAATTTTATAGTTAATTTCCAAAACTCCCAGGTCAAAGAGAAAATATTGCAAACAGTCAAAAAGCAACCATTCAAATATCATGGAGTCAGGACAGTAGTTCTCAACCTGTGGGTCACCCCTTTGGGGATCAAACAACCCATTCACAGGAGTTGCCTAAGACCATTGGAAAACACATTTCCGATGCTCTTAGGAGCCGAGACACCGCTACTCTATCCGTCTCCAGGAGGGTTTGCCCACATGCAGATACGCTCACAT
Source organism: Pseudochirops cupreus (assembly GCA_028627135.1). NCBI lineage: Eukaryota > Metazoa > Chordata > Mammalia > Diprotodontia > Pseudocheiridae > Pseudochirops > Pseudochirops cupreus. The sequence goes on along the minus strand of CM053581.1, from coordinate 307,053,358 downwards.
ATGAGTATTAAAGGGTCACAGCATTAGGAAGTGAGAACCACTGAGTCAGGATTACATAAATCAGGATCACACAAGATTCAACAGCTATCACATTAAAGAAGCAGAGAGGTCTTGGAAAAATATATTTGTGAAGGAGGAAAAAACAAACTAAGATTACAACCAAATATAACCTAACCAGAAAAATGGAGTATAATCCTTTAAAGGAAAAAATAAACATTTAATGAAATATAGAACTTACAGGCATTCATGCTGAAAAGATCAGCAATAAATAGGAGATTTTACTTTCAAATATAACACTCAAGAGAAGCATAAAAAGGTAAATATGAAAGGAAAATTATAAGAGATGTAATAAGAATAAACCATTTTCTTTCCTCTATGGCAGTGGTTCTCAACCTGTGGGTTGTGACCCCTTTGGGGGTTGAATGAGGTTGCCTAAGACCATCAGAAAACACCTATATCCAATGGTCTTAGGAACCTAGACACTGCTCCTCTATCTGTCTCCAGGCGGGTCCGCCCACATGCCTATATGCCCACATATGAGTATTAAAGGGTCACAGCATTAGGAAGGTTGAGAACCACTGCTCTATAGGAAAATGATACATATAACTCCTAAGAATTTTATGATCATTCAGGTATTTAAAAGGATTCTTCATAGAAGGCTCAGGAGTGAGACAATTATGTTGAGGTGATAAAAATAATAGGTCATTGAGAAAGAGGGATGCATTGGAAGAAGGAACAAGGGAGAGGAAGAATGGAGAAAATTATCTCACATAAAAGAGGCATTCAAGGAAGAGCTTTTATAATGGAGTAAAAAATGAGAGGATGAGTAATGCTTGAACCTCAATCTCTTCTAAATTGATTAGAAAAAGAAGAAAATATATACATATATTTCTAATACACACACTCAATTGGGTTCATAAATCTATATTACCTATAGGGAAACAGGGTGGGGAAGGGGATAAGAGAAGGAGGAAAGTGATAAAAGGGAGGGCAGAATAAGGGAGTCAGTGGTCAGAAGTAAAACATATGCTTGAGAATGTAAGGGATAAAAAAAAGATAAAGAGAAGAAAATAGGATGGAAGGAACTACGATGATAATAATTGTTATTATGATTGGGATGAACTCACCCACAAAATAGAAATAGTAGAATGGATCAGAAACTAGAACCCCATGATATATTACTTAGGAGAGGCACACTTGAAAAATAGAAACACACAGAGTTAAAATAAGGAGCTAGAACAGAATCTATTATGCTTTAGCTGAATTTTATTTTTGAAGGCAGAGGTAGCAATCAGAGTATTAAAGCAAAAGCAAAAACAATTTGTTGGTGGTCAGTTAATTTCACTTATGTCCAACTCTTCATAACCTCATTTTGGGTGGGGTTTTTAATTTTTATTTTTTGGCAAAGTTACTGCAGTGGCTTGCAATTTTTTTCTCTAATTTTACAGATGAGGAAATTGAGGCCAACAAGTTTAAGTGACTTGCCCAGTGTTACACAGATAGTAAATGTCTCAAACTAGGAAAAAGCATGACAAAAATCATCTGGAAGAACAGAAGTTCAAGAATATCAAGGGAATCAATTAAAAAATGTGAAGGAAGGTAACTTAGGTAATTTAGGAGTATTAGATTTCAAAATACCTCGCAAAACATTAATCATCAAATCAATTCAATATTGTCTGAGAAATAGAGTGGTAGGTTAGTCAAATAGATTTAGTACATGCTACACAATAGTAAATGACCATGAAAACCAATGTTTAATGCACCTAAAGATTCAAGCTCTTGGGATAAAAACTCATCATATACTAAAAATTAAAGAGAAAATTGGAAAAACAATTTGGAAGATAGTTGACACAGACCAACCTCTTACACTGAATACCACAATAAGGTCAAAATGTGCACAGGATTTAGACATAAAGGGTGATATAAATAAATAAGGGGTAACATGGAAAATTTTACCTGTCAGATCTATGAACAAGGGAAGAATTTATGACCAAATAAGATATGAAAAGGATTGTGGTAAGTAAAATGGATAATTTTAGTTATGTGGAATTAAAAAGGTTTAGCACAAACAAAACAAATGTAGCTAAAGTTAGAAGAAAAAACAGGAAACTGGCAAAAAAAATATAATTTTCCTCTGATAAAGGAATCATTTCTCTGATATATAAGTGACTGAGCTAAAGTTACTTTAAAAATGTGAGTCATTCCTCGATTGAAACATGTTGAAAGGATATTAACAGGCAGTTTTAAGAAAAAGAAATCAAAACTATCAATAGTCACATGAAAAATGCTCTAAGCCAGTATTGATCAAAGAAATGCAAATTAAAACAACTCTGAGGTACCAACCATCAGCTTGGCTAGCATGACAGAAAAGGAAAATGATAAATGCTGGCAATGATGTTGAAAATAATGCTAATGTACAGTTGGTGTAGTTGTGAATTTGTCCAACCATTCTGGAAAAACAATTTGGAACTATGCCCAAAGTTCTATAGAACCATGCATGCCCTTTGACCCAACAATGCCACTAGTAGGTCTGTATCCCAAAGAGATCGAAGAAAAGCAAAAAAGGATCTTTTTGTACAAAAATATTTATAGTAGCCATTTTTAGGGTAGGCAAAGTATGAGAAATCAAAAGGATGCCCATTAGTTGTCGAGTGATTGAATAAGTTGTGACATATGAGTGTGATGAAATATTACTGTGCTATAAGAAAATGTGAATAGGATGGGTTTAGAGAAACCTGGGAAGACAAATGAACTTATGCAATTGTAGTGAGCAGAACTAGGAAAAAATTTTGTATTATATTTTATATGTATAAATTATATTATATAAACTACATATAATATATTATATCTTAATTATTATCAACTGCAAAAGCCAGCTCTTCTGATTCCAGACAATTCCAAAGAATTCACAGTGAAAGTGCTTTCTGCCTCCAGAAAGAGAACTGATAAACTCTGAATATAGATCGAAGCATGCTTTTTTCACTTTATTTATGTTTCTTGATTTTTATTATTTTTTATTTTCTCCAATGTGGCTAATATAGAAATGTTTTGTATTACTTCACATACATAATTGATATCATATTGCTTGCCTTCTTAATGAGTTTGGATGAGACAAGAGGGAGGGAGAGTATTTGGAACTCAAAATTAAAAGAATAAACAAGTAAAAATTTTAAAAGTTCCCATTTTGCAGATGAGAAAACTGAGGTGGTTGTATAGCTAGCAAATGTCTGAGGCAGGATTCAAACCTGGATCTTCTTGAACATGGAAGTCCAATTATTGGACTCAATCCATTATGACATTTAGACATAAAGGATGATGAGATAAGCAAATTAGCAGAGCAAGGACTTATTTTACCTGTCAGATCTATGGAAAAAGGAAGAAGTTATGACCAAACAAGAGACATAAAACATTATGAAATGCAAAATGGATAACTTTGATTACATTAAATTAAAAAGTTTTTGCAAAAGCAAAGCCAACGCAACTAAAATTGGAAGGGAAGCAGAAAGCTGGGAAACATTTTTTTTTATGGACAGTGTTTCTCATTTGTAAAATAAATAGAAAACGGAATCAATTCTATAAGAATAGAAGTCATTCCCCAACTGATAAATGGTCAAAGGATATGAACAGCCAGTTTTCTTTAGTGAAAAAATTAAAGCTATCTACAGTCATATGAAAATCTGCTCTAAATCACTACTGATTAAAGAAATGCAAATTAAAACAATTCCGAGGTACTACCTCACACCTATCTGATTGGCTAATATGACAAAAGAGGGGAATGATAAATATTGGAGATGTTGGAAAATTGGGACACTCATACATTGTTGGTGGAATTGTGAACTAATCCAACCATTCTGGAGAGGAATTTGGAACTATGTTCAAAGGGCTATAAAACCATGCATACATTCTGATTCATAAATATCACTACTAGGTCTGTATTCCAAAGAGATCATAAAAAAGGGAAAAGGACCCATACAAATAAAAATATTTATATCAGCTCATTTTGTGGTGGTAAAGAATTAGAAATTGATGAGATGTCCATCAATTGGGAGAATGGCTGAACAAGTTGTGGTATATAAATGTAATAGAATACTATTGTGCTATAAGAAATGATTTCAGAAGAACCTGGAAAGAATTGAACTGATGCTGAGTGAAGTGAGCATAACCAGGAGAACATTGTATACAGTAACAGTAACATGTGATGATCAACTTTGGTAGATTTAGTTCTTCTCAGCAATACAATAATCTAAGATGATTCCAAGAGATTTATGATAGAAATTGCTATCTACATCCAGAGACAAAACTTTGGGATCTGAATGCAGATCAAAGCATACAATTTTCTCTTTTTTTTTTCCTTGTGGTTTTTTTTTTTCCTTTTGTTCTGATTCTTCTTTCACAACATGACTAATGTGGAAATGTTAAAAATGATTGTACATGTATAGCCTATATCAAATTGCTTGCTGTCTTGTGGAGGAGAGAGGGCAGAGAGGGAAGGAGCAAAAAAATTGAACTCAAAATCTCATAAAAGTGAATATTGAAAACTAACTTTACATGTAATTGGAAAAAAAAATGCTCCTAAGTGGAAAAACTCCATTGTGTCTTACCATATCAATACATGTTTGGTCCTTTGTATAAGATTTTAACCTGTGGCAAAAATGAGCAAGGGAAGAATGCAATTCCAGATATTATCATGAAGACTATTAAGAACAAATGAGCAAAGAGAGCAAGAACAGATCCACAATTTGGGCATGTAACTTAAATAAAACTAAAAAAAACAGTCAAAACAATAAATAACATTAGCAAAATTGCAGGATATGAAAAAAAGTCCCCAAATCAGCTGTATTTCTATTTGTTACCAACAAAACTAAGCAGGAGAGAAATTCCATTTAAAACAATCGAAGATGGCAAAAAATATTTGAGATTCTACATGCCAACACACACACAGGAACTATGTGAACACAATTACAAAACACCCTCTACACAAGTATGGATCTAAACAATTGGAAAAATAGTAATTGATCATGTGTTGCTGAGGTAATATAATGACAATACTACCTAAATTAATTTACTCGCTGAATAACATACCAATCAAACTACCAAAGATCTCAAACTATACAACAAAGCTATAATCATCAAAACAATTTAGTGCTGGAAAAGAAATAGCTTGGGAGATCAAAGGAATAGACTATGAACATAATCTATAGAAGCAAATGAGTATTGGTTGTTGTCCTTCATTCTTGAAGAGGACCAAAATGACATCACTATGCTAGAGTCTTAGTGCTTAATAAATCCAAAGATCCAAGCTTTGGGGGCAAGTACTTACCATTTGACAAAAAAGAAATACTTGGAAAAATGGAAGATAGTCTTGTAGAAAGTAAGCATAGACCAACATCTAACCCCATACTACAATATAAGGTCAAAATGAGTACATGATTTAGGCATAAAGGTGTTATAAGCAAATTAGGGGAGCATAGAAAAAATGACCTGTCTCTTCTATGGATAGGGGTTCATGACCAAAAAAGTGATAGAGAGGATTACAGGAGGTAAAATGGATAATTTTCATTGTATTAAATTAGAAAAAAAAGTTTTGCACAAACAAAACCAATGAAGTCAAAGTAAAGCATGGAATTGGAGAAAATAACATGATTTACAAAATGTTTCTCTGATAAATGTCTAATTTCTCAAATATATGGAGAACTGAACAAAATTTATAAGAATAAGTACCATTCCCCAATTGATAAATAGTCAAGGGTAGTTTTAAGAAGAATAAATTAAAGCTTTTAATAGTCATGTGAAAAATGACATTCTGAGGTACCACCTATCATGTTGGTTAAGATGACCAAAAAGAAAAATGATAAATGCTGGATGTAATGTGGGGAAAATAGATACACCAAAGCATTGTTGGTAAGTCTGTGAATTAGTCCAGTCATTCTGGAGAACAATTTGATTCTATGGCCAAAGGGTATAAATCTATGGATACCATTTGGCCCCAAATTACTGCTACTAGGTCTATACCCCAAAGAGATAAAAGAAAAAGGAGATGGACCCATATATGCCAAAGTATTTACAGCAGGTCTTTTTGTTGTGGCAAAGAATTGGAAACTGAGGGGATGCCCAGCAACTGAGGAATGGTTAAACAAGTTATGATATATGATGTGATGAAATACTATTGTGCTGTAAGAAATAATGAAGTAGATGGTTTTGGGAAAGCCTGGGGAACCTTATATGAACCGATATAAAATGAAGTGAGCAGAACCAAGAGAACAATTTATACAGCAATAGCAATATTGTAACAATAATCATCAATAAATGACTCACTAACTTCATGTAATCTATGACAATTCCAAAGGGACTCTAATGAAAAATGACACACACCTCCAGAGAGAGACCCAATAAACTCTGAGTGGAGTGAAACATTAAAAACAAAAATTCTTCCTTTTTTTGTAGCATGCCTAACCTAGGAAAATTTTTTTGTATTATTTCATATGTATAATGTTATTATATTTCTTGCCTTATCAGTTATTGGAGTTCAAACAGGTAGGCAGGAGAGAATTTAGAACTGAAAATAAAAATAAAAAATACTTGAACCAATGCAAAACCAATAAAAAAAATCCTTTGTTATGCGTTTGCCAAAGAAATGACCACATGGGGAAAATAAAAGTCCTATCTAGGATATAGTACACAAAAATATATGAGTGCTAAAATAGTTCATCATGTAGCAGAAACAGCCTAGGTGTTGGATCCAGAGAACCTGAGTTTGAATCCCCATCTTGTTATTTACTACATTTGTGATTTTGCTCATCTGTGGACCTTATTTGTTTTTTCCCTTTTCTTTTTCTTTTTTTTTGCAGAGTGAAGGCAGGGCAATTGGGGTTAAGTGACTTACCCAAGGTCACACAACTAGTAAGTGTTAAGTGTCTGAGGTCAGATTTGAACTCAGCTCCTCCTTGACTCCAGGGCCCGAGCTGTATTCACAGTGCCACCTAGATGCCCCTGGACCTTATTTCTTGCGTATAAACTGAGTGAGTTGAGCTATATGAATGCTAATAACTGTTTCAATTCTAAATTTTATGATCGTATGTTTTAGGTAGACTTATTCATGTAACAAATGTTTATTAAGCACTTATTATGTGCAGTGTGCTATACAAGGCACTAATGGAGACAGAAAAATATATGCTGTAGTACATCCTTTCAAAGAACTTACAGTCTTGTAAGTGTAGCCTTGTAAGATGTATACTTACTTCTTGTTGTTGTCGTCGTTGTTCATCCCATGTTACAGAGATTTCCAGTTTCACTGGTCTGAGTACTCTTGTCATTAACTGACTTCTACCATGTTGCAGTTTTTGAGGGCTGATATGATTCTAAATAATTCATCATATTGACGTCAACCTGGTGAAAAACCTCTCTGAACTTAGCTAGGTTGGTCCTCAATAAAAATGTAGTACATCACTGAACTAATACTTAAAGCCTCTCTACCTTAACAGAACCTGCCAGAGTTGAGCTGGCATGATGCTTGGGAACCTAGCACCACCTCTATACCCATAAGAAGGCTTCAAAATAGGAATTTAATAAAAGAAGATAAGTACTGGGGAATCCTAGATTTAGAGTTCAGAGGGATCTGAGGGATCATCTAGTCATACCAACTCATTTGAGAGATGAGGAAACTGATGCATAGAGATGGGACTTGGGCAAGATTGTTGTCCTTTGTTCTTGGAGAGGACCAATGACATCAGGAGGGTGATGTCTTGACTTGCAGAGTGAATTGGATTTAAGTGAGGCAGAGCTGTGCAAAGTCATCAGCCTCACTCCCTCCTCCAGAGTCATCAGAGTCCAGTGGAAGGACAAAAGTCAAGATAACAAGTGATGGCCCAATCTGTAAGATCACTCAAATAATAAGTAGAAGAGTTGAGATTTGAACCCAGATCCTTTGACTCTAAACTTATCACTCCTTCCAATTCACTTTGCTGATGCCAAAGGCTATGCCATGTTAAAGATTTATTATTTGATTGATAGAACTCCTTCTACTGAAGCAGATCTTAAAACAAATTATATAAGCTTTAGATAATTGCCTAAAGTTCATAGAATTTAAGTGACAACCATACTCACATAAATAATAAGGATAACAGGTGAGACTTAAAATAAGTTCTTCTTGACTCTGATCCCAGAACTCTATTTCATCTTACCTTTCACTTCCAATATATATATGTTTATGTCTTATTTAAATAGAAAGCTATACAGTGTCATGAAATCAGTTTAGTGGAAGAAGGAAACAAGCATTCATTAAGCACCTAGTATATGCTAAGTGCTGTGCTAAGTGATTATATTGTCTCATTTTATCCTCTCAGCAAGTTTGGCAGGTAAGTGCTTATTTTACAGTTGAGAAAAGTGAAATTGAAGAGGTTAAGTGCCTTGCCCAGAATTACACAAATTATAAATGTCTGGAGCTAGATTTGAATTTAGGTCTTTATGACTTAAAGTCTAGCATTCTATATGCTGTTCTGCCTAACTGCCTGGAGGTCACTCACACACATACACGTATAATATGTATATATGTATATGTGTGTGTGTGTGT
>CM053581.1:307017192-307044289 GCA_028627135.1 Pseudochirops cupreus | reverse complement strand
ATAATAATACTTGTTCACTATGGAATGAATTCGTGCTGAAAAACAACATTGCAATAGCATCCGATAACTCTCTACAAAGCCCAGAAAATGCCCAGAAATTTGAAGTTAACACTAAAATTTCACTTGTTGGATCCCACAGCCTCGAAACCAGACAGCTGTTTCTATGTCACTGAATATTAGCTGTAATTAAGGGTCAGTGCTTAGAAGAACAGTAGACAATCAAGTTGAATTGGGACAAATGAAGGGACCAAAAGAGAAGTGAGGTATTTGTTTTATTCCTGAGTATCATCTCCAATCATCCCAATTTAACAAACATCTGTAAATGCTTCTTACATTAAATGTATCATTCCAATATTCCCTATTAATCCACTCCCACTGAGCTCTCCTTTTTTTGAGTTCCTATTGGATTTCTGTGTCATGGGATCATAAATTTGAGGTTGGAAGGAACCTAAGAGGTCACCTATTCCAACTCCCTCATTTTGCAGATGAAGAAGCTGATACCCAGGGAGATGGAATGATTTATATGTCTTATGAACAATAAATATTAGAGCTGATATTCAAATTCAAATCCTCCAATTCTAAATCAAGTAATCTTTCTATCACACTACACTTCCTTTTCAATGAGAGAAGGATTTGATTTTCTGTTTTGATGGTTCCTGCAAGATACTCTACCCCAACGTACAAGAAGTCTTACTGAATGAATCTTGAACTATATTCAAAATATTGAAAGATGTGGTAAACATGTTTGTGAAGCTGCTTGCCAGTGGTCGTGTGGTCTGCGAATGATGGCAAAGAACATCAGAGGTGCAGGAGGACCAGCACACTAGAAACATTCTGACATGTCCAAATGGGATAAGGATGACTAAAAGCTATGTTTGTGTCATGCACAGTGGTCCTTCCCAGGGTAATTTAATTTAATTCACTAAACATTTAAGTGCTTATTGGATCCAAAGCCTGTGTTGTCATGGGGAGCTCCAATGTTTTTCTTGTTCTCTATGACCTCACAACTTAGCAGGGGGTGATAACATATGTAAATAGGGATATGGATTGCCCAGAGCCATACAGTGTGTGTTAGAGAAGAGATACTTGAATTCAGGTTTTCCTGGCTCCAAGGCCAGTTTGCTATTCATGACTGCCTCTCAAAGCCACCTCCAAACCACTACTATTACTAATTCGAAATGAAACAAAACAAAGCAATAACTAACATTCGTATCGTGCTTTAAATTTTGCAAAGTGCTGCCAGCCTACTGGATCCTCACAAAAACCTGGGGAATTAGGTGTTATTGTTATTCCCGTTTTACAAATGAGGAAACTGAGGCACAGAGAGGTCACGTGACTTTGCTAGGGTCATGCAACTACTAAGTATCTGATTCAGGATATGAACTCAGGGTTTTCTAACTCCAAGTCCCACATTTTAACCATTGTGCCACCTGGCTATGAGCTCCTTAAGGGGCAAAGACTACGTTTTGTAAGCTTCATTGTATTCTTTCTTTTCATCTACAATGTGGGCAAGACAGTAACCATTCAGTAAATACTCACTGAATTACCACTAGTAAGAGAGCAGCAGGGGATGAGTCACAAACAGTATTTCACCTAAATGTCATATGCCTCTCATATTTTTTTTTAAAAATTCTGAACTTTTTACATTATTTTGCTTAATGTGTTCTATATTTGATTTGGGCAGGAACTTCATTAAGTTATAAGATTTTCAGAAATAAACCATCTAATTGCAGGATGCAGAGACCTTTAAAAATTGGGAATATTTAAAATTTCTGTTTTCTATTTAATTTTAAACATTGTCTTAGCTGATAGAAATGGAGAGGTTCTTATTGACAGCTCATTAGAGCTTCAGGACTGAAAAAAGAGCCTTAAAGACCACCTAGCCAACAAAACTACATTTAAAAGTTTTATTGATATCTTTATTTTTAAAATCATCTTTATTTCCTAATACATATTTCCCTCTTTCCTGTCTAGTAAGCCATTCCTTGTACCGTAGAACAAAAAGGAAGATTTTTTTTTAAATAACTCAGTCTACACGAAGTTCTGTACTTGCAATCTCCCACTTCTACAAAGACAGAATAGAAGTGCATGTTCTCCTCCATTCTTTGGGGTCAAGTTTGGTCATTAAAATGACACAGCATTCATTTTTGTCGTTCTTTTCCTTTTTATTATTGTAGTCAGTGTGTATATTGTTTTCCTGGTTCTAATTACTTCAGCCTGCATCAGTTCATTAATGCTTTTCATATTTCTCTGAATTTTTCACATCATGTAGTACAATGCAACATTCAATTACATTAATGCAACTAAATTTTGCTTAGTTTTTTTTCGGTTGCTGCAACCTTGTATTTTAAAACTGAGAAAATGGAGGCCAAGGGAAATGAAGTGATTGTCTCAAGGTCACACATGGCTCAAGGTGACAGCTGTCTCATTTATGTTGCTGTTGTTCAGTCATTTTCAGTCATGTCTGACTCTTTGTGACCTTATTTGGGTTTTTTCTTGGCACAGATACTGGAGTGGTTTGCCAGTTTCTTCTCTAGCTTGTTTTACAGATGAGGAGACTGGAGCAAATATGGCTAAATAAATTGCCCAGGGTCACAAAACTAGTAAGTATCTGCGGCCTGATTTGAACTCTGGATGATGAGCGTTCCTGACTCCATTCCTGGCACGCTACCCACTCCACCAACTAATATGGTTATTTCTTTCATCAGTAAGGATCACAATCAATCATTGCCTAAATAAATAGCCTTCATGAGTTGCTCTGTCAGGGTAAGTTGGTTTTCCATTTTCCAGGGCTCTAAGTCTAGAAGGGACTTCAAGAGTCATGTAGTCTAGTTCAGCATCTTTACTTTATAGATAAGGAAACTAAGATCCTGAGAAGTTAAGTAAATTAGGTCACAAGGGCACTAAGTAGCCAAGCTTAGATTTGACTTCAAGTCCAGCATTCTAACCGCTATGCTACACAGCTTTCTCACACACATATATGCAGATCCTTGAATGGTAGTCTGGTCCCAGAAAGGTCATCAAAATCTTTTTTTTTTTTAATGACTTAGTAGGATATATCAGAGTTTGTGTTGTGTTGATGGTGCCCTTGAGGATTCATCTGTCCTCATGAGGCATCAGAGGAAGATTTCCATGACTTCGTTTGACCTCCAATCTCATCAGTGTGGGGAGCTCTCTCTCCACATACATTAGGTCAGTTACGCTTTTGTAATTTATACTTATAGAGAATTGCTCCAGACACTGAGAAGGTAAGTGAGTTGCCTGAAGACAGGAAGCTAGTACGGGTGCTCAGGGGAGGGTCTTAAGATATCTTCCTGACTCCAAGGCCAGTTCTTTATTTGTTATGCCATTCTGCACCTCAGATTTGATGACTCCCATCGACTAATTTGAGGCATTTATTTTCGTTTCACTTGAACATGATATAAAAATAATAATCACAATTGTCATTGCCTGGCTTTGTTAGGCACTGTGTGAGGTTCTCCTGTGTCACACCTGGCACTGTGTTGAGGTTCTCCTGTCACCTTATCAGTGTTTTGTCTCTTCTCTCCTGCCTCCTAAGATGCGCTTTGTTGGGGAAATACAGTGCACATTTATCTAAGTAGCAAGGTGAATCCAATCATTGGGTATGTGCAGCTGGTAATTTTTTTTCTCTCCAAACTTTCCTGCTGTGATGGGAGGGCCCATAGGTATTTAGCCAGCTTTACCTTGGGCTAGGTGAAAACAGTGTTTGTCGTGGATGCTAACAGCTGCTTAGAATGTGTAATCATAGTCCTATGTTTTTGCCCTGCTGAGCTTTCTTTGGAAAAGCTTACAAGAAAAGAGAAAGCTGGAGTCATTTTTCCAAATGAACTGAGTTCATGAGCAAGGCTTTCCAAATACCCAGAAAGAAATACATTGTACTTTAAAAATATTTTTTTAAATGAGTATTTTTGGATTTTGATTTTACTTTTATTTCCAAGTCTGTCCTTCTTCCTCTATTTCCCAGAGAATCATCTCTTTTATTATATTGATTTTAAAAGGTATAATTATGTTATGTATTATATTTTTAAAAATTAGTAAACATTATTATCTCTCTCTCCCACTTTCCACCTCCTCATTCCCTGAAAGAAATAAAAAGGAAACAAAAACCTTGTAATATATGTGCAATTAAGTAAAACAAATTCTTATGTTGGCTTTGTCCAAAAACTCATGTTTCTTTCAACAATTGCTTTTACCAAATGAAAAAAGAAAGAGGAAGGAGGAAAAACAATTTAGTAAAACTAACCAACATATTAATGCAGTCTGACAGCGTTTTCAGTGTTCCCTGCCCATAGTCCCTCACCTCTACAAAGAAGCCAGGGTGGTACCTTTTCTCCCTTTTTCTCCAGGTCCAAGTTTGATCATTAGTGCTGCATAAATCTTAAAATACAATTTTAAAGAAATTAAGCCTTTCAAGGTTGTTAGTATTTAGCGCAAATTTAAGAGTGGACTTTTCTGTCCTTTGCTTCTCTTTCCCCCCACCTGCTCCAAACAAATTTTCTTTATCTATTGCATTTGGGTAGATGTGAATTTCTAAAGCTAGGCCAGGAGATGATCTGAGGAATGCCTGGAGGAAAGGCTCAATGATGGCTTATAGAATACAACCTGTAGTTTTCCATTCCTATAATACCAGTGATTGGAGCCAGTTCATTTAGCCGCCTTAATTTGCACAGATACTCATGTAAGGAGGAAGAGCCCACCTTAATCAAAATGCTGCCCGAGCCCAAGTGAGTTGCTATTAAAAGCCCAGTAATGACTCGTATCAGTTTATGCAGATTTGCACGGCCAGGGTTACTCTGTGTCTGGCACTTGGCAAAGCGAAGATAACATTTAAATCAGGCACTAAGTGTAATTAAGTACTACCCTTCAGCACATCTCTCCTTTTAGGACATTTTTATACACCATGATTTAAAACATGACAATTGGGTGAGATTAAAGCAGCAAATTGTGCCCATAAAACAAGCCCCTGAAAATAGCAAGGGACTATAAAATTTTATAAAGGGAATACAGCACATGCCTCCAATCCGATAAAACTTTTGTGAGCTAGGAGATTAACTGTGAAATAAAAATAAGCCAATACAGTATGGGTAACATTCAGACTATAAATTGCTTGTTATTGTTTGGTATAACTTTTATTTTCTCTCCCCAAATGGCTCCTTAGCATCTTAAGAAAATCCCATGAAAAGCACAATTAATTAACTTTTGGAAGGATTGGCCCAGACCAAAAAAAAAAAAAAAGAAAGATGGGGATGTGATTGTAAGGAGCCAGAAGGGGGCAAATGTGGAGGGTAAAAAAAGAGAGATGGTCTTTTGTCTCTGAAAAGATTTTGTGCTATGGTAGAAGGAGCATTGAATTTAGGACCTTGGTTCAAATCCCAGTTTGGACAGTCCCTGGCTATATGATTCTGAGCAAATTACTTATGCTTTCTGAATCTCTGTTTCCTGGGGTTAATAATACTTTTGCTACCACACAGAGATATAGTCATGAAAGTGTTTTGTGTAAATTAGAAATGGCAATCTTGAGCTATTATTAAAAGTGTATAATTGGTTCTGCTACACCTTGATTCCTGGTTCTCTTCCCTCTCTTTTACATCCTGTCTTTTGTAAAGTTAGAAACTCTTTCCAAACCTCTCAAAGTTTCTATGGCTATCTTTGAAAAAAAACTGTGTGTGTATACATACATACATACATACATACATAATAACATTTATTTTTTAAATAAATCAAAATTCCTGAAAAAGCTGGACTTCAGTTATTGTGAGTAAAGAATACCCTGAAGTGATTGTATTATTTGAATTTACATTGTAAATTTCTATTGAACTGAAGCCAAATGCCATATTAACAATTATTATGTTTTACATAATTATAAAAGTGCAACCACTTCAAGGGATTTATTATTTGCACTAATTGGGATCTAGCTGTACTAGCAAATTCTTAAAAGTAAAAGGAATTATGCCAGAAAAAATAGAAAAGTACATAATATTGATAGGGTGTAAAACTTTTTTTAAACCATATCTTGCATAGGTATAGTTTAATGGAAAGTGTAGAATGGTGCTTTGCATGATTGTTTTTCTAGGTTTGGTTTTTTCAAATCAAGTAGACTGGGTGACATTATTTCTTGCAAAATGATTCAAGAAGTAGCTAGATTTCTTGCAAACAATCATCTCATACATCAGGATTAAATTGACTAGAACATATTCTGGCTTACTAGAATTGACTAAAGTCATCAAATCATTATCTTCTATGTCACAGAATGTTAGACCTCCAACTCAAGAGTATGGAATGAGCTAGAAGGGACTTTAGAACATATAACATCAGAGCTAAAAGTGTTCCTGAAGACATGGGATAGAATATAGAATATCATATGTAAATTAGACCTAATCTCTATAGAACAAAATTTGTCGGAGTTGTGAAGAGATCTTAGAACACATAATATTAGCAATGGAAAGAATCCTAGGACATATAATTTCAGAGTTTAGAACAAAGACTGTTAGATCCAGAAGAAAACAGAACAAAGGTTGTCAAAACCATAAGGGATATTCAAATATAAAACATAAAATGTATATGTGGAAGGAAACTTAGAAGGGACCTTTGAGTTTAGAATGCTGGGAGGGACTTTTAGGTTCAGAGGTGTCAAACCCACAGCAAGGGATTCAGTGTCGCTTACCAGATTCCAATGTAAAAGGGAAAGAAACACAAATTCAAGTAAACAGTAGTCCACAGATCATGTCAGGTAGTTGTATAAGTGAATGTGTGGTCTGTAAAGATCTTTATATGTGGCTTAGTGGACATTTCTATTTGAGTTTCATACTATCGTCTTAGCTGATTGAACCTATCATGTCTCAGTTGACAAGTATATTAGGAGAGGAAATATTGGAATTAAAGAGAGGGAGCCAATACTTGCAAAAACAGCCTAGTCTGTCTCTTCATTTTTCAGAGGAAGAAACTAAGGCCTATATTAAATCCATGTGTTTTTTTTCTCCTATGACTTTAAGGCAGCGGTTCTCAACCTGTGGGTCGCGACCCCTTTGGGGGTCGAACAACCCTTTCACAGGGATCACAGGGGTCACCTAAGACCATCAGAAAACATGTTTTTCCGATGGTCTTAGGAACAAGACACCGCTCCTCTATCCGTCTCCAGGCGGGTCCACCCACATGCAGATACGCCCACATACAAGTATTAAAAGGTCACAGCATTAGGAAGGTTGAGAACCACTGCTGTATTTTCCCTATATGACTTATTTTGGTGATCAGGGTGCTTTGATTCTTTAGATTTCCACATTTAAATAAAAGCATGGGAAATGTTTATGTACTTCATTTTGCAGGTGTTGATGTTTGCAGATGAGGGATCTGAAATAATTTTGGTTAGGGAGCAGGTTGGGAATTCAGAAACCGTGAATTCTGATCTATTAATGTTGCTCCTTGTTTTGACTAATTAGGTTATTTAATCACCCACTAGTAGTTCAGTTCCTTAATTCTAAAATAGGTACAAAATAATGAAAAGCTCATCAATAGACTCAAATCTATGATGGAAGCATGCTTAGTAAAACGTTTGAGTTAAATTGTTTTTGAAATTTTACCCTATGCTATAAACCTAATTTTGAGGTGTTAGAATAAGAACAGAAGTAAAGAAAGGGGCAGGTATGAATTATAGAAATCTTAAAAAGGAAAGAAGAATTTTTGTTACTGCTATGTTGCAAAGAGTTTTAGACTTGGAACTAGGAGTTATAAGTTCCAGGCTCAGCTCTGCTGCTCAAATACATTACAATGGGAAAGTCATGGAATCTTTCTGAACCTCAGTCTCCTCATCTATCAAATTAAGATAATATTGATCCAACTGACAGGGTTTTGAGGAAATAATTTTGTGAGCAACTATATATAATATACATGTAGAATGTAAACTCCCTGAGGGCAGGAAAAAGTTTCATTTTGTTATTGTACCCTAAGTCTCTGGTACAGTTCCTGATAATATTAGTTTTAAATAAAGGCTTATTGACTGATTAATAACAATGTTAATTTTTGCTGAGTAATATCAGTAGGTTACAGCATAATTTCATTGAGAGAGGCAACATGGTAGCATGGATATTATGCTAGACTTGGATATTGTAAGGTCTGGGTTCAAATTCTGCCTATGTTGCTTTTAGCTTTGTGACAATGGGCAGGCAAATGTCTTTACTTCTCTGAATCTCATTTTCCTAATTTATAAAATGGGAATCATAATATCTGTACTGCCTACCTCATGAATTATTGTGAGGCCTAAAGAACATAAATTATACCAAGTACTTACTTTGCAAATTTTAAAGTCCTATATGCATATGTTATTGTGGTTACCATGTTCTTATCTGCAATGTACTTTTTTTTTCCATTTTGTCAATTGTAATTTTGAAGGAATTGTTCAGTTTTCCTTCTATCTCTATTATTTCACTTTGAAGATCCTTCTTGAGCTCTTGAAGAAGGGTTTTTTGAACTTGAGATCAGTTCATATCCCCCTTTGTGGTTTCAGCTGTGGGTATATTGACCACGTTGTCCTCTCTTGAACTTGTGTTTTGGTCTTCCCTGTCACCAAGATATTTCTCTATAGTTGTATTTTTAAAAATTCTTCTTGCTCATGTTGTTTGCCTTTTTTTCTGGATTTTAAATTTTATCTCTGCTTCTGGGACTCAGAGGGCATTGTCCCAGATTCTAGTGCTGTGGGCGAGGGGCCTGGTTACTGGCCTTAGACACTGGCAGTTAGATGTTGTAGTTGTCTGGTAGTTTACCTTGTATCGAGTTGGAGATGGTGTGTGCCTAGTGTTGATACTTGTGTGCTCTTCTGCCCTGGGGCTCAGGATCTGCTGGTTTGCTGAGGTGGAGCTTGCTGCTGGCTTGCTAGGACACCTCCTGTACTGTACTGGTCCCCTTCTGCCACAACAAAGGGACCTTTCTCCTTAATCTCCCTAGCTTCCTGATCTGTAAGACTGCTATGCCCCATCTTTCTGTTGACTCCACTATTCCAGGACTTTTCCTGGGGCAATATTCTCTGGATTTTTCAAGGTCAATAAGAGAGGGTGAAAGCAACTTACTGTTTACTCCTCCATCTTGGTGCCTGGAAGTTTAAATAGGTGACTTTCAAACATTCAGTTTATGGACTGATAAGCCCAGGAGCAGCTGTTGCCACTGCCACAGGCCCTTTGCAGGACTGTACTTTTCTCTTTCCTTGTTCTAACAGACTTCTCCCTCTACCCTCCCTGATCTCAGACTGAGAAGTCTGGGAATCACCACTGCTGCCAGTGATTCAGTCCCCTGGGGGTCTGCCCTTATCTCACTGTGGCCAGTTCTGTACTGGTACAGTCCACCCACTAGACTGTACTCTGACAGCCCAGTGCAACCAACAGACCCTTTCAGGTTGTCTTGGGCTGGAAATCTGCCGCGCTCTCTCTTTTTTGTGGATTCTGCCACTCTAGAATTTGTTCAGATTCACTTTTTAAAAGTGATTTGAAGGGGTTTGAGGGGGAGCTCAGGTGAGTCCCTGCTTTCATCCTGCTGTCTTGACTCCACCCCCACCATGTTCTTACCTCTTACTTTTATGGGGCTCAGACAGAAATAGTGCTCAGGCAAGTCACTACTTTGTTAATGTTCTTTTATGTTTAATGTTTTGTTGACTATTTCAGAGGTAGAGAAAGTGGCTGTTGTTTATAAAATGTACCAGAGTAAGCTCATTTTCTGTAGACTCACTGAAAATATTTGAGAAAACCGGATGAGAAACTATTGATATTAGGCACCTTATCCTGGCCCCATATGGTTTTCATTTTTTTGAGGGGGGGTGAGGCCTTTATATTTGTAGTTTGGAAATTATTATTTATTGTTATGACATCAAATAAAACCATATTTTTTATCCTTCCTGATTTTTTAAAACTTACATATATAAAGAAATGACAGAAGATATAACAACTAGGAAATGTATCATCAGAGAAGATGGACTGATAAAACATCAAGAGGGAAAAATAGTTCCATGAAAAATGATAAACGTGAGGAATTTTGAGAAGCTTGGGAAGACGTAATAGGAGCTTGGTGAGTGCTTTTAGATTGATTGACAGATGAAGGGAACAATAAAATTGAACATCAGGCAATTATAATGACCTATCTTGGCCATAGAGAACAAATAAGGAAATGTATGCCCTCCCCGTCCCCGCGCCTGGACGTGCTATCACGTGCTATCACACGCTTCCACGTGCCAATAATGCTACCACATGACTATACACATGTATACATGCCTCCACATGCCACCACATGCCTATACATGCCTATACACACCACCACATGCTACCACACACTTATACACATTTATACATGCTACCACACACTACCACATGCTACCACACACTTATACACACTACCACACCCTTATACACAGTTCCACATGCTACCACACGCTATCACATGCTAATACACACTTATACAATCTTATACATGCTTATACACAATATCACATGCTTATAGGTGCTCATACACACTTATACACGCCACCAAACACTTATACACCCTTATACACACTTATAAACCCCTATACACGCTTATACATGCCTATACATGACTATACATGCCACCACACACCCCCACAAGCCTCCACATGACACCACAAGCCTACACATGCCACCACACACACCACCACACGCCAACACACACCTATACATGCCTATACATTCCTATACACACCACCACATGCCACCACACACCTCCACATGCCACCACACACCACCGCATGCCTATACATGCCTACACACACCACCATATGCCACAACACACATACACGCACCACCATGAGCCACAACATACCTACACACACCACCACAAGCCACTACACTCTTACACATACCTACACACGCCTCCACAGGCCATCACACAGCACCACATGCCTATACACACCTACACAGACTGCACACACCACCACACACTTCCATGCACCACCACAAGCTACTACACTCTTACACACACCTACACATGCCTCCACATGCCACCACACACCACCACACGCCTATACATGCCTACACAGCTTACGCACACCACCACACACCACCACATGCCTATACATGCCTCCACACACCTCCACACGCCACCACACACCTCCACACGCCACCACAAGCCATTACACTCTTACACATGCCTCCGCACGCCTCCACATGCCTCCACACACCTCCACATACCACCACACACCTATACATGCCTACACACACCACCACATGCCACCACACACCTCCACACGCTTATACACACCCACACGTGCATACACACACCACCACACACCTCCACATGCCACCACATGCCTATACACAGCTATACATGCCTCCACATGCTTACACACACCACCACACACTGCCACATGCCACCACATACTACCACACTCTTATACATGCTTCCACATGCTACCACACGCTTCCACACACCTCTACATGCTCATACACACTTATACATGCCTCCATATGCTTATACACACTTATACACACTTCCACACACTGTCAATGGTACCACACGCTACCACACCCTTATACATGCTTATACACACTACCACATACTTATACACACTACCACACACTGCCACACCCGTATATACACTTACACACGCTTATACACACTACCACATGCTATCACACGCTGATACACACTTATGTAATCTTATACACGATATCACACACTTATACGCGCTCATACATGCTTATATGCGCTACCATATGCTTATACATGCTACAACATGCTTCCACATGCTTATACACACTTCCACATGCTACCATGTGATATCACATGCTAGCACACACCCACACACTTATACGTGCTATCACATGCTTATACACGGTACCGCCCACTTATACACGGTACCACCTGCTTGTACATCATACCACATGCTTATACACACTTATACATGCTACCACACACTTATACACACTACCACACACTTGTACTCCTTATACATGCTACCACACACTTATACATGCTTTTACACACTACCACACACTTATACATGCTTTTACATGCTACCACACACATATACTTACTTATTCATGCTACCACATGCTTATACACACTACCACATACTTATAATGCTACCACATGCTTACACATGCTACCACATGCTTATATGCACTTCATTTTACTTGGAAGTTTTTGGTGTAGGAATACATATGTATTCCTGTGCATATATATGCCCCTATGTAGACACATGTGTATGTATGCATATACATGCACATACACACTTATACATGCTTATATATGCTTATACATGCTTACACACACTTACACACACTTACACTCACTTACACATGCTGCATTTTTCCTGGAAGTTTTTGGTGTGGGAGTTCTGACTGTGTAGTCCCCAAAAAAGGAACCTAAAGTCGAATTGCTAGGCTACTTTGCTTCCTTTGCCTGCTCATGTTGCCAGTCAGTTACTTGACTTTTGGATTCAGTAGCATTCTGCTTTCAGAGGGGAAAGTTTTGTTCCAAATTGCTTGGGTTTTTAAGTGCTGGGGCTATTAGGAGGCAGCCATCTCTGTAGCCCCTGCCAGCTTTGGCTCACTGATCACACACCTCAGGACCACTACCCAAGACCATGATCCCAATCCAGGCCAGTTAAGGCAAGAGCACTTAGCCTCTGGATGATTGCTTGGCCCCCGTGCTGATAATTCTGGAAACCACCACAGTTGCAGGTGATCCATTCTCCTGAAAGCTCCAGCCATGGCTTGTTCTGGCCACCCTATGTCTCCAGAGGTGGGTTCATGCGCTGCTGGTCTGGGCTCCCAGCACTCTACGATGAACCCCTTCCCATCAGCTTGCCAGGCTGCCTTCAGTGGGAGCTCTTTTATTCTGTAATTTTGTGGGTTCTGGAGCTATAAAATTTGTTTAGAGTCATATTTTATAGGTATTTGAGGTTATGTGGGAAGCCACAGAGTTCTCCTGCTTCTAAGCTGCCATCTTGACTCTGCCCCCCTAAATGCTGCTCTTTTCATATCAATCACTCAATAAACATTTATTAAGTGCTTACTGTATGCCAGGCACCATTTTAAGTGTTGAGGATACAAAATGTGTTCCTGCTGTCAAGAAATTCACAGTATAATGGAGGGAGACAACAAACAAATAGTTACAAACAACCTATATGCAGAATAAATAAGAAATTCCTAACAGAGGGAAAGCACTGGAATTAAGAAGGATTGGGAGAGGCTTTTAGTTGGGAGGCATAGTGGGGGAGGGAGAGTATACTAGGCAAGGGGCATACCTAGAGGAAATGCCTGGGGCTAAGAGACAGTGAGTCTTGTTTGTGGAACAGCATGAAGGCCAATGTCACTGAATTAAATACGAGTATATACTGAGTATATGGTGAGGAATAAGATGTAAGAAGACTGGAAAAATAAAATGGGGCTAAGTTTTTGAAGGGCTTTGAGTGCCAAACAGCATTTTATATTCAGTCCCAGAGACAATAAAGAGTCATGAAGTTTATTGATAAGGGGGATCACATGATCAGACCTGCACTTTAGGAAATGAATGGAGGCTGATTTCAATGGGGACAGACTTAAGGCAGGTAGACTTACCAGCAGAATGTTGCATAAATCTAGGCATGGGATGATGAGAACCTGCTCTAGAGTGGTGGCAGTTTCAGAGGAAAGAAATAGCTTTATTTGAGAGATATTGAAAAGGTGAAATCAACAGACCTTGCCAATAACTTGGATAAAGGGAATGACAGGTAGGAACCCAGGATGACTCCTAGGTTGTGAGTCCAAAGGATGCGCGGATAGGATCATCCAAAGGTTGATAAAGCTGGAAATAATCTGGGGTTATGTAGACAACTACTACTAGGATTTTGATTGGGTAATAGATATGAATAGCGTGAACCTCAAAGGGAAAGATTGCTGAATGAATGAGGAAGGAGAGGAACTAGAGGTGGCAGTGGGTAGCAAAGAGTATTCTAACTCTTCTACTTTGATTAGTGAACTGAGGAGAATAAGTAAAGGTACAGTCAGTGCCAGGGATGCTGCGTCATCAGGGGAAAACCATATTTCAGCAAGAGCTTGTGAATGGAAGGAGTGGTAGAAGAATAGATTTAGGAGGGAGGGAAGTTCACTGCCTATTGGATAGGCATTCCAGAGGGCACAGTGGAAGGGATTGATAAAGTTAGGATGTAACTTTGAAGTAGGAGGGTTGAGTAGGATGGGAATGAGGAACTGAGTGGTAGAGAGTTTGAGTAGAGTTTGGATTATGACCTACAGGAATTTGGAGTCATTGGGATGCGAAGGGTATGACCAGCTACAAGAATATTTCTCATTAAATGGAGGGCACCACTCTTCTTCCCAAAGGCATGTGGAGATTGGACTGGAAGCAAGTGAGAGGCACGTGGTGAAATGGGAAGTCTCATTTCAAAATTTATACCAAGCAAGAAGGAGAAGGAGATGGAAATCACAGAGTAATTATATGGTGTGATATCTTCTCACCTGAGGAGGCTGGCTATGAGAAGGCAGCAGAAGGAAGTGCACTACTTGAGGTGAATGAAGTAATTTGGGGCAGATAGAAGATTCCAGGCCCAGCTCCATGCAGTCTTATTTCAAAGGACTTACTGGACCTATCAGAAGATAAAAGATACAAGGTGCTAGTGTAGTCATATGAAAAGATTTAGATCTGGAAGAGACCAAAAAAAAATAATTTTACAGAAAGAAAAAAATTAACTATAAAAGGATATAAGATATATTTACTGTTAAAGATGGACATTTTAGATCTAAGAAGACTAGGAAAAATAACATTGGCTTCCTAAAACCTACTAATATTTGTATTATGAAAATAGCTTTTAATTGAATGAGCAGTCTATAATTGTTTTACAACTGAAAGGGATAAAAATAATGAAATTTAAAAAAAAAACCAATTTGGAGAAAGGCATGATGCTTATTCCATGGAGGACATTTGATGAGGGTTTTTTTTTTATTTTTTATTTTTTTACCTTTTTGTACTTCAGTAGATCACTGAGTACCAGGAGGCTCTTATCTAAATGGTTCAAGAGGTAGGAACCTGAGATGGGATCTTCATATAGGAGGCTGATGAGAATAAGAACCTATGTTGAAGGCTGTAGATATAGCAGAGAATGAAAAAAAAATTTTGCTCTTGGAGTGGTGACAACTAGAAGCAGTAAGATGACAGAAAGCTACAGCAAATTGATTCTTAAATAGTCTGAGAACTGATTTCATTGGCCAAGAAATTCAGTGACTTATTGCACTTTGGCACTGCCTTCGTAATAAGTACCTGCTATTCTTTCTTCCATATCTGATCTGAAAAAGTAAAGCAGAAGGATATGCTTCACAACTGCTGTATACTATGGTGAGCTCCCTAAAGTTATTTATCACATTTAAAGATCCAACCAGGCACATGGGCAACCTGTTGGCAGACTAAACTTTTTCTCTGATGTCCACAACCTTTCAAACCTCTATAAAGCAGAAGTTAAATGCCAAAGATAAAGCAACTTCAGCTATATCCATGGTCTAGGTCCTACCTAGGGCTTCTGAAACTGTTTTTGCTTGCCCCACCTTTTGTGTTTCTGTGATTGTGTGGCCTCAGGGCATGCTCAGTGCAATGTGTGCACTTTTTGTGTTCAGAACCAAGGCTGCAGTGAAGTTGAGTGGCACCACAAGGCAAGGGCTGCCAGAAACACCTCGCATCCATTACCCATTTGATTTTTAGTTAATTTTTGGTCTTTTCTCATTCAGAAACTTTTTATTGTTGCCAAAATTTTTTGCAGATAGCCCACAGTTTAAGAAGTGCTTTGAAACAAATAAAAAGACTTAAAACGTCCCTCAAAATTCAGGGCTCTGATTCTGTGCTCCCTCCATAACCCACCCTCCTCAGCCCCAACTCCCATGCTACTGGCAGCAAGGTTGCTCTAGCAGACCCAAGGAAAGGATGTCGAACCCCACTCTTGCTTCTCATTCTCCCTTTCCTTTTTCCCAGTGTTAGACACCTTGGCTCTTGCCTACAAAAGGTTATCGAAACCATTTTGACCACAGACCTTCGGGAGCAACATGCTGTCAGGGACTTCAACCTGGAAATATTGGTGCCAGGAAAAGCAATCTCTGGACTGCCAGTGCTGTACCAGAGAACTGAGCAACAGGGGATAGGTCACCATGACAGGAAGTGCCTGTGGGAAGCTTTGTAGCACTACTGCATCAAGCCCCAGAGAAAGAACACATCATCCAAGTGAAACTAGTCGTGTCCACCCAAAAATCACTTGAGACAGAGACCTAGGCTGGTGAACCATGCCCTTCATGGGAGTAGGCTGAAACACTTTGAGATCCCTTCCCCAAGGAAATTGTAATTAGAGGTAAGGGATTAAGTGAGTCATTAGGAAAATAGGGGAGGGGGCAGTGAGGGAGAGAGAATAAATGTACCAAAGATTTCAGAAAGAAAAAAAAAAAGAAAAATCTTAAAAAAACCAGATAAATCAACAAAAACAACAGAAGAAAATATGGCCTTCAGATCTGGTAAATGTGTTTGGGCATCTATGAATAAATACTACAAAAAAAGACATAAATGTAATCCAACACTTGATGAGACAGAGCACCCTGCGTAATCTGAGGTAAACATGGAACCTTAATACACTGTTCTTGAGTGATTTAAAAGAGAAATGAGAATTCTGAGTGCAGAATTTATGTTCTGTTCAACAAAAATAATACACAGAATAGGAAAAACTTGAATCTGCTATGGCAAGCATCACCAAAGAAGCAAAAGAGAGAACAATAGACTGGGAATGTATAGACACAGAGTTGAAGGGCATCCTAGAAGAGAAGCAGAAACAAAATAATCATTAAAAGAAAAATTCTCACTATGCAAATGAAAATGTACTAAACTTGAATCGAATGTACAAAGGCAACCTAAGGATCATAGGTCTCTCAGAAGAACATGACAGGACAAAAAAAACAAATTTTTAACACTATAATGAAATAATAGAATAGAAAGAATAGAAAATGAAATTCCAAGTGAAGTTCATATATCACTTCCAGATGGGAAAAACAAAAACAAAATAAAACAAAACAAAGCAAAAAAACCAAGACTGCAAACTCTAAGGCACATAGTGGTTAAATATAACAATTCAATTCAGAAACAAGTTCTGCAAGCCTTTGGGGAAAAAAGGCCTTCAAATTCAAAGGAAAGGGCACTGGAATAATGCAGTACTATTCCAGACTCACTAGAAATAGGTAGAGAATGGAATAATGTGTTCAGAAGAGCAATGAAGCTCAATATATAGGCATGGGTGACCTACCCTGCAAATCTGAGCTTAACCATACAACCAAAAAGATAGATATTCAAAAATAAAGAAGAGTTTAAAAAATTTTAGAGTGAAAATCAGAACTGAAGATATTATTTGCCTTTCAAACATCCCCAAAAGCAGAAATGTAGGAGGAGTTTAGTAGTATAGTGATAATAGAGAGACCAATAAGAGACTTCTTCCTAAGTGTTCACAAGGAGAGAGGAATGGGGAAGAAAATCTGTTGGATATAGCAGTGAAGAGGCAGACAAGGGGTAGGGGGGCAGTGAGGGAGAGAGAATAAATGTACCAAAGATTTCAGGAAGAAAAAAAATCTTGAAAAAAAACAGATAAATCAACAGGAAAACCTGATAACAACAGAAGAAAATATAGCATTCAGATCTGGTATATGTGTTTGGGAATCTATGAATAAATACTACATTTAATATTTTTGAGATCTAGTCCCCAGGGAAACTGTAATCAGAGGTAAGACAGAACATAGCAAC
The DNA here is from genome assembly GCA_028627135.1 of Pseudochirops cupreus. Taxonomy (NCBI): domain Eukaryota; kingdom Metazoa; phylum Chordata; class Mammalia; order Diprotodontia; family Pseudocheiridae; genus Pseudochirops; species Pseudochirops cupreus. Next base: position 307,026,517 of record CM053581.1, on the reverse strand, counting down.
ATCTTGCTTTACAGGTGAATGCTCCTTTTGTAAAAAAAACAAACAAAAAAGTCCAAACAAATCTTACAACATGAGAGGACAGAAGGAGGGGGAGAGAGAGGAGTGATTAATGTTCTGGTGTCAAATCGAGGGCTATCACTGAGAGGAAGATAATCCTTATGGTCTCAGAAAGAGAAGGCTCCATGGGAAAATGGATAGGAAAGAGAGAGGAAAGATAGAAAAGGAGGTAGAATGGAAGGAGGCCTTATTTTGGAACTCAGAGAGGGGTCCCAGTTACAAATGCCCCTATGGATGAAGAGAGATGGGCTATGAAGGGAGATGAGGACCTTACCCTGGATGAGATCTGAGGGATTTGGTGCTTGAAAAGTCAACTTGTCCTGGGCAAGGAAAGAGAGGGTTTGGAACCTCTGGAGGCAACTGGAATCTGGAGAAATGGGAGAGTATGGAAACAGGTAAGAGATTTTCTGGCAAATGAAGGGGAAAAAATGGTAAACAAGAGAGGGTATATATAGATCAGTGATGGGTTTCAAAGTCAGGGACACTGGGGGAAGATCCCTACTATGGAGCGATGCTAGATAGTAGAGTGACTACAGCACAGGGCTGGAACTCAGGAAGCCCTGTAACACCATGCATGAGTAGCTTCCCAAAAGAATGCTACTGTGAACAGCTTTTAAGGTTCTGATTACATAGTATGATGAACACTCCATTTATTCCTTTACAAATCAAGGCAAACATTCACAACAAATCACAATATAATATTTACAGCATTGCATCTTATCACAGAGAATCACAATATAGTGTTCACAACAGCTTTACATTAGAATGGCCACATAGTTTTCACTTCAGTGGGCACAATATTTTGAACAAAGAACAAAAGAATAATCATCTGGTTTCCCTAAGGGGGGAAACCCTCCTTACTTAATCATTCAGTTATTTCACAGTACAATAATCAATCTTCCACTCATGGGGCAATCATAGATTAACTTAATCAGTCACTTATCTAGCAATCAGTCATGAAGTATTGTTAATCACTAAATACAATCATTAGAAAATTACATAAACCCACCACCCCTCAGTGTCTAGTACACTTCAATCTCATCATTTGTCCAAGGGGAGGCCTTTCCTTCATCTAGACTCAGGATGGTCTCTCAGATTCCCTGGATCCCCTTCCATGGTCCCAGCTCCTACCTGAATCCACCAAACAGTCCCCTATATTCAGGGGCAGACAGCTCCCAAGTTCTTGTCCAGTCCTCCAGGCAGTTCTTGTTACACACTGAAGCTTACAGGGTCCAGAACATCTCAAACCCTTCACCACCAAGCCACAAAGTCTTATCCAGTCATGCTTCTTCAGTCTTCCAGCAGTTTGGCTGGCCCTAGGACCCCGAAGGAATCTTAGCCTTCCAGGAGGCAGCAACTTCAGCCTTCACCAGATTCTGGTCTCAAGAAAAACTCTCACTCAGTTCTCAGTCAGCTTCCAGATGCTGGGAGAGAAACTCTCTTTCTTCCTTCCCTCCTTCCTTCCTTCCCCCTCCCTCCCTCCTTCCCTTTCTCTCTCTCTCAGCTGGCTTCAGTCCCCACAATTCTTCCTCCACCAGGAGCCGAGAGGAGTAACATTCCTGATTCTGATTCTCTGTCTCTGGAACTCTTCTTATATACAAACACTGGCCTCCTGTCTCAGCCAAACCCCTCCTGCCACTGAGCAATAGGAGACAGAGTTCATACCTTCTGTTTCTTCACACCCTCTGCCTCTTTCACAGAAGTACTTAGCCCTTAGTTACTCAATTACCTGCTAAATTATTTAGTTACAAGCCTTGAGTTCAAATCTAACCTCAGACACATACTAACTTTGTGACTCTGGATGTGGCAATTAGCATTTACCATCTGTTTGCCTCCGTTTCCTCCTCTGTAAAATGGGAATAATAATAGCACCTACCTCCCTAGATCATTGTAAGGATCAAATGAGATAATAATTATGAAGTGCTTATGTGCCTGGCACATAGTATTTGCTATGGATATGCTAGGTATAATTAATAATAATAATGTCGTTATTGCTGTTGTGTTGTTGTTTTAATTGGTGTTGTTCTAGAAATGAGGCACAATGGAATCCATGTGGTGTGCTCTACAAGGCAATTCAAGAAAGTTCCTAGAGGGGACACCCTAGAATGGATACCTTGGAAGCTTTAAGAGCATGAAGAATATAGAGAAAAGAGAGAAACCAGATAATTACAGTAATAATAAATTAAAGCATGGGAGTCTAGAGTAAAGAGAAAGAGAATATGGAGGAAGGGGCACAAAAGTGAAATTTAAAAATTAAGGACAGGATTAGCTGAAGGGAAAGAGAAGAAGGGGGATATCAAATAGTAGAGGGGATCAGGGATGAAGGGAAAGAACCAATGGGAATAAGGATAACTTTTTAAAAAAGGATTAAAGTATCTGAAGGAATATAACATGTTTTTTACAAAAGAAGAGGGAACTTGAAGCTGAAATACAGAAATGTTTCTGCACAGACAACATTAATGCATCTAGGATAAGAAGAGAAGTAGTCAAATGGGGGAAAAAATCTTTATATCAAATTTCTCTAGTAAAGTCTTACTATCAAAACATATACATATGTATGTATATGAACATATATATATATATATATGAATATCCATGATATTATTATCATTATGTTATTTGTCTTTTTGCTAAGCAAATGACTCTATTTAAGATCTAAATGTATAAATATCATGCACCATGTAGATGTATTATGTTGTAAAGAGTTGATTGTATAAACACAGACATTGGTGAGGGCTCAAGACCTAGAGTGGTGAGTAGATGTAACATATTTCCTCTCAAAATTGCACTTAGAACCCTGAAAGCTTTTAAAGGCAATTGATGGTGCTCTTTGAGAACCTAGATATGCCAGGAATATATTTGGAATAAGCATATGTATTATGTATGTATGTATGCATGCATGTATGTCAGGGATTTGTACTTTCCCATCAGGGTGCCTTGCCTGTAGGTTCATCTGGGTCCCAGGTTAAGTTCTAGGAGAGACTCTAAGGAGATGATTTAATCTTATTCTTATTGTCTTTGACTTTTAAAATACCCACCCTTTAGCTGCAGAGAAAATAAAACTGAGGCATGGCTTCCAGTGAGTTCCTCTCCAAAACAGAATATAGAAGTATTCAATGTACAATGTAAATCGGGTATAGGACAATTATTAATTCCTCCACATAAACACTTGAAATATAAAAGACGTAAAAGCATGCATTGAGAAATATAAAAGAGTAATCTATAAATCCTAATATATTGTCTTGGAAGGTTGCTATTTTAAAATATTAAATATAGAAAATTTACTGACACTTTTGAATAGGCATTTGACATTCACCACAGCTCTGTATTGACCGTTCAGTTCTTTTAAGGTTTAAGCTTTCTGGTATATAAATAGGGCTTAAAGTCATCATTCTTTTGAGATAGCATTCTCTAGAAAAAATAGTTGCATATTCCTCCTTTGGTTGCTTAGTCAGCTCTGATTGAAGGACCCAGGATCTCTCTACCTCCCAAACTCAAAATCCTACCTCCAGGTTCAAAAGATTCATCTCTAGATGGCACTTTGGTCAACTACGATTAGGAAAAGGAAAACAAGCAGAGGAAACAGTCAAACTTTATTGAGCTGCATGTGTATTAGTCCATCTCACAAACTATCATAAGAAGAGATAGAAAGAGAGACAGAAAATAATACAACAATATAAACTGACATAGATTTAGTGCTGTACCAGTCAAATTAACAAGGAGATATGTTTTTAGAACTATCCAAAATAAGAAAATTCACTTGGAATGCCACAAGTTTTGCAATTTAAAGGAAAACAATGTAAAATGTACAAATGAAGGAGATATAACGATACCAGAATTAAGATTTTATTAAAAAGCAGCCCTAATTAGCACCATTTAATATTGATTAAATTATTAAAAAGTATATCTGCCTCTCTTGCTCTATGTCTGTCTTCATCTGTGTGTTTGCACGCGCGCGCGTGTGTATATGTGTGTGTGTGTGAGAGAGAGAGAGACTCTCTACCTCCCTTTTCTTTCTTTTTACCTCCTCTCTCCTCCCCTCCCCTCCCCTTCAATCCCTTCTCTTCTCCTCCTCTCTCCTCTCCTCTCCTTTCCTCTCTTCTCCTCTTCTGTCCTTTCCTCGCCTCTTCTCTTCTTTCCTCGTCTCTTCTCTTCTCTCCTCTCCTCTTCTTTTCCACTCGTTTCCTTTCTTTTCTTTTTCTTTTTCTATGTGCAGGCTCTGAATGCAGAATGTTGCATATACATAAGATAAGGTCAGTATGTTGGCTTGTTTACAGTAACTTTTTGCTGTTGTTGTTGTTATAAGAGTGAACTAAAAATGTATCAAGTCTCTCTCCTCTTTTCTCTCTCTTTACTCTCTCTTAATGATCTCTTCAATACCCATGAGTTCAGTTACCATCACTAAGCAGATGACTCATAATTCTCTCCAGAGTTCTAATCCCTTATTACCATGTGTATACCACCACATCAATATCACATTGGATATTTCAAAGTAGATATCACATATCCAGTAGGCATCAAAAACTCCAAACATTCTCTTGTCTTTATACATTTGCATAAGAGACATACTTTACATACATACATACATTGGCCTTCAGATCTAGCCTTTTCCTCACTGTTGCATTTTAGAATATCTGGCTAACTGTTATCTCTTCAATGAAGACTTTGGCTAATATCTTCAGCTGCTAGGCTCCTGCTTCTTACCTACCAAAGTACACTATATTTACTTTGTCTCCATTTATGTATGTACATGGCATTTCCCCCAGTAGAATATAAACTCTTCAGAGGTAGAAATTGTTTCATTTCTGTCTTTGTGTTCCCAGCTATTAGATTATTTGGCACATAGTAGGTACTTAATGAAGGCTTATCGATTGAGTGATAGGTAAGGGGAGTTCTCAGAAATAGTTGTGATGTGGAAACAGAAAACATCAATAATACTTTTTAAAAGGTACTGATAACAGATGGACAGCCCAAGTATTGTGCCAGTACCCTGGGGATATTAAGAGACCTAGATTAGTGATTCTTAAAGTAGAGTCCACGAACTTTAAAAAGTTGATAAATGTATTTCAGTATAATTTATTTCCCTTGTAATTCTCTGTCTTTTCTTTTATGTTTTAAAACATCATTGAGACAAGGGGACCATAGACTTCAGCAGACTGTCAAAAAGGTTTGTGACACCCAAAAATGTAAAAAAAAAAAAGCCTCACCTAGAGAATGCCTCTAGCTCATTAGACTGATCACTCTGGAAGACTTTTTGGAAGACGTAAACAAAAATTGCACAGGATGGAAAGATGTGGATAAATTATATTCTGTATCATTGTAGGGAGCATTCATTTCATTGATTCATTCATTACAGATAAATAACTGAGAGCATGAAAAAAAATTTTTTGTTAAGTGCTCAAGCCGTATGAAGGAAAGATATATTGAAGTATACTGAATATTAATATAGAGAGTAACTTGAAATGGACTGAATGTTTACTAGTAGAGGTCTTGCCAAACCTGCGTTAATGACTTAACAAGTATTTGTTATTTGCACAATCTGCTTACAGAAATGAAAACCAGGGGGAAAATGCTTGAAAAACTCCTTGAAAAAAATTAATCTGGTCAATATGCAGCAGGGAGAACTGGAAAGAGGACCTGATTTGGAGGCATAGGATCTGGATTTTAATCCTAGCTCTACGACTTTTTCCCTGTATGATTTCATCTCCTTTGTGGACTCCTCTGTGAAATGAAGGGAGTTGGATTAGGTGACCCCTGAGGTCCTTTCCAGCTCAAAATTCCATGGCTTTTAAAATAATGATCTTTGTTCTTATATTTGTGTAATATTTTGTACTTTTCAAAGGAAAGCTTTGCCATTTGCACAGTTCTTTCACATCGTGTTGGATCTGCTCCTGATGACAACCCTGTAAAGCTGGTTGGGAGCTGTCATTATCTCAATTTTATACACGGGGAAATAAAGTCATTGCTGGATTAAGTGACTTGCCAAAGACTGCACAGCTAGTTATTGACAATTTCTGGACTTAGAAACCAGGTTTCCAAATTCTGATTTCAAAGATCTTCCTAATAATATACATTTCCTTATTAAGTCTTTCTCAACTTATTCCTATCCCATATATATATGCAGAGGTCAAATTTCACCAGGATTGTGTCTGAATTACCATAAATATCAATAGAATAAACTCAAACAGACTGTGCTTATTCCCTTTACAGACAATGGTACCATGTTGCCCTATGGCCATAGCAAAGTCCAACTGAGTTGCTTCAGAGACGTACAAACCCATTGTGAGATATGTAGGTTTCTTTGTTCTCTGGAAAAGCAAAGAACAGGAGGGTTCCTATAGAAATCAATCCTTTAATACTTTACCATGTGCCAGTGTCAAAGACCTCTATAACATGAAGTTTTCTGATTTCAGAAAGGGAGAGTTGTAGGTTTGTAAGCATGCTGAATACTGTGTGTTCACAGGCATACAATAAAGAGACTTGAAGGGAAAAGCTAGAGAAGAACTACATGTAAAAAGATCCACATATTTGTTTTTCTTTATTTTTACCTGAAACTGCCATCACTCCCTGAATGTCAGCTCTTCCAACAAAGGCCAGGTGATGACTTGTCAGCTATCACATAGAAAGGATTCTTTTTCAGGCATCGCTTTGGCTAGATGCCTCTGAGGTTCCTTCCGACTTTGAAATTCCATGATGCTACAGCACTGGTTACTCTCTGATTCTTTCCTTTACTTGCTACAATTTGGAAGCCACATGTTTCTTTAGCTGGAGAAACAAAGTTATCTGCTATGTTTCTGAACCTTTCATCCAAGGTCAAAAGCTAGTTTGTTCTTTTCCTAAGCTCGCGTCTGCATACCATTTCAAGAGCCTTAAGAAAAAGACCATACTACAGTACTTGCTTAGGTCAGGTATGTTCTCTAAGGACTCCTTTATATGCTACATTTTACCTATGAAAAGGAAAGAATGAGAAGACTGTTAATCAGTATCCACTCAGTATCTCTGACTCATTCACCAATTCCCACAGTTACAATTTACAGCCGACTATAAAAATGCCTTACTCTATCACAGATTCACTTAGAAAGGAGACAGTTTTGTTTACTGGAAAAAGAACCAAAAGTCAGGAAATCTGCATTCAAGTCTAGCTTTTATTAACAAGGTTGTTGTCACCAAGAGCATGATTTCTCTGAGCCTCAGGATCCGTGATTGTCCAATGGGAGTAATAATAGTACCATCTAGGGCGGTTTTTGTATCAATTAAGGAAATGTCTGTGATAGTGTTTTGAACAGTGTAAAGTACAAATTTAACTTCTTTTGTAGCCATTATTTTGTGCAACTCATTTCTTCTGTGTCTGTAATGATTACTGTATTATGTCTGTGTCCCTTTCATTTACTTTCACTTCAATGTTACCTGTGATCTTGTTAATGGGGGCACTTTCTCCACATGATAGATTGCATTCTCTAGGATTTAGGATAGCCTCTGATTAACCAGATGATACTTATATTCAATTTAATGAGCAAAATTCTTGTATAACAAACCATCAATGGACCTATATAGCAATCAATTACTAAATATGCATTTATTAAACATCTATTCTAGATCATAGATTTTGACAAGATTTGAGATCAAATACAAAAGTAAGGTTGTCCCTGTCCTCAAGGAGCTTACAGGAGGAATACAATATTTTCACAGAAAGGTCAATAAAGGATATATACAAAATAAATTAATATTGATTTGGAGAGGGACACTAATAAGAGAGGGTCACCTAGAAAGGTCTTTTGAAGAAGGCATTTGAGAATTAAATGGGTTGAGGGCTGAGGAGGAAGAATATTTCAGTCTGGAGAACAATCTGTGTAAAGACAGAGGTGGAAATGAAATTTATTATTTGTGGATCTACAAATAAGATATTTGAACTGGAGCATAACATGTGTGAGGGGCTAAAAAGCAATCCTCCTAGAATGATGTACTGGAGTTAGACTTTTAAGTGTTTTAAGTGACTGAGGATCTTACATTTAACTTAGAAATAGCTATATGTTATTGATCAATTGAGTGACATGGTCAGTCCTTTGCTATAGTGATATTAATTTGTAGGATGGACTGGGGAAAGGAGGCAGTACACAAGGAGATCATACTAGAAGGTATTTCAGTAGTTCAGCAAGCGGTCTTGAGGGCCTACATTAGGGTAGTTGTGTTGGGAGTAGAGAAAAGGCCCCTGCTACAAGAAATGTTGAGGAGATAAAAATGATCACACTTGGCAACAGATTGGTATGAGTGAGAGAAAAGAGCTGAGGATGATTGTTAGGTTGTGAGCCTGGGTGACTGAAGGATAATGGTTCCCTTAATAGAAATAGGGAAATGAGGTAGTAGGGACAGTTTAGGGAAAGGTCTGAGTTTTATTTGAGATGTCGGGTTTGGCATTCTTTATAGAATATTTTTATGACATTAAATAGGTAGTTGGAGATGTAGGATTAGAGTTAAGAAGAGAGAGAAAGGCTGAGTGTAGAGATCTGAGAATCATTTACTTAGAGATATGACAACTGAATCTATAAAAAATGATGAGATCAACAAGGGAAAAATGTGTGGAAAGAAGAGGAGAGGGCTCGGGACAGAGTCTAGGACAACTGCCCATGTAAAGGGTGGGACATAAATCCATTCTGCAAAGGAGACTGAGAAAGACTGATCAGATAGGTAAGGAGAAAATGGTTTGTGTGATGAAGAAAGTGGACAGAAACAAATGATCTCTTGATTTCCTTTTAAAATTTATGATCTGGGGGAGAGCGGAGCCAAGATGGCGGTGTAGCAGCTGCAACATATTGCAGCTCTCACATAGCCACCTCAAAATACCCTTAAAACAGGACTCTAAACCAATCCTAGAACTCCAAAACGCACAGAAAGATACTTCCCACTAAAGTCAGCTCAGCTACGAGGAACCATATTAGCACTGTGGACCAAAACCAGCCTGACCTGAAGCCGTGGCTGTGCCCCGGGGGCAGCTGGATGGGAGGAGCTGAGGAGCCTCTCAGGTGAGCGGATTAGCAGCAGCTGCAAGTGGGAATTGCAAAAGGGGGAGATAAGCAGTCCCTCGAAAGGCCTCCAGAGCAGAAAAGCGAAAGGCAAAGGTTTTGCACCCACCTCTGCTTTGTAGCTTCCTGCCCGCGGCCTGCAGACAGCAGGGGGACTTAGCGATTGTTTTCAGGCCAGTGCTCTCGCATTGAGCGGCCTGCATCTGGATCGCCGTCTTGGGCCTCCGTCTTAGAGTCTTTATTTTCCA
>CM053581.1:306999275-307016692 GCA_028627135.1 Pseudochirops cupreus | reverse complement strand
CAGAACTGAAAAGAAAGTTTGACATTCAACAAGAAGCATGAGAAGACTTTCCAGTTGGTTCCTGACAACCAACAAAAAGAGGAACCATGAAGAACAAGCACATTTCTCCAGTAACTGAAGATGAGCAGATGGATAAACTGAGGCTTTGCTCACTAACATACCCATAAGACGACAGCAGTAAAATTTCACCTTCTCTCCTAGGGCAAAAGCCTTCACCTTCATTCAGTTCATTTCTGCTACCTGGCCCTTACCTAAAGACCGATCATCCAGGGAACTTTTCTGAAAGCAACACATTTATAATATAAACTAAGGCAGTATTTCTCTAAATATCTCCTGAATGACCCAAAGAACACCATGGACAGTATTTACCCAAGAAAGCCAAGCACTAGTAAGCCATATATATATAGATGATAGATAGATAGATAGATAGATAGACAGACAGACAGACAGATATAGAGCCATCTCTTCTATGCTCACCTTCTTACCTACAACACTTAGTTGGAGCAAAGATGCTCTGGAGAGTAATTGGAGAGCAAACAATCAAGTTACTTTCAAACTCCCCAATGCCTCAGTTGGTCATATTTTTACAGTTATCCTACTGGCTGACTGACTATATCTTTGTCCCTACCTAGTTTGAAAGGATGCAACTTTGTCCATCATTTGAAAGTATCCTAGATGGAATTGTCAACTGATCCAATCATTCTGGACAGCAATTTGGAACTATACCCAAAGGGCTATACAACTGTGCATACCCTTTGACCCAGCAATACCACTACTAGGTCTGTGTCCCAAAGAGATCATTAAAAAAGTAAAAGCACCCACATGCACAAACAGATTTACAGCAGCTCTTTTTGTAGAGGCCAAGAATTGGAAACTGAGGGGAGGCCCATTAATTGGGAAATGGCTGAACAAGTTGCAGTATATGAATGTAATAGAATACTACTGTGCCATGAGAAATGATGAGCGGGCAGATTTCAGAAAAACCTGGAAAGACTTACATGAACTGATGCTGAGTGAAGTGAGAAGAACCAGGAAAACACTGTACACAGCAACAGCAACACTATGCAATGATCAACTATGGCAGACTTGGCTCTTCTCGGCAATACAATGATCCAAGATAATTCCAAAAGACTCATGATGGAAGATGCTGTCCATATCCAGAGGAAGAATGATGGAGTCTGAATGAAGATCAAAACATACTATTTTCCGTTTTTTTGTTGTTTTTTTCTTTCTCATGGTTTTTCCCTTTTGTTCTGATTCTTCTTTCAAAACATGACTAATGTGGAAATATGTTTAACGTGTTTGTACATGTATAACTTATATCAGATTGCTTGCTGTCTTGGGGAGGAGAGACAGAGGGAGAAAAATTTGGAACTCAAAATTTTATAAAAATAAATATTGAAAACTGTCTTTATATGTAATTGGAAAAAATAAAATACTATGAAGCGTAAAAAAAATTAAAAATAAAGTTGCAACAAAAAATATAAACAAAAAAATAAATAAAAATTTAAAAAATTAAAAAAAAAGAAAATCCTGTGAGGTTTTTTTTGGTTTTGTTTTGTTTTTTCTCCCAGATTTTTGCCTTCCAACTTTGGCTACATTTATTTTGTTTGTTCAAAACCTTTATAATTTCACAAAATAAAAATTATTCATTTTACTTTACACATTCCTCTCATAAACGTTTTTCTTTATCCATAGATCTGACAGATAAAAATTTCCATGCTCCACTAGCTTATTTGTGATATCATTCTATGTCTAAATCAATTATTCATTTTAACTTTATTTTAGTATATGGTGTGAAAAGTTGGTCCTGTCCTAATTTCTTCCTGGAAATTTTTGTCAAATCATGAGTTCTTACCCCCAAAGCTTAGCTGTTTGGGTTCATTGAACATTAGGTTGCTAAGGTCATTTACTGCTGTTTATTTACTACTTAATGTATTCCTCTGATCTATTTCTTAGCCAGTACCAGATTATTTTCAGGAAAACTTGTATTGCTAGACTGCCTTCCTTCATATTTTTTCATTAATTCCCTTGATATTCTCAAACTTTTGTTCTTCCCGATGAATTTTGTTATAATTTTCCTAGCTCTCTAAAATAATTTTTGGTTATTTGATTGGTATGACATTGAAGAAGTAAGCTAATTTACATAGAACTGTCATTTTATTATATTGGCTCAGCTTCTTGTGAGCAATTAATATTTCTTCAATTATTTACTCTGACTTCATTTGTGTAAAAAGTACTTTGCTGTGTTCATAGTGTTCCTGGGTTTGTCTTGACAGATAGACTCCCAAATATTTTATATTGTGTTGTAATGGGAATGGGAATTTGAGGGTAGTTATTTTAAATGGAATTTATCTTTCTATCTCTTGCTTCTGGACTTTTTGGGTGATATATAGAGATGCTCATGATTTTTTTGTTTTATTTTATATCCTTCAACTTTGCTAAAGTCATTGTTTCAACTAGATTTTTAGTTATTCTCTAGAGTTCTCAAAGTATACCATCATATAATCTGAAAGAATGACAGTTTTGTTTCCTTATTGACTATTTGTAAAACTTCATTTGTTTTTTTTTTCTTCTCTTACTGCTATAGCTGGCACTTCTAATCCAATACTGAATAATAGTGGTTATAATGGACATTCTCACTTCACCTTGGATTTTATTGGGAAAATTTCTAGTTTATCCCAATTACAGATAACATTTGATCTTGATTTTAGATAGATACTACTTATTGTTTTAAGAAAGACTCCATTTATTCCAGTGCTTTCTAGTGCTGTTTTTCTTAATAGGAAAAAGTATTATATTTTGCCAAGAGATTTTTGGCATGTATCGATATGATCATATTGGTTTTTTTGCTTTATTATTAATATTTATAGTTTTCCTAATATTGACTCCTGGTATAAATACTACCTAATTTAGAGTATAATCTTTTTTAATATATTGCTGTAATCTCCTTGTTAATATTTTTAAATGTTTGTGATGACATTCATTAGGGAAATGGGTCTACAGTTTCCTTTTTCTGCTTTTCCTTTCCCTGGATAAGGTATGAAAACCACATTTGTGTCATAAAAGGAATTTGGTGGGACTTTTTTTTTTTTACCAATATGTCAAATAGTTTATATAATATTGGGGTTAGTTGTTCTCAAAAGTTTTATAGAATACACTTGTAAATCCATCTGGTTTGAGGAATATTTTTCCCCCTAGGAAGCTCATTTGTGGCTTCTTCAATTACTTTTCCTAAGAGAAGGTATTTTAAATTCTATTTTCTCTTCTGTTAATCTGGGCATTTAATATTTTTATAAATATTCATTTATTTCACTTAGATTGCAAGTTTTACTGGCAAATAATTGGGTAAAATAACTTCTAATAATTGCTTTAGTTATATCTTCCTTGTTGGTGTAATCACCTTTTTCGTTTTTGAGACTAGTAAGTTTGATTTTCTCTCTTTTTTCAAATCAAAGTATCAGTGATTTTGTCTATTTTATTTTTTCACAAAACCAAGTATTATTTTTATTTATTAGTTCAGGTTTTTTTTGCTTTCAATTTTAGTAATCTTTCCTTTGATTTTCAAGATTTCCATTATGGTGTTTAGTTGAGGAGTATTAATTTGTTCTTTTTCTGTGTTTTTTTTTAAGTTTCTGCCCAATTCATCAATCTACTCTTTCTCTCCTTTATTGATGGATGTAAAGATATGAATTCCCCCTTAAATATGGCTTTGGCCGAACCCCACAAATTTTCTTATCTCATTGTTTTCATTCTCTTTAAAGAGATTAGTGATTGTTTCTGTGATTTGTTGCTTGACCTACTCATGCTTTAGAATTAGATTATTTTCCAATGGATTTTTAATATATGTTTCCACTGTCCTTTACTGAATGTTATTTTTATTGCATTATGATCCAGAAAGGGCGTATTTAATATTTCTGCTTTTCTGCATTTATTTTTGAGGTTTTAATGCTGTTATACATGGTCAATTTTTTTGAATGTGACATGTACAACTGAGAAAGAAGTATAATCCTTTCTATTCCTATTCAATTATCTCCAAATGTCTATCATATCTTACTTTTCTAAGATTCTATTCATTTCCTTAACTTCTTTCTCATTTATTTTATGGTTAAATTTATTTACCTCTGAGAGGGAAAAGTTTTAGCCTCTCAGTAGTATAGTATTAGTTTCCATTTCCTCCTGTGATTTATTAGAAATTTTCTTTAAGAATTTGAATATTATGCCCTTTGGTGGACATATGTTAAGTACTGGTATTACTTTATTGTCTGTGGGCCTTTTAGCAAAATACAGTTTCTTTGCTTATCACTTTTAATTAGGTCTATTTTGTTTTTGCTTTGTCTGACATCATGAATGCTACCTCCTCCATTTTTTACTTTAGCTGAAGCATAATAAATTCTGTTCCAACTCTATTTTAGCTCTCTCTGTGTCTTTTTTTTTTCCCAAGTATGTTTCTCATAAAAAACATGTTGTTGAATTCTGGCTTCTAATTCATTCCGCTATTTGCTTCTGTTTTATGACTGATTTCATCTCATTCACATTCGTTGTAATGATTACTAACTGTGCTTTTCCCTCCATCTTGTTTTCTTTAGCTTATAATTCTCTCTTTTTATCCTGTTCAACATGGAAAATCTGTCTTGTTCTTGACACCTCTTTTCTTTTATTTGCCTTTCTTATTTATCATCCCCCTTCTCCTATTGCCTACTTTACCTGCTTCCCTATTGTATAATTTAGATTTCCAAACCTAATGGAGTGTGTGTGGGTAGAAGGTGGATATATACATATATACGTATATACATATATATATATATATATATATATATATATATATATACACACTCACATACATACATGCACACATATACACACATATGTATATATGCATATACACACATACACATATATATACATATATATGGTGTATATACATATATATTCTTTTTTAACCATTTTAGAGAGTGAGATTCAAGTATTACACCCCGCATTTTATTTACCCTCCATTGTAAAAGCTCTTCCTTGTGCATCTCTGTTATGTGAAATGATTCTCCCCATTCAAAATATGTGTTTAAAAATGTTTGTTGGTTGATTGAGTGACTGAATGGTTAACCAATATTACCCCCCTTCAAGGAGAGGAATGGTAGACTAGATGAGCAAAATGAAACATACATTATCAGACACACCCAATGTGTTGGTTCACTTTGCTTAACTATTTGTGTTTGTCAAGGGGCAGGATGATATTGTAGAGCACAAGCCTTAGAGCTGGCGAGACCTGGGTTCAAGTACCACCTCTGAGAAATACTGGTTGTGTTACCCTGAGTAAGGTTTTTTTTTTCTTTTTTCAAGTATCTCAGAGCTCCAGACAACTCTGTAAGATTTAAATGAAAGGACAATGGCTGATCTGTATGTTAGATGGAGTTCTCTCACCATTGAAATCATAAGTCTGAGTATGGGATAAACTAAGAAGTAATAGAAATGTTTAAAAAATATAATAGTAAAGTGGTTTTTGAAAAAAGCAAAAGGTATTTCTACTATTAAGGAAAGATCTTATCATTTGAGCAGATAAACATGCCTAGTTTAAAATCTACATTTAATAATAATCTTTAATGTTAACATAATATTTTATAGTTATAAAATTCTTCCATATTTATTAAAGGTTCTCACAATAGATGGTAGATGGTACAATTATTAGCATTCTGATTTTAAATAAAATGACACTGAAGCAGAGTGAAAAAGAAAACATTTCCCCAAAACAACACATCTATTACATGGAAGAGTCTGAACTAGAATCTTGGTTTACTTATACCAAGTAAAAGATTGTTTCTACTCCATAACATTTTCTAGGCACTGAGTTCTTCACCAGGAAAATGAGTTCAGATATAGTTGGGACAAGATGACCTCTAAAGTCATATTCAAGTCTAAGGCTATGTTTCCATAATGTCCACCCAAAAAAAAATATCAATGACAGATGCCTCTGTTAAGGAAGCAATAACATGTAAATATCTGTGTCTCGTGAAACATTCAATGAAATAAACTCCTGACATGTAAGAAGTATGGTGGTTTGTTTATGTTTCTCATGGCACCAAGAAGTTCTTGGAATCTGTTCAAAGAAGTTATCTCTTACTCTCTTTGGGAAGAAAGCCCCCGGATGATGTCATTGGGTTGAAGCTCATGTTCCAAACGATGGAAACTCATAAACACTTTTTTCTTGGTCAGATTGTCCCTTGGAAGAACTTGTCTTTTTCACAGGAATCATAATTCAGGTTGTGCCTAGAGATACATCTCATCACAATTGTTCTGTCCATGAATAGAATACCTACCCAACTTTTAGATATAATTTCACGATCCAGTCATGCTTATACTGAAAGTAGACAAGTGCATTTTAAATGTATAATGATTTATTGGTGGCTCCTCAGGATTCACCATCTAGCATTGAATAGAGCTTATCAGTAAAATTCAGACAGTAAAGGAGAATTACTCAGAGAAAAATCTCTCTCCCTACAAAATCACAGGATGGATTTTTTTTTTCAACAAAATCATTTTATCTACTTTTTTTTATTGTTGCAAAAGTTTTCACAAACTCATTTCTCATCAGGGGCACATCTCCCCACCAAACGCTTCTGCTGAACTTAGTGAAACCCTTGATGCTTCATTTATCTTCATCTATTTGATTTAGAAGGCCTTAATATTAACTATTATGGACAACAAGTGCTCTAGTCTAGACATTCAGACTTTTTCCCAAGAAGAACCCCTGTTGTTCTTAAAAATTCACATCCACTTAGTCTAGTCTCAGAAAACAATAGTTTTGACATCTAGAGGTGTGGAAACAAAATTTAAACAGATCTTGTAAAATGGTCTCAAAGCAAGTTCGATATGCATAAAAGCTTCCACTAAAAGAAGGCAGGGGGGAAAGAGAAAGGGAGGAGATAGAGAGGGAGAAGGAAAAAGAAAAGGGGAGAAGGAGACAAAGGAGAAAGAAGGAGGGAGACAGAGATGGGGTAGAGGAGAGAGGAGAAAAGAGAGACAGAAAGATGGAGATAAAGAGCGAGAGTGAGAGAGAGAGAGAGAGAAAGAGAGAGGAGGAAAACAAATACAGAGAGACAGAGAGAGATAGAACAGAAATCACACTAAATTCCTGAAAGAAATTATTTCCTCATAAAAGCTTAAGGCCTGGAAAGATAATTTGTTTATTTTATTCTGGTTAAAAATGAATAAAGTACAAAAACTCCCAGTGCTAGTTTAATGGCCTAAAAGCAACAACAATAAAACCAAGACTGACCAGTGTTTTAGTGGTATCACAATCACAGCAACCCAAACTTTCATCGCTGTTTAATTATAAAAAATAAAAACATCTAATAAACTTGTAGGTTAATTATACCTCATTAAGTCACAACCCTGCAGAAGCCACTATTACAATTATAAATGACCACTTATGTTAGTTAATAGAAACAGATATTTATTTCTATGCCTTCCTTCAGGACACTCATCACCTCTCTTTTGGACTATAGCAATAGCTTCCTGAGTAGTTTCCCTGTCTCAAATCTCTCCCTTCTCCAATCAACCCTCCACACAACAGTTTAAGTTATTTTTGCCCTAAATTACAAGTGTGACCACTTCACCCCTTACTCAATGAACTTCAGTGTCTCCCAATGGCTTTGAAGATCCAATATAAATTATTCTCTTTAGTTTTACAGCCACTTATAATCTTTTTCCAAGCTACTTTTCCATCTTTGGTATCTCACATTTTGCAACCCATTCAGACTTGCTTTCATGGTGTACTTTGCACACATGACGCTCTGTCTGCCTTCCCCTTCCCTACTTTCTGCTTGCCCCACATACCTGAATGTATATCTTCCTCTCCTCAGCCTCTTAGAATCCCTAGTTTTCCTCAAAATTTGGATCACATTCTGTCTCCTACATGAAGCCTTTTCTGACACTTTGAGCTGCTATTGCAAATTAATTAATATTTGTTTTGCATATATGTATATGTGTATATGTTACACATATGTACATGCATATTTTATATGCTCTTATAGGTGCATATTATCACCCTTGGTAGAATGCAAGCTCCCTCAGGGTAAGTACTGTTCCATTTTTGCATACACACGTTCAGAATTTCATACAGTACTTGATGCATATAGGTTTATAATAAATGCTATTAGATTAATTTCCACAAAAACAAAAGGCTAATCTAAGAAGTAATATATAGTGTTCATTTATATAGGTTCTGTTGCATGTTTATACATTGACTTTTAAGCCCTAAGCTTTCATTATTTTTTTTACCTCCTTGCCTTTTTCTCCAATATGAAGTCATTTTCTTCAAGAGTCTTTACTATTAAGATAAATGATAATATTAAATAGCAGATGATAGATCTACATTTTTTTAGCATGAGAAACTCTGTCCACAAACACAGAAAACAACTCATCTTAGATTTAACTGCTAACCCCAAGGAGTTCCTGAGGTTTTAGAGGTGAAATATCTTGGCCAGTGTCACATAACTCACATGCAAATCAGTTAGGAATTGAACCTGATTCTTCCCAACTCAAAATCCAGCAACCTATCTGATCTGGAATTCTATGTTAATTTAAAAAAACATTCAATTACGCAGCACTTAACAATTTTTTATGAAAAGTATCACATTTAATCATCACAACAACCTTACAAGTCAGAGCAGAAATTGTTCTTCCCATTATACAGAAGGAAAAACTAAGTTGCAGAAGGGTGAAGTCACTTGCTTGTGATCAGAGCTCATTGTAGCAGAGTGACGTCTAGAATTCCAGTTTCCTCACTAATTTTTTCCACTGCATGCTGCCTTTCACACAACTCATTTATTTATCCTCATAGCTATTTTAGAAATAATAACTTCAGTCTTTCTTCCCTCACAATCTACACTGTACTGTGTTGCCAGAACCATCTTCCCAAAAGAGTTTTGTTTTGTTTTGTTTTTGTTTTTTGTTTTTTTACCATCTCATGACTCTGACTCTACAAACTACAAAGGCTCTTTCCTGGATATTGTCACAGTCCTTGGAATCAAGTTTCCTCTGCCTAGCTTCCAAGGCCCTTTGTCATCTGGTCCTATATCTAACCCTAGTTCCCACTATTCCCAGTATGGACCACTTGCTCTTCATTAACCACTCTATATATCCTACTTAATATGTTCATTTCTGCCTCTGCTCATATCACCTGAAATGAAAACCTACTTCATTTTATCTGTT
Organism: Pseudochirops cupreus; assembly: GCA_028627135.1. NCBI lineage: Eukaryota > Metazoa > Chordata > Mammalia > Diprotodontia > Pseudocheiridae > Pseudochirops > Pseudochirops cupreus. Next base: position 307,007,482 of record CM053581.1, on the reverse strand, counting down.
AAAATCTACCAAGCCTTAGTTAAGTCCCATTTAATCTGTGAAGCCTTACCTAATGCCAGCAATGTACAAGTAAATGTTTAACAACAAGTTCTCTGGGAGGAGGAGGGAATATATGGACGACACACTTTTAAATTTTTATTTACATTTTCTTCATCTCTTTCTTAAACCTACACCAGGGATGGGGAACCTGTGGCCGAAAGATCACATGGGGCCCTCTAGGTCCTCAAGTGACTGAATCCAAACTTTGCTCTGTAAAGTTTGGATTCAGTTAAAGGGCTGCACTTGAGGACCTAGAGGGTCACATGTAACCTCAAGGGCACAAATTCCCCACCCCTGGTCTAGATAATCAAACAAAGAAATATATCAAGTCCTGCTTTGTATTTGCCAACTCCCAAGCTGTGAATACTTTGTCAAGAAAACCCAAAATGGGATCATGGAGAGTCGGACACAACTAAAAATAACTGGACAACAACAGTTAGCAGTCTTTCCAATGGCTAGAAATGACCAACATGTCAATGGCAAACATGTCAATCATCAGAACCTCTTCCTGGTTGCATGGTGCATTTAACTCCACCCCACACTTCTGTATATCCTGCTCACAACTGTAAGTATCACTCCATAATATACAGAAACCTCATTCTTTTGTTCTGAAAAACCATTCCTCATGGTTCACTTCTTACTGAAACTTCAATCATCATGCAAAATCTCATTTGGTATGGGAATATTAACACCACGTGAACACTCTCTACCATAAACAGCAGCCATCATGTTCAGAACGGGTGTTATTACAAAAGCTTATTTGTGAGTTGAGTGTTTGGAATAGAAAATACCCCTTCAACATAGAAACAATACTGTAAAAACCAGGACCTGGGAGTAAAAGATGTCCAGACCTGTGATTTCCTTGATACAAGGGTCTCTATATTGGTGGATATTCACCAATATAGATCAGCAACTTCTCTGTGATGTATAGTCTTCCCTCAGGCACTGCAAAGTTGACTGGCTTGCTATGGTCACGAATCTCATATATGTCAGTGGCAGAATTTGGTCTCAGTTTTTCCTGACTTTTCACTACCACTGTTCCTTCTCTACAAAAATTCATGTTCAATGTTGTGGTATGTGATTATGATGAAATACTATTGTGCTATAAGAAATGATGAGCAGGATGCTATCAGAAAAACCTGGAAAGACTTACATGGGTTGATGCAAAGTGAAATGTACTGTGTACAAAGTAACAGCAATACTGTAAAGTGATCAACTATAAATGACTTAGATATTCTCAGCAATACAATGATCCAAGAAAACTCTGGAGCACTTATGAGGAAAATTGCTATCCATCCCCAGAGAAAGAACAGATGGCATCTGAATACAGATTGAAGCATGTTTTTTTCCAATGTTTTTTTTTAATTTTTCTTGAGGTTTATTTCTTTTGTATGCTTTCTTTTACAACATGACTATTATGGTTATATTGTGCATAACCACACCTGTATAACCTATGTTGAATCACTTGCCTTCTTAATGAAGTGGGGTCAGGGAGGGAAGAAGGGAAAAATTTGGAACTTAAAGTTTTAAAAACAAGTGTTAAAAATATTTTTACAGGCAACTGAGGAAAATAAAATACTAAAAGATTAAAAAAATTTTAAATTTATGTTGTCAATGTCAATGGTAGGAAGATTCTCAGGTTACCTCCTAAAAGCCTATATGATCCATAATATGTCTTAATTGAGAATCAGCCAGGTATAGCGTAGAGAAAGCCAGGTTCTTAAATCATAAAGATCTGGTTTCCAATCTTGCCTCTAATAAATACTAGCCATAAGACTCTGGGTAAGTCACTTAATTTGGTGCCCAAGGTATCTCTTAAAGACTGTAAATTGGAAAACAGTTGCTCATCTGCCTTGGTGGAGAAAATTTTCTCCTTGGAAGCTCCCTATACCAATGAAAACACAAGTTTAGCTTCATTTCTCTATCCCTCCCGCCTGCCAATGACTTAACTTTGATACTATTAATTAAAAAATATTCATTAGTCACCTGATGTGTGCTGATACTTCTAGTATTGAACAAAGTACTAGAATCAAGGTAGTAGGAAGGGGGAAGAATGGTGAAGGGAAAGGAAACAAAAAGGAAGAATCAGAAGGAAGTAAGAATTTTGACCTATTTTCCAAAGGACAAATCACCTCTAGGCAGATTTTTTTTAAATCAGCTTTTTTGCACCCTCCCTACCTCTCTTAGATCCTCCCCACTTCCCCCTCAAAAACAACAGAATAAAGTGTAGCAAACAAATTCTACAGCAGGGAACGAAGGTACTTGATACTCATATAACACCTTCTTATCCCAAGATACATTGATCAGTTTCTATTTAAAGTAAAGGAATGTTTGGCATTCCTTTTCTTACTTCCCTCTCCAAAGACACCTAGATAGGGCAATTTTAAAACTGTGTCAGCAACTGAGAGACCAATATCCTGGGCTATGCCCACAGAGGTCTATACCTAATGACTATCATTTACCAACTTCTCAGACTCATCACTTTAGTCAAATTTCCAGGAGCAACAATTCAGCTGCATCTACAACCTGTATGGTCAAACCTTCCATAAGGAGAACCAAGAAGAAAAACGTAGCTCATTTTCTGGCCTCTAAACAGAGATTCTCCATACAACTTTTACGTGCTCCCTCATCAAATCTCACAAAAATAATAGCTGGCATTTATGTAATTCCTTTAGGTTTACAAAGCACTATTTGATCTTAACATCACAATAGCCCTAGAAGGTAGGATTTGTTTTTATAGGACCCATAATTGCATTGGTGTATGGACTTTCCATTTGAAAATTAATTCCATGAATGCAATTTTAAAAATGGATTTTGCTGTCTTTTTTAACATTACTTTCTCTTCATAGCCTTCCAACTCCCCAACTCCTCTCCTAGAAAGCATTTTTTCTCTTAGTAAGATTTCTTTTTTTAAAAATAAGAGAAAAATAGTCAACAAAAACAATTAACACAAAAATTAATGTAAAATGCAATGTTACATGGTCATACACCTATACAAAGGAGCAGGAGTTGTTGGGTCATCTCTCTTCTTTGGGGCCTAGTGCATTATTAATAATTTGGAAGCACTTACTTTCAAATATTTTATAGTGACTATTCTGGTCAGAGATGTAAAGTGGGTATGAACAAGGCCTAAACATCTCTATTGAATTAATCAATTAATCAGGGGCATTGAACTTGAAGTGATAAGTCCTCACTAGTCACAGGATTATGCTCCATAGGAGTTATTTTGGTATAGATTGAGGAAATTTAGTAATATCCTCTGGGTCTGCTAGAAATTGCAGGCTGCATTTATACCCTAAGATTCTGAATGTCTAGCAGCATAGAGGAAAGAACCATTCTGGCCAAGTTTCACAAAAGAAATTGCTTGATGGGGTGAAGGTAATGAACCACATTCTTCCTCCTCCCTGCCTTGACTAGAGGAGAATTATGTGGATTTTGGAAGGTGGAAGAATTAAGACTTCTCACTAGTGTTCTACAAGCATCCCCAGAACAGCAGTAACTGGAAGAAGTATCTACATCAGAAGCTGTGGACAAATAACTCTCTAAGAAAAAGCAGCATCAGTACTACATAAGTAGCCCAGCAGAAAGCTACATCATACCCGAGGGCAATGCCTTCAAGATTCCGGGAGTTGTGAGTTACTCACCACATAGTATCGTACATTCTAATTTTGAACCTACTTTTTCCTGAACTCTCTATGTGCTTGTGGATAAGTGTATCCCAGTCTTTTTTGGGGGGGGGGAGGTAGAAGAGTCTTATATCAACTAATTTTCCTCTACTAATTTAGTAAGTAGACCTTTAAAAATGATCATCTGGCTAATTTATATTAACTATTAATTAATGGAATAAGCACAAAAGTACTCAAATACTTTTTTTTAGAACCTTAAGTACTAAAAACCTTCAGACCAATCCCACCTCTAAAATTCTTCTAGGCCTGCAGTGAGATAATCTCTGGTGAACTAGACTGCCAGTATGAATAGGCATTGGGACAGTAGCTCCAAAGCCTGTGCTACATTTATGTTGTCTTCTTGGTTCTGCTCACTTTCTTTTGCATCAATTTATATGTCTTTCCATGCTTCTCTGTATTCTTCATGCTCACTGTTTCTTTACAATACAAAAATATTCTATTGATTTCATGAACTACAATTTGTTTAGTCATTCCCCAAATGATTAACATCTACTTTGTTTCCAGTTCTCTGCTACCGCACGAAGAGTTGCTATAAATGTTTTGATTTTTTTTTTTTGTCCATGACCTCCTTGGTCTATATGCCTTGCAGTGTAATCTATACATCAAAATGTATGGATATTTTCGAAGGTGGAAGAATTAAGACTTCTCATTAGTATTCTACAAGCATCCCCAGAACAACAGTAACTGGAAGAAGTATCTACATTAGAAGCTGTGGACAAATAACTGTCTAAGAAAAAGCAGCATCAGTACTATACAAGTAGCCCAGCAGAAAGCTATGGATACAAAATGCTTTCCATAATGGTTGTATCAACTCACAGCTCCATCAATAATATATATTAGTGTGCTTGTCTTTCCACAGCATTTCCACAACATTGACTATTCTAGTTTTCTATCTCTTAACCAATTTGAGGGCTGAAACTCCATTGTTGTTTTGATTTACTATTCTCTTGTTATTAGTGATTCAACATTATTTAATGTGATTGTTAATAGTTTCTTCCTTTGAGAACTGTTTTTTCAGACATTTTGACCTTTTCTTTATAGGGAAATGGCTTTTAATTTTATACATTTGTTAGTTTTCTATTTATCTTGATTATCAAACTTTTGTCGGAGATAGCTGATATAATTTTTGTCTATAGCTTTGTTTCTTATTGTAGATGCTAATTTTGCTTGCACGAATGTTTTTCAATTTCACCTAATTATCTGTTTTATGTTTCAATTATTTCTAACCTTTATTTGGTTAAGAATTCACCCCAGATCCATAGCTGAGAAGGGTACAAACCTGCTTTTCTTCTAATTTTTCATTCCAATGCAGATGGGCATTGGCTTGCCAACTTATTGTCTTAGAGAGTAAGCTGAGGTACTGAGACATTAAATAAGTTAGCTAGGGTCACCCATTCATTGTATATGAGAGGCAAAAGGACTCAATCATGAGTCCTCTTAATTTACAGAACTGGGATTATTATTCCTATTTTACAGATCCTCAAAGATGTACAGAGATTTGGGGCATGATAACAAAACTAATATCACAGGCAGGATTTGAACACAGGTTCCCCTCACATAGATTTCAGCACTTTTTCCACTATATCATATTACATTTTACATTCCTCTATATGCTTGTCACGTTTTTCCTTTTATTACAGTAATCTATATTCTGAAGGTTCAGAAAAAATGTGGAATTATGCATTCTAAATATCTAAGACAAGATTCAGATTATGAAACTATAAATTCAAATCAATAAACATTTATTAAGCTATCCATGTTACCATGTTCAGTACTGAAAACATGAGGATTAAATAAATCACAGGACTCTCTACAAGGAGCTTACACTCTGGCAAGAGAGATGTGACAAAGATGTGACAAGTGAACAAATAATTATAATTCAAAATGGCAAATGAATATAAAGAATAGAAGCAATAATTAAAGATAGATATAGTGCATATAGAATAGCTAGGAAAGGAGATACACTAATACATTGTTAGAGCTGTAGATTGAACTGTCACTTCTGGAAGGAAATTAAAATCATTCAAGAAAAGGTTACTGAATATTTTAGACACTTCTTTTTCTTAAAATAGTATTTTATTGTTTTCCTCAGTTACATGTCAAGATAAGTTTTGCATCCATTTTTACAATATTTATGATTCCCTTCCTCCCTTCTCCTCTTCTGAAAATGGCAGGTAATTTAGTTTAGTTTATACATGTGCTATCATGTAAAATATATTTTCATATTAATCACAGCTGTGAAAGAAGAAACATATCAAATGGAAAAGAAAACACAACAGATCTACAGTAAGTGAGAAAAATATACTTTGATCTGCATTCAGAGTCCATCAGTTATTTATATGGATATGGATGACATTTTCCTTCACGAGTCCTTTGTACTTCATGAGGGGTGGAGAATCTATGGCTTTGAGGGCACCTGTGGCCCTCTAGGTCCTCAAATATGATCCTTTGACTGAATCCAAACTTCACAGAACAAATTCCCTTAATAAAAAAATTTCTTCTGTAAAACGTGCACTCAGTCAATAAGTCACACCCAAGGACCCAGAAAGCCACACGTGGCCTTGAAGCCACAAGTTCCCCACCCTTGTAACTCATGTTGCTGAGAAAAGCTGAGTGAGTCATTCATGGTTGTTCATCACACAATGTTGCTAATACTGTATACAATGTTTTCTTGATTCTGCTCATTTCATTTTGTATCAGTTCATACAAGTTTTCCAGGTTTTTCTGAAATCCGTCTGTTTTTCATTTCTTATTGCACAATAGTATTCCATTTCATTCATATAACACAGTTTGTACAGCCATTCCTCAATTAATGAGCATCCCCTCAGTTTCCAATATTTTGCCACTATGGAAAAGGATGTTATAAATATATTTGCACATTTATGCAATTTTCCCTTTTTTATGATCTCTTTAGGACACAGATCTAGTAGTGGTATTGTTGGATCAAAGGGTATGCACTGTCTGATAACCCTTTGGGGATCATTTCCAATTGCTCTCCAGAATGGTTCAATAAATTCACAAATTCACCAACACTACATTATTGTCTCAATTTTCCCATATCATCTCCAATATTCATCATTTTCCTTTTTTGTCATATTAGCCAATCTGATAGGTGTGAGTTAGTATCTCAGAGTCGTTTTAATTTGCATTTCTCTAGTCAAAAGTGGTTTAAAGCACTTCTTCATATGCCTACAGATTTCTTCATCTGAAAACTGTCTATCTATATCCTTTGACCATTTATCAATCGGGAATAGTTTGTATTAATAAAAATTTGACTCATTTCTCTATGTATTTGAGAAACAAGGTCTTCATAAGAGTCACTAGTTGTAAAGACTGTTTCCCAGTTTTCAGTCTTCTTTCTAATCTTTGTTGCATTGGTTTTGTTTAAATGATTTTTTAATTGAATATAGTCAAAATCATCTATTTTTCACATAATAATAATAATAATAATAATAATAATACTCTTTTCCTCTTGTTTTCTCATGAATTCTTCTCCTCCCCATAGATCTGACAGGTAGACTATTCTAATTTTCCCTTGTAATTTGCTTATGGTTTTACCCTTTTTGTCTAAACCATGTGCCCATTTTGAACCTTTTCTTTGTACACTGTGGGAGATGTTGGTCTATACCTAATTTATGTCTTATTCTTTTCATATTTTCCAAGTTTTTTTTTTCTAAAATAGTGCATTCTTATCCCCAAAGCTGGGGTCTTTGGGTTTATCAAATACTAAGTTACTCACTCTGCTATCTGCTTCTGTCTTATGGGAGAATTCATCACATTCATGTTCAAAGTTAAGTGAATCTCCGTCCCTCCTATTCTTCCTACAGTTTGTCCTCTCTCTCCATTCACCCTTTCCCTCATCACTAGCATTTTGCTTCTGCCTATCACCTCTCTTATCTGCCCTCTCTTCTGTCAGTTCCCATCCCCCACCTTTTACTTAATCTCCTCACCTCCTACTTTCTGTCAGGTAAGATCAATTTCTATATTCAACTAATTGTGTATATTATTCCCTCTTTAAGCCAATACTAATAAGAATAAGGTTCAAGCAATGCTCATTGCCAACCCTGCCATCTTCCTCTACACTGTAATAGGCCTTTTGCACCTCTTCATATGAAATACTTTACCCCATTCTACCCCCCCTTCCTTCTGTATCCATTGAACTCTTCTTTCTCATCCTTTAATTTCTCTCTCTCTCTGTCTCTTTCTCTCTCTCTGTCTCTTTCTCTCTCTTTGTCTCTCCACACACACACGTTCCTTTTAGCTGTACTATTAGTTACACATTTTTTTTTAAGAATTTCAAAAAACAAGGGAGGGGGCAGAGCCAAGATGGCGGCGTAGAAGCAGCAACATATCGCAGCTCTCACATAGCCACCCCAAAATACCCATAAAATAGGACTCTAAACCAATCCTGGAACTCCAAAACGCACACAAAGATACTTCCCACTAAAGTCAGCTCGGCTACAAGGAACAGTATCAGCACTG
>CM053581.1:306961957-306998775 GCA_028627135.1 Pseudochirops cupreus | reverse complement strand
GCACTTAGTACTAAGTGCTAAGTATCCTGCTAAACAGATTACTATTACAGTTATACAGAGCAAAATATTACCATGAAGTACCTTTCCCACAAGGTGTCTTTGTTTTATATATATATAGGTGTGTGGGTGTGTGTGTTTAAAAACACTACAGGTTTGAAGGATGTAGCAACAGATATTTTATTCAATAACTCTCTGATCACAAATACCCATCAAGGCTTTAAAGAGGCTTTGCAAAAGGCACTTGCTACTATCTCAGAGGATTACCAAGCCAGACTCCAAATGAACAAGGAATTCCTGATAGGTGGTAAGTTCCTCCTGAATTTCCTTTTTCTAGATGATATCAAGCTGCTTTGATCAATCAATCAATCAATGGGTAAACATTCATTAAGTGTTTACTGCATGCCAGGCTCTATACTAAGTGACAGGGATACAGAAAGAGGCAAAACACCAGTCCCTGAGCTCAAGAAGCTTATAGTTCAAGAGAAAAGACAATAAGCAAACAAATATATACAAACAAGCTCTGTCCATGATGAGTAGGAAACAACAGGAAACAACTCACAGAAAGAATGAACTGGAATTAAGAGGGGCGGGAAACACTTCCTGTAGGACAGTGGTTCTGAACCTTCCTAATGGCCCAACCCTTTAATACTCGTATGTGGACATATCTGCACATGGACGGACCTGCCTGGAGACAGACAGAGGAGCGGTGTCTCAGTTCCTAAGACCATGAGAAATATGTGTTTTCCGATGACCTTAGGTGACCCCTGTGACCCCTGTGAAAGGGTTGTTTGACCCCCAAAGGGGTCATGACCCACAGGTTGAGAGCCACTGCTATAGGAGAAACAATTTCATTCAGACATAAAGGAAGACGGGGAAGTTACTGGCTAGAGTTGAAGGGGAGAGTTTTCTATGCTTGGGGGACAACCAGAGAAAATACCTAGAGGAAAGAGATATAATGTCTTGTTTGGGGGACAACAAAGAGGTCACTGTCACTGGATCAAATACATAACAGGGTATAAGGTGTAAGAAGACCGGAAAGGTAGGAGAGAGCTAGATTATCACGGTTTTGAAGGCAAAGCATTTTGTATTTGCTAGGAGGCCATTGGAGTTTATTGAGTAGAGGGTGGTGGATTGGACCTATGCTTTAGGAAAATCACTTTAGAAGCTGAATGGAGACTGTGGGATTACAGTCTCCCAAATGATACCCATAATCACTCAACAGAGTTTTGCGCCCCATTCACTCCACTCAGGAAACATTAAATGGATGAAAAATAATATTTATCCTGGAATAAGCAGTTGGAGGGACCTAGCACTCATGCAGCACCGATAACTTAGACAGACTTTGCAGAAAGGATAATGGAAAGAAGGCCCAGAATTCATTAAGAGAAAGGAAACAAACTGGATCGCCTTTGGAAACTTCTGTGATTCCTTTAGTGACCCAAGTTTATCCCTTAAAGAAAGACCCATCATTTTAATACTAGTATTTTTCCATTGATAGTATATGATGAGAATTCATTCAATACCACAGTCTCCAAAGATTTAAAGTTGCAATTTGTCCAAGGGGAATGCAGTGATGCATAGTGGAAATAAAGGCTGAAACTTATTGCCAAAGAATTACCTAAGAGAAATAGAAAAAAGGTATTATTGAAGAAGTGTAAGACCAGAAAAGGAAATAGGTCAGTCACGTAATGAGATCAAGGAATAAGTGATGGACTGATTGTCTTTTTTGTTGGTATCCACAAAATGTCAAAAGAGTTAAAGGAAGGATCTAGAACATTTGGAGAAACTACAGAGACAGGAGCAAGAATAGCACAGGTTGAGAAGGCATGAATGGATGTGTTGGTATCTCTACCAGAGAAGTGACTATCCACATCAAAAAGACCAGAAATCCATCAAGCATAGAAGTAATTACTAGCAAGTTTTACTTTATAACAAGCTTAACTCTGCATCTCTGAAAATGTTGGACATTTCTCCTAGTTCTGATCTCTGGGGCCAAGAAAAACAAGTCTAATCACTCTTCCAGGTAACATAACTTCAAATACTGGAAGACAGTTATAATTTCCTTTTCCCCCTACTTCCAATTCTTTTCTCATCCACACTTCACATCCCTAGTGCTTTTGACTAGTAAGCACTATGTCCTATGGAATGATCTCAGGGCCTTTCACCATCCTGACTGAACATCTCTAAACATAACAAGTTGTCAGTCCTTCCTAAAATGGACTTTCCAGACTGAGCAGAATCCTCCAAATTGTCTGACTAGGGGCAAAATCCATCAGGATCCTTACCTTTCTAGTCTTGTCCATTCTGTCTCTCCACTTCAATTGAGTTAGTCTCTTTGTTCTTTCCCACATAAATCATGATCATTCCAGCTGACTTATTTTTTGTTCATGCGATTCTCTTCATCTTAAATGCCCTTTCTTTTCTCTCAACCAACTCAAATTCTACACCATTGAATAAGGAGCTTAAAGCCCACCTTTCTCCTTAAGTTTCACCAAATAAATTTCATGGCACAACACTTTGATATTTATAATCCTTGTATTACGTGTGTATGTATGCATAATATATATATATATATATATATAGAGAGAGAGAGAGAGAGAGAGAGAGAAAGAGAGAGAGAAAGAGAGAGAGAGATGGAACATATGTATTGAGTATCAAATAAATATGTTCTCTACCAGTTTCTTGCATCTACTAATATGTTGTCTTTATATTATGTTTTATTTCCCATGTATGTAGTGGCTTTCCCATCAAAGCAACAGCTTACTCATAGTAGAAATGTTTTCATATCTTTCATTACAATTTGCCTGGTTCTGCACACATTATAGTTGCTTTGTATAACTGAAACACCTAAAGCTAATAAAATAAGCAGGCATTTGTAAAATATGTATTCTTTGCCAGGCATATGCCACTTAGGGTATAAGTAAAAAGAATCAAACCATCCTACTCACAAGGAGTTCACATTCTAGGAAATCAGATCTTAAATGCTGGATTTGACACTTAAAAGTATGTTCTTGGACAAACGAATTTTCCTCATTGAGCTTCAGATTTATCATCTATAAAAATTGGATATGAACTACCTCACAGAATTGTGAATAATGTGTTTCAGAACCCTTAAAGCATGATCAAAATTTCAGATATTAATAACGAATAGCTTTTGTTATTGTTGTTCCATTCAACTTGTGGATGGATTCATTTTTGTTCTTAGTTGCCATCACTGCTCCAACTAATTATGAGAAAAGAGGTATTTTTCAGATCCTTCCTCATTCTCTATATCACAGATAAGTGGAAAGAATATTCTACTAGAAGTCAGAAAAACTAGTTTCTCTCTGCTTTCCCTTATTAGATTTACCTTGACTTAGTTGTATAACCTTAAAGAAGTCACTCAACCTCTTTGGGTTGGAAAGTCTTCATCTGAAAAATGAAGGATTTAGACTCTATAGTCCCTAAGGTTCTTTCTAGCTCTAAAATGCTAGGAAACTATGACTGTAATTATGGGCCTTTAAATCATATACCCAGGGATCTCTCAGCAATTTATCATCCATTGTTGAAATCCAGCCACCAAAACCCACATTTCATTTCAAACATCACAATTCTAGCTTCTACTTAAATAATGATGTGATTTATCCTTTCTCCCTGGAACATACCCCAAACCAACATTGGACAACAGACCAAAGATTTAATGCTGGAAAATACCTTAGAGGCCAGTTGGTTCAACCTGCTCATTTTACAGATGAGAAAATGGAGGATCCAGGGATTTTCTATTTTACCCAAGGTCATACGAGTGGCAGGAATGTACTTCAAACCTTTGACTCCACAGTCATGACTCTTAAACCTGTACTCTGATGCCTCTGAATGGAAAGAAGATGAAGTCATTAAACCTTAGTTTAACTCTTGCCTTTGTCATTTACTCCCTGTGTAACTTTACAGACATCACTTAACCTCCCTGAATCTCAGTGTCTTCAGCCTTAAAATAAGAACTTTGGTCAGACTGATATATAAGATCCTTTAGAGTTCCAAAATATATGATCCTATAATATATGCAGTATTCCAAATACTTATTCCTGAATTAAGGTTCATAAATCAGTTTTCCTTAGGGTAACCTTTTGAAGTAGGTAGTATAAATATTATCATATTTATTTTACAGATAAGGCTGTGAGAGTCACTTAGTCTATAAACATTTAGTCAGGCACTATGCTAAGCACTGGAGATACAAAGAAAAGCAAAAGAAGACAATCCCTGCTCTTAAAGAGCTCACAGTCTAATGGAGGAGAAAATATTCAAATACTTAGTACAAAGAAGGTATAGACAGGATAAACTGGAAATAATCCACAGAGGAAAGGTACATGAATTAAGAGGGATTAGAAGGGGCGGCTAGGTGGTGCAGTGAATACAGCACCATCCCTGGAGTCAGGAGGACCTGAGTTCAAATTTGACCTCAGACACTTAACACAAAAAATAGCCGTGTGACCTTGGGCAAGTCACTTAACCCCAATTGCTCTCCAAAAAAAAAAAAGGCGATTGAAAAAGGGTTTCTATATGAAGTTGGATGTTAGCCAAGGCTTCAAAGGAAGTCACAGAAGGAAGGAAGCAGAAATAAGGATGGAGAGCATTCCAGACAGGTCAGACAGCCAGAGAAAATGGAGTTTGAGGTACTGAAAGGAAGCCAGTGCCACTGATTGAGTAATTCATCAATGATCTAACAGCTAGCAAACATCTAGGGTGAGATTCCAACTTGGGTTTTTCTGATTTCAAGACCACTTCTCAATGAATGTCTCATTGCATCTCAACACTGACAACACATTAGAGTCTCATTGCATCTCAACACTGACAACACATTAAACAACTCAGCATCTTTAAGTTTGGGGCAATTTTCTTTAATTGAAAACAACAAGGAATGTTTCATTTTATGAAAAATGAACAGACTAAAATATCATCAGGGAAAAGAACATGAAAAGAAGAGTGGGTATTTCTATCATGCAATATGATATATGATATGATGTGATGTGAAGTAATATGATATGATAAAAAAATGTAAGAATTATCCCCTAAGAAGCAGCTAGTGGTACAGTCGATAGAGCGCTGCATCTGACATCAGGAAGAGCTGAGTTCAAATTTGGTCTGAGATATCAGCAAGTCACTTAACCTCTGTTTGCCTCAGTTTCCCTCAACTATAAAATGAAAAAAAAAATAGCATCTATTTTGCTGAGTTGTGGTGAAGCTCAAATGAGACAATATTTGTAAAAGTTCTTAGCATATTGCCTGGCATATAGTTGTTGCTCAGTCATTTTAGTCATGTCCAACTCCTCATGACCCCATTTGGTTTTCTTGGCAAAGGTACTGGAATACTTTGCCTTTTCCTTTGCCAGCTCATTTTATAGATGAGGAAACTGAGGCTAATAAGTTTAAATGACTTGCTCAATGTCACACTGCCAGTAAATGTCTGAGGCCAGATTTGAATTTAGGAAATTGAGTCTTCCTTTCCTTTATCTGCCGTGCCACCACTATATTAAATGTGTTATCCTCTCCTCCAATTTGACAACAATCATGTGAGGTAGACAGACCATAAATTGTTATTCCCATTTAACAACTGAGGAAATTGAGGCCATAATAGTTTTAGTTCAATATGTAAAGTTAACATGACTAGTGTCAGACCCAAGGCCTTCTGATTCCAGATTATGCACCACTATACTACACGGCAACCCAGGGTCCTTCTTATAGGTTGCACCAGCAGTCAAAACACAGTTAGTCAGAGAAACGAATTCCAGGATTGGTCAGCATGCAGCATCCTCTGGCAATATTTGAGAGCATGAAAATAACGAACTGGTTTGATGCTGAGCTTTTCATGTATGATCTTTTGCATTGTAACCAAAGCAAATAGGGAGAGAAACTTGAGGATAACCTACCTGCAGGGAAGTCACTTAAAAATCACTGCACACCATGAAGTGAGCAAATTTAATTCAATTTCAGAAACACATAAAAGGAGGGAAAATATAATGAGATCCTGCTGCCTTAAACTGTGGCAAGGTAGGAGCCCAGGATGCAGGGGGCATTCATTACTTACCAGCTTCACATTTGGATAAAGAGACCATCCCCTTAGGGAATCTCTCAAACCCAACATTCTTATTATTTATCAACTTGTTGGCTTTGGTTGGCACTTGTTCCCTTCAGTCAATTCAAAGCCTTCCAGTACACCAGCACACTTTCAGATCTCTCCATGGATCCCTCAAAAGCTCTCTCCAAAGAGCTCATCACTTTCCTGACATGTTTCATAAAGATCTATCAACATTTCTTTGTCCTGAGGATTTTCCCTAACCTACAGACCTAATGTTGGGTACCATCTTAGCTGAGACTGGTTTCAACCCAATTCTTTAGATCCCTGAACTTCCTTTTCTAGGTTTTTTTCATCCTGCAAAGCTAGATCATAGATCACAGATCACAGTTTCATAGTGAGAAGAGAACTTAGAGATGATCTGTTCCAACTTCCTTCATTTTATAGGTGAGGAAATTGAAGCAAAAAATTTGGTCACTCAAGCTTACATAAGTGGCAATTTTTTATTTGAACCCAGACCTTCTGACTCCAGACCCAACACTTTTTTCACTGTATCAACATCCTCTTGAAAAGGATTTCTGGCATACATTTCCTCCTGGTTGTTGAATGGTCATACCTTTCCTTAGCAATTCTTTTTTTTTTCTTTAAAAAACTATTTATATTGATTTTTAAGACATCAGTCATTTATCAATAACCTCTCTTCTCTATTCTATCCCACAAGAACTCTCCCCAACAAAAGAGAGAGAAAAACAGGAAACCAAATATTCTATATCTAGAGTTTACCATCTCTTTATCAAGAGAAAGGGAACATAAACAACTATTACATACCAATTATGTTAAAAGTAATATATTTTTCTCTGTCCATATAAATTTGAAAAGAATACTGTCCCTGCTCTCAAGGATCTTATCATATTGGGGCCAGGGTGGGGTGGAGAGCAGATCAGGGATATTGCAAGAATCAAATAACATAATGTATTTAAAGCACTTCATAAACCTTAAAGACCTGTATAAATGTCAGTTATCATCACCATCATCATTATTTCTATTAATCTACATTCATATAGTCGTCAGATCTCCAGTTTGTAAGAACTTAATTCCCTGAGCTTTCTATTTTTCTCTTGCTGAGCTCAAGCAATGTTTGTAGAGAAACACAGGGCTATGCTGAGGAATGTTTAACTGGGCTCTGGGAGGGGGGTAATATATGTACACATAATTTTAAATTAAATTTGCATTATCAACACTTTCTTAAGTATAGACAATCAACAAAACAATAAATCAAGTCCCAATTTGTCGATTGCCCATTTCTGAGGCATAAATGTTCATGGTAAAAATTTCACTGTTGCTTCTTGCAAGCCTCTTAGATCTAGTTCCAGCACAGCCCTGGTAGGAGCCATACACATAAGTGACTCTAATAGAAGTTAGAAAGTGCTGAAGAGCCTAGTGGGGCAGAGAGACACAGACAGAGACAGAGAGATGAACAGAGGGTGAAGGATAAATGGGGGAAGATTTCTAATGGCAGAAGACAACATAAATGGCAGCTAGAGAAGGAGGAAGTAGCACAGGCTGTGGAGATACCTAGAAGGTTGTGGAAGCCTGAAGATGAAGGGAATAACAATGGCATGCTATGGTCCCCAGGGTCATGAAGAGTGAGATATGGCTAACAACAAAATCTGTCCAAACCTAGGCTAGTTCCAAGGGAGGAATTCAAGGTTCTTGTGGCAATTAGATAGAGGCAGGATGGTGTGAAGATGACCAGGAGAGAGCATGGTAGATTTGAACCAATCTCATTATCTTTCTTCCTGCATCTTCCAATCTTTCATCTTCCTGACTTCCCTATTTGTGTTGAAGACAACACTTTCCTCCTGGTCACCCAAGCTTACAACCTAAGTATCATACTTGACACCCCACTGTCTCCCTACCCCATATGCAATCAGTTGTCAAATCTTATCCATTGTTCTTTCATAATGTCTCTTGTATATGGTCTCTTCTCTTTTTGGACACTGCAAAAAGCCAGTTGTAAGCCCTAATGACCTCACACTTGGACTATTACAATAGCCTACTGGTTAGTCTCCTTGCCTCAATTCTCTTAATGTTAAACTTTTTCTTTATTTCTTCCTTTTCTTTCTCTTTCTTTTTTTCTTTCTTTCTTTCTTTCCTTTTTTTTTTAACAATTTCTGGCACATAATAAGTACTTTAAAATGTTTGGTGATTTGATTTGAGGGAGGGATCACTTCTAGTAAAGTGGAATTAGGAAAGGTGTAGGTAAAAATCCTTGGAGTACTGACAAAGAAGCACTGGCTTGCTTAAATTCCAAATTAGCCTTTAAGTGCCCTTAATCTAATTACTCTCAGGGCCTGAGTGTCTTTACATAGGAGATAAAAGGGGAAAGGAACAATTGAAAATGATGTTCATTGTTCTTCTAGCAAGTCCACACAGAAGAATTCACTATCACACCCCAACTTGGCAGTGCTCAAGTATTTCAGATCAAATATATCCCCTCAACCAAAATTACCTTTTATGTGCCAAATTTGACAAAATCAATTATCCTTCAATTTCATGGTTGGGTTTTTCCTAGACAACATCAGATTCTTCTTGCTTGCATCTTTACATATCAAAATGTATATTTCCTACATGTACTTTTTTCCTTTAAAAATCAAAAGTCTAATGTAATATATTATGATGGTAAAGGGATTAAATTAAGTGAGGAGGGTTGGAGTGAGAGATAGGCCTGGGCAAGGAGCAAAATGAAATTTGATAACATACTCAGTGACTTATAAGAAGGCAAAAAGTCAATTTTCCTATTCTTTAACTAAAGCTTGCTTGGTAAAGAAAATACCAGGGTGACCCGGTGAAGGTTAGATTGCTTCTGCAACAGAAAAGAAAAAAAATGAAGACTTGGACAGGGACAATAACGAGGAATAGCTACAGCTCTGTAAGGTGATAAAAGAAAGTCCATTACCAATGACTAGAAACCTGTGAAGAGAACACCAGGCTTGAAGTCAGGAAGACCTGGGTTTGAATTCAACCTCAAGTACTTACTGGTTATGTAACTCTGGTCAAGTCACTAAACTTTTGCTAGTCTTACTTTTCTCAAGTATAAAATGGAAATAATAGCACTGACTTTATAGAGCTATTGTGAGGATCAAAAGCAACAATATTTTAAAGTTCTTAGCATACTATCTGGGACACAGTAAGCACTTACTAAATACTTCTTTTCTTGCTCTACATCAGGTTGTGCATCAACTACATAAAACCTACAAGGGATAATTCTAGAGAGTAGAGTAGCAGTAAGGAGATACCCAAGCGATGGACTTAGAATAGTGAACCAAAAGGACAAATCAAAGAGGGAGAAATAAGAGAGCTTCTTAAACATAGAAGGCTTTATATGACTGTAAATCTAGGGAAAGGTAGATGTATGTATTATGGTAGAAAGATCTTGCTTACTGTGGAAGGCTCTGTGTACTAGTAGTAGTAGGAGGAGGAGGAGGAGGAGGAGGAGGAGAATGAGGAGGAGGAGGAGGAGGAGGAGGAGGAGGAGGAAGAGGAGTATTAGTACTAGTACTAGTAGTAGCAGCAGCAGCAGTAGTAGTAATAATAAGTAACATTTTCATAGTACTTCAAGGTTCACCAAATGTTTTATTGACATTTCATTTGAGCCTGTCAACATCCCTGCAAGGTGGGTAACTATAAATATATATTTTTTAATTATTAAATATTTATTTTTCCCTTCCACCCAATGGGAAAGCAAAAAAGAAAACAGAAGCTTTGTAACAAATATGCATAGTTAAGCCAAATAAATTGTTTCATTTATTATATCTAAAATATATGCTTCATTTTCCATAATAGGCCATCATTTTTCTGTCAGAAGGTCAGTAGACTTCTCTATTATTGATCCACTGAAATCAGGACTGGTCATTCTTATGATCAGTTATAAGCCTTTCAAGGTTGTTAATTTTTACAATATTGTTATAACAACATAAATTGTTCTCCTGGTTATGTTCAATTCACTCTGTGTCAATTCATACACGTTTTCTATGAAGTCTTCTCATTCCTCATTTCTTAGAGCACAATAGTATTCCATTACATTCATATACCATAATATGTTCAGCCATACCCAAATTGATGGCTACCTTATTAGGTTCCAGTTCTTTGCCACTACAAAAAGAACTGCTTTAAACATTTCTGAGGAAGTTATATAGCCAAATAGTGAAGGAGGAACAGTTATGGGCCTGATTCTACAATGGCACATAGCGGGTTATGTCAGCATCCCTGGACATGTTTAATAGTCTGGACCAATAGTACCAAGGTTAGCACTGGATCACTGGAAGTGTGACCCTTCCTTCCACCACTCAGCATCATTGCACAGGAAATTGAGTTAAATAGCAAGACTAGTCTATAGATTGCAAAAAAAGGAGAGCAGACAAAGTTAGCATTTCAGCTGCTAGAATGGGCTGAAGTTTGAGAAAAACAATGTAGACAAAGGTTTTATGCTTCGAGCTTGCAAAGAATGATTATGAGTACCTCCAGAAGAATAAGAAGTAAAAGAAGAGAAATTTCTAGCGAGTCTTTATAGGAGAGTGATTAAGTAAAGGATTTTTGACTGAGGAGTGCAGATGCAGAGCTGGAGAGTTAAGCTGTGCATTCACCCCTGTTCAATCATTAAATATTTAGAAAGCAACTACTATGTGCAAAGTGCTATCCTTATCACTGGGGCTACAAAGACCAAATATAATAGGTTTTATGTCATGCCCACTAGCTATTGATATGCCCGCAAGGTTCTGTCCTTGGACTTATTATTATATCAATCCATATTTCTTCACTTGCTGATCTCATCAGCTCCCACAGATTCAATAATCATCTCTCTGTAGGTGATTCTCAGATGTACATACCCAGTAATAGTCTTTTTCCTGAGATATATTCATACATAGCCTCTTGGATATCTCAAACTGGATGTCCCACAGGCATTAAAGACTCATCATGTCCAAAACAAAATATTATTTGCCCCATAAATCCTCCCCTACTCTATGTACTGTATTATGCACTACTCTCTGACTGTTGAGGGTATCCCCATCCTCACAAACATCCTGGCTTGCCTGACCTTTAGGTCACTTTTGACTCTTCACTCTTATTTGCTCCTAATATCTAATCCATTTTTCCTGTTTTTTGTCTTTTTGGAGGGGAGAAGGCAGGGAAATTGAGGTTAAGTGACTTGCCCAAGATCACACAGCTAGTAAGTGTTAAGTATCTTAAGCCACATTTGAACTCAGGTCCTCCTGACTCCAGGGCTGGTGCTCCATTCACTGTGCCACCTAGGTATCCCTCTAATCCATTTTCAAATCTTTTAATCTTACTATCACAACATTTTGTCATTCATCTAACTATCAACCAAGTTTAGACTCTCATAACCTAACACCTGTACCATCACAACAGTCTCCCAAATGGTTTGCACACCTCAAGTTTCTCCCCACCTCCATACATCTTCCACTCTGCTTCTCGATGATTTTTCTTTTTCTTTTTCCTTTTTTGCTTTTTTGGAGGGGGCAAGGCAGGGCTTTTAGGGTTAAGTGACTTGCCCAAGGTCACACAGAGAGTGAGTGTTAAGTGTCTGAGGTCAGATTTAAACTCAGGTCTTCCTGACTCCAGGGTCGGTGCTCAGGTGATTTTTCTAAAGCACAGGTCTAACCATGTCATCCTATTCAATGAGTTCCAGTGCCTCTCAATTACCTCCAGGAGCAATATAAACTCCTCTGTTCATCATTTAAAGTTCTTCATGATCTGGTTTCTTCCTATCTTTCCAGATTTCTTATACTTTACTCACCTCTACACACTCTACAATCCAGTTTCACTGGCTCATTCCCTTCAAATAGATCACTCCATTTCCTGTCTTTTTATAGGTTTTTTTCTATGCTTAGAAAATACTATCCTTTCACCTCTGCCTCTTACTTTCTCTGTCTTCTTTCAAGACTCAGCCCAATCTTACCTTGATCTCCTAGCTTGAGGTCCCTCCCTCTCTCAGATCACCTTCGATCTACTCTATACATCTTGTATATATCTAGTGATTTACATCCTGCCTCCTCCATTGCAATATCAGCTTCTGAAGGGGAAGGACTACTTTTTTTTTAACCTTATTGTGTATCATCAATGCTCAGTATGGAGTTTACAACATAGTAAGAGCTTATCACCTGACTGACTGATTGATATCCTCTTTAAAAGAAACTGTGTACAGGGGCAAAATAACAAACTAATAAACCAAATTTCTAACCCCCCCCAACTGAGATTAGGTGTTATTAAACAGATCTTTTATTTTTAAATTGTCTGAATTGGGCATTTTCTGAGCCTTTCCTCATGTGTTTTGGGAAGACAGTGGCCAGGGGTGCATAGAGTAACTTCAGTCATGTGATTGAGTTTTGAGATGTCTAAAGTACTAAAATTCCACAACCTGAGAATCTTCGATTAAAATTTCAAGTACCAAACTAAAATAATAAAATTCTTAAATGCGTAATTCTATAACCATACTGGTTTAAAAATCTTTTGAGCAATCTCATCCTTCATCTTCTGTCAAGTGTGTATGTATATGTTTTACCCTAGGTGTGATATGTTTGTCTAGCTGTTAATTTTACTCCGGCAGAAAAGAAACAGTTAAGGAAAGCCAAACATTTTTCCTTAACCTTTAGGAAAGAAAATCAGATTGTTCAAATAACATGCTTACTGTAAATGTTAAAAGAAGTTGGAATATATTGTTTAAGTGATTGGATTATAATTTATATGCCAATTGGGCAGAGCTAAACTTATTTGATATTTTCAAGAAATCCACTATTCTTGTTCTGTCATTTACTGGTTATGGAATCTTGGAGAAGTCATTTGTCTGGTTCAGTTTTGTTATCTCATTTGAAAAATCAGAATAGTAACTTGTAGAGTGTCAAAATCCTCTTGAAATTGTTCCTTACCATAAGATATTTGAGTCAGTCAATGAATTAGCCTTTATTAAACATCTGGTACACGACAATAAGAATTCTGAGCTCTAGGGAAATAGACTTCTCTGCCTTCCTTCCCAGCTACCTTTCCTTCCTTTAGTCCTAGCAACAACCCTACCTTTTATAAGAAACCTTTACCCATCCTTTTTGATTCTAGAGCCTTCACTTTGGTACTTGTTTCCTATTTATCTGTATATAGTTGTTTATACATAGCTGCTTGCATATTATCCTCTCCTATTAGAAGGGGAGAAGGAGGGAGGGAAGGAGAGAGAGAGAGAGAAAGAGAGAGAGGAGGGAGGGAGGAAGGGAGTGAAAAGGAGGAGGAGGAGGAAGAAGAGGAGGAGGAGAAAAAGAAGCAAAAGAAGCAGAAGCAGAAAAAGCAGAAGCAGAAGCAGCAGCAGCAGCAGCAGCAGCAGCAGCAGCAGCAGCAGAAGAAGAAGAAGAAGAAGAAGAAGAAGAAGAAGAAGAAGAAGAAGAAGAAGAGGAAGAAGAAGAAGAAGGAAGAAGAACAAGAAGAAGAACAAGAACAAAAAGAAGAAAGGACAGGAGAAGAGAGAAATGGAAAGGAGAAAAAGAATAAAGTAAAATTTAGATAATTATCAAGAAGTATGTTCAAGCACTGGTTTTATGATTCTTTAGATAGAAGTATTTCCAACCAAGCACAAACTCACAGCTATTAAAAAATGTTTAAAAATTCATTTAGTATCATAGACTTTAAAGCTGGAAAATTCTTAGCAATCATCTGGCCCAACCCCCTCATTTAATAAATATAGAAACTAAGGCTTATAAAGCACAGTTATTTAGCCCAAAATCATTCAGGTGGTAAACAGAACAGTTAGAATTTAAACCCAGGTCCTCTGATCAATTGATAAATACATACCCTTATAAGTACATCTGACTTGCTACTAATTATGCTGACATCCATACTCTGAGTTCTTGACTTCTCAGAAAACATTCTTTAAACCAAGATATTGCTTGGGGTTCAGAACTTTGCCAATCAAATATTTACATACATCAGGGGTTGGCCCTGACATTTCCCCAAATGCTACTATTTCTCTATATGGATTGGCATAGGACCCAGTACTTACAACCTCTCTGACCAATTACACTGGCAATAATTATTGCCTATTTGCCTTTTACCTATTCTTAGACCCATTTTTTCAGGAACGTAACATGGAATTGTTCTCAAATATCTTCACTCCAAAACCCTGATTTCCACATTGACTTTCTAGTGTTCTCATCCTCCTCCCTGTTCTATCTCAACAACCCACCCTTTGATTTATTACAATTGAACTCAGAATTATTTTTTCATCACCACATCACAGATATTCTCAGAGCTGGGGCAGGGGTGGGGGGAGGCAGTAATTATGCTGGTGGATGACTGCACAAATGGAGCTTCATACCCATATAGCTGTCTTCTTGTCTTAGCATTAGGATTCCATCCAGTATACCATGATACCTCTTATCACCTTCTTCAAATACTCAGAAATAGTACAATGAAGGAAAGTTAATGGGCAAATAGAATAAGAAATGTTCAGGCACCAAAATCTGAAAACTTGCAAATTAGGTACTTTAGTGTAACATTTGCATTTTGTATAAAGCCATTAAAAACTCTTTTGGATTTAAATAATAGTAACAAATAAGGCTAAGTTCTTGAAATACCCTGTCCCATCTGTACCAGTAATCATGATGAAAAAAAAAAAACAAAAACATAAAACCAAAACTAATTTGTAGATGGAGTGAAAAGGTAATCCCTGCCTGGGATACAGGAGGTAGAGTCCAAATTGGAAGGAGAACTAGTGTAATCTGAAATATCAGGCTGGATCACTTAACTAGGTTCCTGCAGGGTTGAAATGAACAGATGAACAAGCTATAAATCAAAGAATTAAAAGGCTAGGGAGACTGTAGGAGATAAGAAAATCAAAATGTAAGGATTGTTAATGGGTGGAAACTTTGTCTAACTCAAACTAATTCCCTAAAATGGATATTTTTTATGGTGGCTTGTGAAGCCTTTCCTCTGCTGATTGTACAAGCCTATGAAGTCCCTTTTCAATTTTCCTAACCATATTGAGTCATGAGCCTGTACACAAATGGTATTGTCTAAGGCAACACAATATATGCAGCTATCAGATGGTCAACAAGCGTTATCAAACTATGTGGCAGGCATTGTTCTAAGTAAGGGAGACACCATTCTAATGTGGGACACACCATGTTAATAAAACTATGTCAATACAAGGTATAGATAGTATAAATGGGAGGTCATCCCAGAAAGAATGTACTTGGCAGGTGATAGTGGAAGAGGGGGTGGGAAGAGAATGGGAAAAGCTTCCTGTAAAAAGTAGAATGACAAGACATACAGATGGTGGCAAGCTATAAAGTTTCATGGGATCAAATTGATGTAGATGAAGATGATAATGAGCATATAAATGAGATTTTTTTTAAAAGTAAGCAAAACCTTTGGACTACCACTTAAGTCATTTTTGACCATAAAAAGTTAATTTTTAAGTTGCTAGTCTGGTGATATTTAACATCAATAAAACTAATTCGTATCAGCCATGCTAACATCTCAGTTTGGGATATGTGAACCAAAAGAAAGGTTTATTATTATTTTTTAATCATTTTAGTGTTTACACAATAAGGCAATAAAGTTTTGCAAAATCTGTTCTTGGAGCATGTGATAGTCATAACTTGGATAGTAGTTTAAACTCATCTAAAAGTACTCTTCTCCAAACTTCACCACTATGGTTCAGCCATCTTTTCCCTCCATCTCTTTGGTCCTTTCTCCCGCTGGTAAGTTCTTCTCAGAACCTCCATTCTGAAGAAAGACCTAGATCAGGCATCCTTTATTCTCCAGAATTCACCACAGTGGCCCTTCAATGAGTATTTTCCCCTTCCCCTATTCCTTTTCCATCTCTCTTTTATGGGTAGACTTCTCCCATTAGAACACAAGCTATTTAAGAACAAAACCTGTACTTTGGGGTTTTTTTTGTCACTGCTGCTTAGCTAATATTGCCCGGCACAGAGTAAGTGCATAATGAATATCTGTTGACTGACTGAATGTTAAAGAAATTTAGTTTTTCTGCTCTTAGTCATTACAAAATCCTGCATAGCTAACAATGGAATCAAAGAATCTGCCACAATAGAACTGAGTTTTATAACATTTGGGCAATTTGAATACGTTGAATTGTCATCCCAGAGTCAAACATTTCTATACAGTCTTCAAGTATAATCTTCATTTCTTATATCACAGGGTAACATTTAAATTTTCACAAAGGAAAGTCAAGTTTACAATTCCAAATGGTTTAAACATAGATATTTCCTATAAACATTACAAAATGACATGACACGAAAAAGGATAGAAATATCATTACACTTATTTTTGTTTCATATAGATGCATGATTATTGCTCTAGATTCTAATAAAATAGGTAAGATTAATGTGGAATTTATAATGCACTGTACATATTACTTTTCTAACAGCAAATCTGTGAAGCAGGAATGCAAAAATGATATTTTGAAATATTTTAATTTATTTGGTTAAATATTTCTCCGTGATATTTTTTAAATTAACATTCTCCCCTTCTTCACCCATTGAGAAGACAAGTGACATGATATTAATTATGCATGTGAAGTCATTTGAAGCATGTTTCTATGTTAGCCATATTGCAAAAGAAAACACTAAGGGAAATATTACTATGCCCATTTTATAGATGAGGAATAAAAGAATCAGGGAAATTCAGCAGTTTGTCCATGGTCACACATGCCATAGGTGCTAAGGCCGGATTGTCTATCTCAAAGGGCAATGTGTATTTGCGTGGATGTATAGATACATACATGTATATACATGTGTATTATATGTTTATATACATGTGCATGTGTGTACTGCATTACCTGCTTTGTATGTTTTGGTTTTGTTGCCAATATATGTTATTAAAATGACAAAGTTTAACTTTTATTTTAAAATTTTATAGAAGGGCACATGATCCCAAGAGGCCAATTTGATCGAAGCCTTTAAATACTTAGTACTTGTACCAGATACACAGCTCTATTCAAAATTTCCTGTTTCAACCTGCCAGATGAAAGTAATTTCAACAGCACATCAACAGGGCTATGTAATTAAAATGCTAGTGTAGACATGACCTGAGTTAATTCACCCTGACTTTTAATGGTTGAAACGATGACAGGGAGGAACCCAGTGAAGTGAAGGTCACCACTAGAGCACAGGGCCAAAAATAATCATTTTCCAATTATTTTAAATAAAATGCTGGTTTATTCTGACTACATACATTGACTTTTTGTTTTCATTAGCAAACTCTCTAGGGGCCCCACCAAAACTACAAGCTAAACCTGATTACTTGTTTTATAGAACAGAGAGAATATTATCAAAGAGCTAATGTCAATGTCTGTTCATTTAGAACTCTTGGCTACCTGCAGACTTTTAATCAAGTTTTAAAGGCACAAGAACAAAATAAAAATAAATTAGAGAAAGGGAGCATTTTCCCCAGTGAATAAAGGAAGAGACATACAGACAATCATTCAGGAACTCTCCAAAGTGATATTAGGACAGTGTAATCAGAGTTGGCTAAGCAGAGGTGCAAAACATTGCTTGTAAGAAAAAATTGTTGAAGCAAAGCATTAAAAAAATCTAAGTGAAAAAGATCTGTGATCTAAATTCATTTTTCCCACTAAAATTGCTATGTTCCAAAACAATTATAGCAAGACTAAAGAGAATAAAACAGATTTGCTCCTTCTAGAATTAGATATCTTTTCAGAACTCAAATAAGGTGAGACATGAGTCTCTGAACACTGAGAGTTATCAAATCATTAAATTTCTATTAATTCACTCCAATAATGAACAATTAAACAACAGTATTAATGTTGCTCTGTAATTCAGGAATAACATCACCCTGATGTTTCAATAGAGCATACTGGAAAAAGAATTTTACCAGCCTTGTGGCCAAGACTTTTATCATAATGAAATCTATGATTCACTCAATTGGGTCAAGTCAGAAAAAGCATCTCATTAGAGGATCTCTGAGAATGGGCACATATTTCTATAAAATAAGATAAATGGGGGGGGGGGGAAATGTCATGATGTGTTCAAGTTGCTGTGGTGAAAAGTATGGCAGATGTGAATTAAGAAAATAGTGGTCCCAATCCTCATTCTGCTATACCCATCTTTATGACTGAGGAAATCAAGCTCATAGAACCTTAATTTCCTCACCTGTAAAATGAGGGGCTTGGATTAGATGACCTCAGAGGTCCCTTTAAGCTCCAAATTCATGATACTAAGGCTCAGATAAAGCCCATACTTTCTCTTTATTGACTATATGTTCTCTTGGGCACTCAACATGGGGTGTGGTACAGTGAAAAATACAATGGGTTTAGAGTTAGAAACTCTGGGTTCAAATCCCAACTCTGCTACTTACTAGCTGGATCACTCTATCTTTGTAACCTCTATAGGTCATAGTTTCTGCATCTATGAAAAGGGACAGTTGGACTAGATGATCTCAAAAGTCTCTTCCAGCTCTGAATAATAGAAATTCTCTGGCTTTCCATGCCTCCTACCACACAGGGCAGTGAGCGTCAGATGGAATCTTATATGCAGATCATTTTAAATCTGTAAGGGGCAACATAAAGGCAATTTTGAAAAGTGACTTGTCTCTTGTCAGTTTAAGACCTATGGAAACAATCAAAGGAATGCAAGTTGTCTCCTCTACTGAATCATAAGATTTTTGAAAGCAGAGAGTATTAACTACTCCTCTTCAAAGTTTTTATAACACCTACCTCTGAGTTTCATGTATAGGTGCTGATTAACTGTTTCTTTAATTGAAATTCTCTTATTAATTTACTACCATTCATGGGGCAAATTTCATCACATATCTTTGTTTCTACCTGATTCCTTTAGCTGAAATAAATGACCAGTCACCTGGAGAACAATCTATAGAAAGTTTTGTTTTCATCTTTTAACCACAGGACGCACAATAAAAATAATCTTTTGTGCCACTGCTTCTACTCATTGTGAAGTTGCTGCTTACTGAGGAAAAGTTTTTATTTTTTTCAATATTTCAGATTGTAAAAGGTATGTATCATGACCTTATAGGTATAAATAGATGAAATACTATGATTTTTCCCATAGTCTTATATTCCTCTGTAAATGAGCTATAATTTCTTCACTGATCAAAGCATCTTCATATGTTAGCAAGTGTTTTAATAAGTTTTTTTTTTTAAGATGTCAGTGCTGGAAGATGCCTTATGGATTCCTTTATTCAGAAAACATTTACTCATCTCAAAGTACTTTGAAAGATACAAGGGGAAATATGATCCCAACACCATCATTTTAGAGCTGAGGAAGCTGAGGCTCAGAGAAATTATGTTAATGGCCTATGGCCCGATACCTAGCTAAGTGAGAGTGTCCAGATTGAAGACCAAGTCATTGGACTCCAGTGCCTCTGGCCCTTCAACTTATATAAGCTATCTCTGGCTTCTTTAATACTTGAAAAGCAAACAGCAGTAAGGTAATTAGGATAGTGAAAGTCCCCAAGTTTATTCCATATGAGGATATATACAAGAAACCACGATGTTAAGCCTGAAGAAGAAAAGACTTAGGGGAAACACATTAGCTGACCTCAAATAAAATCTGAAGGACTTCATTTAGAAAATGGATTTAATTTATTACACTTGGCCCTAAGGGGAAGAACAAGGAACAACAGAATTCCGAAGAGGTAGATTATGTTTCCTCTAAAGAAATATTTACAAATAATTTCAGCCGGCTCAAGAGGACCTTTACTGAAGCTCCCAAAAGTCAGCTTGTAACTTTTCAGGTATATTAGACCAGGAGTTCTTATTCTAATATAAGTTGAACCAAATAACCTCTAAAGTTGCTTCCAATTGTGTGATTCTGTGACTCAACACATGAATGGGTCTGTGATGTCATCAAAATCCAACAACGAAGGTACTCACTGTACTGGCACAGGTGACAATATCCAATCCTTCTCAACTTACGTGATCTTTTGTCCATATCATCCCATGCATCATCATCATCATCATCATCATCATCATCATCATCATCATCATCGCAAAAATAGTGTTTTCATAATGCTCTAAGTTTTACATTCCACTTTACATTTTATAAATATTTTCTTATTTTATCCTCACAAAAACCTAGGTCAGCAGTTCTCAACCTGTGGGTCGCGACCCCTTTGGGGGTCAAATGACCCTTTCACAGGGTCGCCTAAGACCATTGGAAAACAGTTTCCAATGGTCTTAGGAACCGAAACACTGCTCCCTCATCCATCTCCAGGGTCGAGGCATTAGGAAGGTTGAGAACCACTGACCTAGGTGCTACTATCTCCATCTGACAGATGAGGAAAGTGAAGTAAACAGAGATTATGTGACTTGTTCAAGGTAACATAGCATTATGGGCTGCATTTGAACTCTGATCTTCATGACTCCATGTCCAGCACTCTCTACTGATCCACCATCTGCCTTCCAAAAAAGCACTACACAAGATGACGAATCTTTTAGCACTTTGTGGGCACAAATAAAGCATGAAAACTATCCACTAAGAATCCCTTACTCCTGCTATATGACTGTCCCATTCACTTTTCTCATCATGTATTTCTGTGATGTTATTTCATGTCCCTTATTATGCACAATTCATCATTGGTAATGGGCATCTAGGTGGTGCCATAGTATAGAGTGCCAGATCTAGAGTCAGAAAGCCTCATATACTTGAATTTAAATCTGGCTTCAGACACTTATTAGCTGTGTGATCCTGAGCAAGTCACTTAGCACTGTTTTCCTCAGTCTTCTCATTGTAAAATGAAGGAGGAGAAGGAAAATGTCTTTGCCAAGAACACCTAAAATGGCATCATAAAGAGTTGAACATGGTTGGAATGACTGAACAATAGTAAGATCATTGATAATACAGTGTCCTACTTACAGTGTAAGGATAAGTAGCTAGGTGGTACAATGGATAGGAGTGATGAGCCTGAGAAACTAGGCATAGACCAATATCTTATACCATATACCGAAATAAAGTCTAAGTGGGTTCATGATCTAGATATAAAGGCTGATATCATAAGCAATCTGGGAGAGCAAGGAATAGTTTACCTGTCAGATTTATGGAAAAGGGAAGAATTTATGACCAAACAAGAGATAGAGAACATTACAAAATGCAAAATGGATAATTTTGATTACATTAAACTGAAAAGTTTTTGTACAAACAAAGCCAATATAACCAAGATTAGGAAGGAAATCAAAAATTAAGAAAGAATTTTTATAACCAGTGTCTCTGATAAAGGTCTCATTTCTAAAATATACAGAGAACTGAGTCAAATCTATAAGAATACAAGTCATTCCCCAATTCATAAATGGTCAAAGGATATGAAAAAGCAGTTTTCAGAGGAAGAAATTAAAGATATCTATAAGCATAGGAAAATGCTCTAAATCACCATTGATTAGAAAAATGCAAATCAAAACAACTCTGAGGTACCACATCTCACCTGTCAGATTGGCTAACAAGACAAAACAGGGAAATGATAAATGCTGGAGAAGATGTGGGAAAATTGAAACACTGATGCCTTGTTGGTGGAGTTTGAGCTGATCCAACCATTCTGGAGAGCAATTTGGAATTATGCCCAAAGGGCTATAAAAAAGTACATACCCTTTGACTCAGCAATATCACTTCTAGGGCTGTATCCCAAAGAGATCACACAAGTGAGAAAAGGGCCCATATGTAAATATTTGTAGCAGCTCTTTTTGTGGTGGCAAAGAACTGGAAGTCAAGGGGATGCCCATCAGTTGGGGAATGGCTGAACAAGTTGTGGTATATGAATGTAATGGATTACTATTGTGCTAAAGAAATGAAGAGCAGATGGACTTCATAATAACCTGGAGAGACTTATATAAACTGATGCTGAGTGAGGAGAACAGGATCAGGAGACCTTTGTACACAATTAGAGACGTTTTGTATCTGTGATGATTAACTTTGATAGAATGGGCTCCTCAGAATTAAAGAGTCTGAATGCAGATTCATTCAAACTACTTGTTCTCTCTCTTTTTTGTCTTGTTTTGTTCCTTCTTTCTCATTGTTCACTCCATTGGTTATAATCCTTCTTTACAACTTGACTAATGTTTAATGTGAAGGTATTTGTAGAACCTATATCAGATTGCATGCTGCCATGGGAGGGGAGGGCAGAAGGGAGGGATGGGTGAGGGGAGAGAGGGAGAGAAAACTCGGAAATCAAGGGCTTGTGGAATTGAATGTTGTAAACTAAAAGTAAATAAATTAAAAAAGAGAAAATAAAGTGCTGGGCCTGGAGTCAAGAAGAATGAGTTTAAATATTACCTCTGATACTTATTAAACTATGTGACTTTGGGCAAATTATTTAACCTCTCAGCTTCAGTATCCTCATCTCTAAATGAGGTTAATAATGTCACCTGCCTTACAAGGTTGTTGCGAGGATCAAATAAGATGGCATGTGCAGAGCAGACATTAAGGTGTTACAGAAATGCTTATTATTATGATTATAATTATTCTATCAACACAATTCTTCAGCTAGAGGCCAACCTTCTGATGACACTCTCTTTTCATACCTAGGTCAGTCTTCAGAGAACAGTCTGTTGCCAGACCTGAATTTAAAGTTTTTGAGCTTGGTAATTATAGATTTTCCTAATTCTTAGACTACTGGCATAGTCTTTGAAATCCCAGGGTAACTAAGACTTCAGCAGAGGAAGGCCCTATTACCTTGACCCCAAAATTTTGAAAGATAGACTTAAGAAAATTAGGTAATAAAATCATAGCATATGCATATATATATATGTAGGTAATTATATGCATATATATGAAAACACATATATGTACAGACATATGCACATATTCAAGTTTTATGGAGTCATGATTTTGTCACCTAATTTTTATTAATACGAATGTGCATATACCTATATATTCACATAGCTATATTACATACACATGTGCTCATTTTATATAATTACTTCATATATAATTCTTTGTGAACATCTTGCCTCCTCCACCTATAGTTTTTTTTTATTAAGAAGTCATTTTTGTCTTTGTTTCCTCATCACCCAGCACCATGCTTAACCCATACCAGTTACTTAATAAATGCTTGTTGATTAGTTTTTCAATTATGTCAGCACTGTTACTGAATAATTTTAAGACTGCTGAACTGTCTTAATGAGTTACCAGCGGTTCTCTACCTGTGGGTCGTGAACCCTTTGGGGGTCGAACAGGGTCACCTAAGACCGTCAGAAAACACATATTTCCAGTGGTCTTAGGAACCAAGACACTGCTCCTCTATCCATCTCCAGGAGGGTCTGCCCACATGCAAATACACCTACATAAAGGTCATGGCATTAGGAAGGTTGAGAACCACTGCAGAAGGAAAGATATGACAAAAAGCATTTGGAAAACCATCTTCAGGACAACTATGGCATAGTTCAGGTACTTCACACAATATTGTTGTAGGAAAATCTTCACTTACCACTACATTTCTTAATAATATTTGAGATTGCTTGATGAGAACACCAGAGCTAAAATGGAGAAGTGTGACAAGAAGGCAGAAACTGCCACCAATAACCCTAATGAAGATTCTAGTCTCTTTCCCATTCTCATGTATCTTATATATAGACAACACATCAAAGTATTGAAAGTATGTTTTATATATATATACACACACACATGCACATTTCATATATAATATATGTATATATAATGCATGTGTATATGCATGTGTATATATGCGCAGATGTATGTACATGTATGTATATGTGTATGTGCATGTGTATGTGTGTATGTGTTTGTATATATGAATGACCCCCAAAAAACTAGTAAAAACAGACACTAAGACACTGGCTATAATTTGAGTGTGCTTTTGTTTAATCCCCTTCCTCCTCCTCAAAGTCACCTGATCACAGTCATAGGATCATCGAATTATATAGTTGGAAAGGACTTTAAAGGCTCTCTAGGACAAGCCACTTTTATTATAGATGAAGAAACTGAGGTTCAGAAAGGTTAAGATACTTGCCCAAGGTTACTAATGTGACCACAAAGGTAAAAGAAGCAGAATTTGAACTCAAGTCCTTAAGTCTTAGACTATAATTCTATCATTCATACCACTGTACAGCAACACTTCTCTGATTTTTCTCCAGGAAAATATTTTTGTTTTCTGTAGCTGTTTTACATGTTCCTCATGTTCACATTGAGACCTAGGCCTGTCTTATTCTCATGCATGCTTCAAGGCCTATCTCAAGTGCCATTTTCTCCCACGAAATCTCTGATTGCCTCAACTAGAAGAGATCTTTCTACTTTCTAATCTAATCTAGTACTTTGGAGTTCTCTCACTGGACTTTCATTGCCATAATTTGTGTTACAGTTATTTTTGCATTTCCATTATGAGAATACCAACCCCAACAAGTGAAGATATTGTATTTAATACTTCTGTGTATCATTTGTGTCATCTAGTATAGTGCCTTGCATACTATGGTCAACAAATATTTGTTGAATGAATAAACAGTATTTTTCCATAAACACTGATCTTTTGACTAACATTGGCCTTACAGGTATTATATTTAAAGCAAAGGATACTTATTTTCAGCTGTAGCCATGTCAAACTTTTAAGATAAACCCTCACAATGACATATGTGACTAACACATTATCATCATCATCATCATCATCATCATCATTAATGTTGGAATTGGGAACTTAAAATGCACAATGAGAATGGCAACATCTTCCCTGAATGATAGTTGAGATTGCTTGGTAAGAATACCAAAATTAAAAAACCAGTTGGTAAAATACATCATTTCCATGAAATTAAATGTAATTTCAATTAATTGGAAATCTAAAAATAGAAGCAATCAGATAAAGAATAATCTCTAATAGGCAGTTCATTCAAAGTGCTCAATGAATAGCATTTGAGATAATAATAATAAGCAGAGAAGAAGTATTAATTAAATACACCTTTTCTATAATTTCATTAAAAATAAATTTAAAAATATTTTTACTCCACTTAGTCCAGCTAAACATAACCTTTTCTTACTGTAGAATATTTCATATACATTATACCTCTGAGGATCACAATCTTATCAATGAACCCAAAAGAATTCAAGCACCTACTATGTGCCAAGCATTGTGTTAAGGGGTGGGGAGAAAAGAGCTTTTCTCTAAGAGCTTTTCTATAAAGAGAAGCAACATTTATATATATTAAGTAGATACAAAATATAAAAAAATTAATATCTGAGTATACTAATGAGCACAGTTCTTCTAAGGGGATTAAGAAAAGCCTCATTTAGAAGGCGAGTTGAAGTATGTAAGTTATTTTCCAGATAAATAAATGGAAACTAGAGGCATTCAATGACTTCCTTAAGTTCACACAGCTAAGATGTGAAGAGGTCAGTAGTATGAATCTTGGTCTTCTAACTATAATTCCAATGCTCTTTCCATTAATCATGCTGCTTTTCTCAAACATGGTAGGCAAATCTGATCATTTTAAGTTCACTATAACTTTCATCCCCCATTACTCTTCCCATAATGTAGTAGAAAGCATTTGAGAACTACTGGCATTAGAAAACCAGAGTGTAAAACATATGCAACATTGTTGCTTCCTATCAGCTCTATAATCCAGCATGCTTTCATCCACCAGTGCTGAACCAACCAAAACATATATCCTTGCTTTGTCATACATGACTGTTCCAGTCAGTTCATTTTCTTTTCTTAAGGTCACTACAAAAAATATTCCCTTATTTCTTCCTCTCGATAGGAATCTTGCCCCTTTCTGAGCCTTTTATAGTCTAGGCAGGTTTCAACAATATCACCAACCCAGCAAGGGCCCTTGGATAAAAAGAGCTGTCTGCCTAAGCTCCTTAATTTATCAGAGCCTTTAGACATGAAAGAGTAAATGGGTTCTCAGTCAGCAAAGTTGGGTTATGGAAGAAAGAAAAGAAAACTATCAAATGAATTACATACCAGACTTGAATTCAAAATGAAAGAATATGCAAAACAAAGCACCGTAATTAATCAGCATATACTGGATGTTCTCCTCTAAAGTCAGAAATTAATACATACATATATACATAAAGAAATGATCTGGAGAATTTTCAACATTTACATAGCAGATCAAATGGTCATAAACCCAAATTCACGCTCACACACACATGCACGCGCACACATACACAGACACACACAGAGTCAACTCAATGGCAAGTGTTAGCTTAACTCTTTACATTGACTGAATTTTAACCATTAAAATGTTTTATCCTGTCATCTAGTTCAAGGTCAGTTTCTTTCCCTGAATCGGGAATTAGTTTTATATCTTCACTCATGCTTTGTACTTCTGCCAGTTGTACTATTTAAAAGGGAAAGGTGGCATTTAGGGTGCCTATTAATAAGCATAAACTATTCACTACTGTCTGACAGAATGGAATGATATAAACAGAATCAATTTCCATTTTAACACAAAATGCATCTGATGCCTGCCTTTACTAACTCCATATTCTGCACTTTATGCTACAAATTGCAATATACATATATATGCATATATATGGATATATGCATATATATGAACTGTACCATTAAAGTCATTAAATCATTCCAATTAATCAACTTCCTTCCGGAATCTCACTGAAGAAATCAAAATTCATTGTACAACTGTTGCTAATAATAAAGCTATAGGATATGGGATAAAAGAGTATTTTTGCAAATTCCTTATTTGGATTATGCCTAAATAATTCATGTGTGCTTATGCATACATATATAATGCAGATTAATGCAGATCAGATTATTTCACTGCACAAATGCTTCCCGAGGGTAAATTAAGAACTTTAAGCAGTTGTATTAACCCTTTCAGTGCCTTTCAATATCACAGTGCACTAAGGAAGTAACAAATGGTACCCTGGTGCCTTGCAAGAGGTGTTGGGGGAAAAGGGGGACAAAATAACTCCCGGAATTTTTTTTTCATGCAAGTGACATCTCAGTTGCATTCAAGCATTGATAAAGGATTGTAAATAAAGCATTTAATTTCCTAAATAAATACTACTTTGCTGGCATATTTGGTAAATCTTTTTTTTCACTGGTTTAATTTGCTCCTTGCTCATCTGTCCATGTTAGCTTTGAAAGTAAGGTTTAGATTGTAAGCTTTTCAGGGTAGTACCATATCTACCTTGTTTACCTTGCCTCTGATTGCCTAACTCAACACTATGCTCAAATAGGCTTTTACTTTTTTTTTTAAGAAAGAATATTATATTTCATGAGTTGTAGGTCATATAACACTACAGAAGTAATAGTGTTATTTTTGAAAAGATAGGTCTTTTTGTTTAAGGGAGAAACTTAGAGTCATTAAAAGCACAATTCCCCTAAGGCAATCCAACCAGCTCTCCTTCTACTACTAAATTCTGGGACCAGCTCCTTGTTTTTCTGCAGTCTAAGATTTTTGTTTTGACTGAAGAACTCCATGGGTTGCACATCTGACCTCATATGATAGTCTGGAAAATAAGCATTCAAAGCATTCTTTATCTACTTTTTTTTTCTTATGGGAATGGCCAGCCCAAACTCTTTTGAATAATTGCAACATCATTTGAAAGGCTCTGCAATATGTGAGAACTCAATACAATTACTAAAATGTATTCATAAACAGGATTATCTAGGGCCTTCGCCATCTACAGAGAAACACTTTGCTATTTAGAATTTATGTTATATATCATCACAAAAATTACAAACATATTTGTTAAGAATGTATCTCCATGTTTTATGCCTTGAATTATATTAATAATCATAGAGTTCTCAAAGTTATCTGTGTTGTATATTTTTCAGGGAATATTGCATGATTCTGACATAAATATGGAAGGTATCTCTGAGGACCAGGAATAAATAGTACTTTCCTATTTCCTGGCCCTGTCTGTACTCAGACCTCAGGAATAAAAAAAATGTCAACATAAAAATAAGTAAGGTCTTGCTTTATCGCATTCACATACTGGGTTTCATGTGGATACTAAGCACTATACAAAGGAACTTGAGCTGTCACAGCCATATTCTTGAGAAACTTATCATACACTCTTAAGACAGTCAACATGAACAAGGATATAGGAGCAGTAAATATCTATTCACCTAATAGATGAAATAAATGAATGATAAAATAATGAATGCATTTTCATGATGCTTTGAATCAGTCATTTCACATCCTTTTTGGATCGGACTCTCTTATGTGATAAGGAAAAGAAATTAAGTGAAAAAAAAAAAACTACTACCTTGACCAAATCTGACAATGAATGCAATATGAGGGAAAAGGCGTTTTCTAGTGAGAAAAATTCTTACAAGCAAAGGAGTTTATTTCATGAGTTTTAATATACTATAATGTACATTGTTGGTATTTGAAAATCACTTGACTAATGGATTAAATAGAAAGTAGTGACACTGCATAATCAAAAAAAGAGACACAGTCTCTCTTTCAATTACCAGAAAGATCATAGGATCATCGATTCTGAGGTGGAAGGGATGTCAGAGGCCAAATAGTTCAACTCCATTTTAACTATGAGGAAGCTAGATATCAGTGCTAGTGACTGTTAAAGAGAAGGGTGAAACTTCTCTGCCTTGAACCTTCCTACCCTCTTGTAACTTGGCTCTTTCTACCATTTTGACATTACTCTGAAAATATTGGGGAGAGAGTTCTCTTTATGTAGCCTGGGGCTTCCTTATTTCAAGCTAGTTTATTGAGGGCTAGAACCATGTTTATTTAACATTCAATCTCCTACAGTAAAAATATAGGAAATACCTTTCTGTGAAACAAAATTACTCCTTAACCCATACTGTCTTCTATGGTCTAACACAAATAGATGATTTGATATGCCTCTAAAGTCTACAAGGAATTCTGTGGATGTAGGATATTTATGCCTTTGAACATTTTAAAGTTAAGTAATTTTGGTGCAAACCCATTTATAAGTTAGAATGGAACAGTAAGAAGGTACAACTTTAGATCATCTATAAACATTGATTTAGCTATTGGCTCTATAGGAGATCTGTACACAATAATCAAGCAGAATACATTTTCATGACCCCACAATTGACTGAAACGGAGAGAGAATGCACAATACCACGATAGTTATCATTCTTTAATTAGATTGTTTAAAAAAAAACAAAAAAAAAACCTTTTATTGTGTTGAGCAAAATGCCACCTTATGGTATTTCCATGCAGATGTCAGAATGTAAATGTGACAAGAGGGAACTTTTCATTATTAAAATAAATCTTTATAATCTTACTATGAATGAAAACAGACAAGAATCAAATGGGAGGGTGATTTATAGGCTTTCCGTTGGAGGACCAAATGAAGTCATTAGTTTGATTATTTCTCCAATGGATGGCTCTTTGAACCTGGACAAATCACTTTACTTCTCAGTTCTCCAAGTGAATTTCCAATGTTTTCAGTTGCAGAGAAGCAAATAAACAGCATTGGTTGAGGGAGTCACCTTACATAGAAATTTTCTACACCTGTGAAATCACATGTATAGGCACTATTCTATCCATATTCCAGTGCTTATAATAAGTATTTGAAAGAAAACTCATAAAAATAATTGCTACTCACATGCCAATGTCTGCTTTAGAAAATAATCAGGTTTAGAAATTCTGTGAAGAACTTGATAATGCCCTTCAAGTTATAGAAAGATTGATTTGATATTCAGAGATAACAATGCAAAATCAGGAATAAGAGACAATGGTAAAAATTTAATTGAAAACTGGGGTTAAGGAATAAGAACAATAGATGCCAGAGCCTTTTGGCTTAAACAAAAACTTAAAGTCTGTATTGTTTTCTTTAAGAAGAGAGTGAATATTTACCAAATATGGCAAGAATGAAATGGTGTCACAAAAATGAAATGAATTGTATTTTTACTGAGATAAAACAATTGGTTCCTGAATGAGGTAGTCATTATTGAATCTGCTGTTTTATACAGTTGGAGCACCAACTTGCTAGAAGAGTAATACTAATTTTGAAGAAATTACAAAAATGGGGAGAATTATTTAAATGTGCTGTAAGTGCTTTAAAAAAAGGGGAGAAGTGAATGGCAAAACAGACATAGACACAAACTATCACAATTTTCTAAACAATTTTCCTTAATGTAATTTCCACAAATAGGACATGAGAAAGAGCTTAAAGACAACTTCTAACATACAACGCTTGATCTACTTGTCAAGTGCCCATGGTAGCTAATGGTAACATCAGTTTAAGATCTAAACCTCTCATAATTCTTTATGGAAGAGGATTAAAGAAGATGGTTATCAGCATAACTCCATAAAGTAGTAAATCAGTAGAAAAACAAATAGATTTTTTTTAAAGAAAGGTTGGTAAGAGATCTAATAAAATTAAGTTATTATGAGGACATTTAATGTTAAAAATAGAAGGAGGACAAAGGACACCTAGAAAATGAAATGATTTGAAATATTTTGATAACAAAAACAAATGAGATCCTCTATCAGTGGAAACAGAGCCACCATATTTTGACCCTAACATCACAGTTTCTGATGTTCTAATGAAGGAACGAAATGGTGCTGAAGAAGTAAAGATGGGCAAAGTAACTAGACTAGCTCTAGTAAATATATCAAAAGAAGTCCACACTAGATATAATAAAATGCTTAGAAAGAGTTCTGGCTTTTAATATTAACAACAACAACAAAAAAAAAAAGCTGATGAAACAGATATAAAACTACCAAACCTTAATCTTACTTTTACATTTCTAAAAAAAATCTTTGTGTGAATAATCTATATTCTTGATGAAAGTTTGAGAAGGGAACAGGAGGGTTAAAAAAACATTAGTCTATAGCAGAACACATCTTAGTGGTCATACAATTGACTGAAAGGTAGAAAGAATACATGATCTAGTTATATTTTCCGTTTTTTGACTAGATCTTAAAAAATAAAACATTTAATTATTTTTCTCCAACAAGTTATCTCCCATGTATGTATCAAAATTTAAATGTACCAGTAGTGGGATACTTTACTAATATCAAATAATAACATAGTTACATATGGGGCATACAGACTATGTATATATACACACACAAACATAACATGTGTGTATACATATATATATATATATATGTATATATATATATATATATGATATACATACACAGAGAGAGGCAGAAAGACAGTGACAGAGACAGATAGAGAGAGAAGAAGAATTTGCCCCTCCCAGCAAGCCTATCTAGAATCCAAGTAGAAGGAATGATGCCAGTAGATCAGAGGTCCTTAACGTGAATTCCATGAACTTTTACAACTATTTTGAAAATTATATTTTAATAAAATTTGTTTACTTTGTTATCCTATATGTTGTATTTTATGATTTAAAAATATAGTTCTGAAAAGTGAACCATAAGACTGTCTAAATTGCTGACAGAATCCATAATACACAACAAGGTTAAGGAGTCCAACATAGATAGTGAAATCCTATATCTACAGTGTCACATCTTTTCTCAATTTTTATTTTAAACATTAAACTATACCTGTGATTATGTGATTCCTAGGACTCCCAAAAGATATATTTTCTTCTCTCCCTCCATCTCCTACCACTAGAAATGCAGGTGGATGTAAAAATTTTAATACAAAAGGAGAATGGGGAGGGGGAATGGTGTAATGGTGCAGAAGAAAAAAAAAAGAAGATATAGTTATTTGCCTTAGGCGTACAATACTTATGTGACGAAAAATCTCAAGGGATTTCTTTTTTAATCTCTAAATAGATTTTTTAGCTGCCAATAAAGTCAAACCATGCACACTTCTGAATGGGTTAGATAATCAGATTACATACTTTTTTTTTCTCTCTCATCAGCAAAACCTTTTTTTTTTTAATGACCCACAGGAAACAGTCTCTGAGGTCACTGTAAATTTTTGCAACACAGCTTCTAAAGAGGCTCATCACTTAGGAGAGCAGGGCTTTGGAAGGAAGATGTAAGAGTGGCTGTTTGCTGATCCAGAAGATTTCACCATTTGGAAACAAAAAATCACAATGAGGAAAGACAGGGTCCATGCTGTTTCTCAAAGACTAGCTAGATTTTCTTAGAATAAATAAGCCCTGAATAACTGAAGTACCGTCCCTTGTTGAACCTAATTGCTTGGTTCTTCAATGCCCTAGTAATTTTTTGCCTAATAATTTAACACATCAGCAAAATCTCTAAATACATTTTTGATGTGATAGATGGCTATTCTTTCAAAAATCCCTGCAACCAGGGAGAGAATGTACCCATTCAACAAAATGTTAAACTCCACTGACAAGCAATTTCTGGAAGTCGTGGAAAGAAAGCTTAACAAAAATCAAAGGTCTGAAATCTGGAACATAATAATATCAT
Organism: Pseudochirops cupreus; assembly: GCA_028627135.1. Taxonomy (NCBI): domain Eukaryota; kingdom Metazoa; phylum Chordata; class Mammalia; order Diprotodontia; family Pseudocheiridae; genus Pseudochirops; species Pseudochirops cupreus. Next base: position 306,966,400 of record CM053581.1, on the reverse strand, counting down.
TAACTTATTTTTATAAAGTTATAGTAACAGTTAAAGTGTGCTTTACACAGAGATGGTATGGTATAGGAGTATAGAGTACTGTCCTGGGACACATAACCTGAATTTTAATCCCTACCCTACCATTACCTCTCTGTGAATTTTTGGATGTGATAAACTCTCTGGACTACAGCTTCCTTATTTGTAAAAACAAAATGAGGAAATGGGTTAGACCAGAGGTGGGGAACTTGTGGCCTCAAGGCCACATGTGGACTTCTAGGTCCTTGGGGATGGCCTTTTGACTGGGTCCAAGTTTTACAGAACAAATCCTTTTATTAAGGTGATTTGTTCCGGGAAGTTTGGATTCAGTTGGAGGGCTTCACTTGAAGACCTAGAGGGCTACATGGGGCTTTGAGGCTACAGTTTCCCCACCCCTGGGCCAGACAATCTCTATGGTTCTTTCCTATTCTAAATATTTAGGAGTATTACAAGTTTTTATAAGGTCCATTTGGAATATCACAACACTTTAGAGTTGTTAAATACTTTAAGAAAACCAGGTAAACTCAGGGAATAGAATATTATATCTAGAGTCAGGAAGATCTAAGTTCAAATTTCAGAAAGTTATTAGCTGTGTGGCCCTGGAAAACTCAATTAATATCTGTCATCCTCAGTTTTCTTAACTGTAAAATGAGGGTGATAAAAACACCTGCCTCCAAGGGTTGTTGTGAAGATAAAATGAGATAATATTTATAAAAGGATTTACAAGCCCTAAAGTACTCTATAAATGTGAACTGTAATGTAATAATGACAATTATTATTATTGTTATGTTTGCCAAGTATTATTAGCCCATTTTGTAGATGTTTTCTGATTTGCAATTCAGAATTCTCTTCATTATGCCAAATTGCCAATACATTTCCATGGTAGTCACAGAAAGACAACAGAATTAGAAAGGAAAAAAAAAAAGATTCTATTCTTCCATACCATTTTATTCTCTATTGGGGTGATGTGGTTTGGGATTTTTTTGAGAGGGGAGGAAAACTTCATAGTACATTCATTTTTTATGGTATCTACAGCAGCAGAATCAGGTTCGAGTAACTTGAAAGATCATTGCACTCAGAGATAAAGACCTATTTAGTAATCTCCGGTCTTATTCTTACTAACCAGGTGTCTGTGGGCAAATCAATACTCTGAGCCATGGTTTCTAATTCATGAAATAAGGATCATAATACATTCACAAGGCAAGGACTGAGAAAGATAATATATTCATAAAGCACTTTATCAACTTTAAAATACTATAAAAATGTAAGCTATTATATAAATAAAGGAAACTACATTTCTGGGATCATTTAAATTCCATTTATAAAGTGTCTACTATGTGCAAGCCTTTTGCTAGTCATAAAAGATACAAACACAAGAATGAAAAACAGCCCTTGTCCTCAGTTTACATTCATCTAGGGTTCATAGCATGTGAATAAATGAGTATATATGAGGTGATTTGAGAAGGGAGAGAAAGGGATCAGGAAAAGCTTCCTATAGAAGGTGATACGTGAGATGAACCTTAAAAGAAACTTTGGATTCTAAGAAATAGAGGTGAGAAGAAAGTGCATTCCAAGTGCAGGAGATAGTCAAAAATCTGTTTTGATTTTTGGAGACCCTGACAATTATTGTAGACTATTTGCAAGGCTATAGCATCTGGATGGTTTAGATACTATCATGTGTTCATTATATAAAACCTACCCTAAAAAGTTTACAAGGGACCCATTCAAGGGGACACTCCAGAAATCAATTAATTCAATGATTCAATAAACATTTATTCAGTGCCTATTATGGGCCAGGGACCCAAATCAACAAGCAATTCTTTAACTTCAATCTTTCCAAATTAAAAATACAGAAAATATTTCCTATATGCAGATGATTTCTTCCTTCACACTTAAAATATGTTCAGTGCTGAAAATCTTTTTAATTCAAAGGCTAAAGGACCCCAATGCTTTATTTATATTTATAAGTGATTGATTTCTATACTATAATTTCACAATTGATGTAAGAGCTGTATAATCGATAAATGTTCTGTCCCAGAGTATAAAGCATGCACTATAATTTCCTATAGATTGCAATGAAATATTAATGTCTCCAAGCTTATCTGATCATAAGAGATGCCATAGTATAATTAAATGTCCTGCCTGTAACAATAACAGTTGACATTTCTATTGGAGCTTTGCATCTTATGAGGTACTTTTTGAAAAACTGCATATGGTAAGTAGATCAGGTTTATTTACCCCCTTTTTTTAAGGATGAGGAAACTCGGCAGTAGAGAAGTAAATGAATTTGTCTGGAGTCAAAGAGCCAGAAAGTAACAACATCAAGTCTTGAACCTGTGTCTCTTCTGACTTCAGACCAGGGCTAGTTCCACTAGACTAAAATGGACTTTCTTTGACATTAAAAAAAATTAAAAAGCAGCATAATTTTATATCAAGTGTGCTGGATCTGAGGTCTCAGGATCTGGGTACGAATTGCATTTGTGATTCCACCAATATACATTTGAACAATAGCTCTCAGGGCCTTTTTTCCTCATCTGCAAAAGTAGTTGAACTCAGTGATTTCTGAATCCCTCACATTCCTGAACACTGATTTGACTTTGTGAGTCACGGGTGAGGTTTATAGGTTCTGTGTTCCAGTTGAATGGGCGTGCTTGCTGTTCCATCTCTCATCTTTGTACCTGTGCATAAGTTGTCCCTGATATCTTTAATGTTCTCCTTTATCAGCTCCCTTCAAAATTCATTTCAAATACCCTTCTACAAGAGTCCTTTTCCTAATTCCTTCAGTTTTTAGCCGCCCAATGATTTCCTTATATTTTACATATGTCTATAATCAGTGTATATTGATGGTATCAAACTCCAAATAGATTCCTATGGGCCCATATTGACTTAGAAGAACCCTAAATTTACATTATCTATGTTGTATTGTGTTTTTCTTTATTTTGTTAAGCATTGCTTAGTTACATTTTAATCTGGTTTGGGCCATACTAAGGAGTTTTGCAGGCCCGTGGAGCCCACCTGATGGAGTTTGACACCTCTGGTCTACATGGTCCCCTTCGCCAGTAAAATGGATGCTTATTAAGGGCAGATAAGATTTCATTTTTGTCTCTGTACTTCCAGCACTTAACAGAATAGGTAGTAGGTCCTTAAGCTGCTTGTTGACTTGATTGAATTCTGCACACGATTAATGTCAAAGATGAGACAAACATTTTAGCTGAACACAGAGGCTCTCATTCATTGACAGTTGCCAAGCCTGTGCTGTCAAATTTCCAAAAGAGAAGAATTAAAAGTTCTATTCTTCTTGGACTCCTGGGTGAAGCAGGATCAAGGAACCCATCCAGACCGAAGCACATGGGCAGCAGGCCAGGAAAGCAAAGACCAGAGGTATAGAGGAACGTCAAAGATAAAAGAGACAGCATTCTCCGAAGAGACAATAATTCAGAGAGGAGGCTTTCCTGTTCCTTGGGGAACACTGACTCCGAATGAAAAATGGGATAGTGGATGATAGATTAGCTTCATGGGGACCCCTAGCCTCCACCTCAAGGAAGGTTGTAGGAAATGTGAAAAGCCGCTTGGAGCTGTGCCTAAAAGCCTCCAGCCTCATCACCACCCCAGTCACCACAGTGAAATATTGTTCAAGCCCTTTTTCTAGTTGAAGGTTAAGTGCGGGTGGAAAGATTACAAATTTGGGGAGGAGGGGGTTGTATTAAAATCATCCATCATGATAAACTCCATTTCTGTGAAATGGAAATTAGAGGGAAATGGAGCTCACCAGACCATTCCCAAGCATCACAATTTGGGTTTCTGGTTTTCCTGAAAGAGAAATATTTAGGATATGGTGCATGCCCCAGAACCTCCTCCTGCTATTATTAAATCACTCAGGCATCTAATCCCAACTTAGATACTTACTAGCTCTGACTGGGGATGGGGGTGGGGCTGATATGATGAGCCATTTGGCTCTCTGAGCTTGAATTTCCTCATCTGTACAATGGGGTAATTACATTTTCACTATCTATGCCACAGAGTTGTTGTGAGAAAATTATTTTGTGAACAGTACAAAATCATGTAAATATGAATTACTCTGAGTTGTAAGGGGCCCAGGATGGTCATCTAGTTCAATGTCTCCTGAGCAGGAATCCTCACTACAACTACCCTCATGACTATTTATACTAGCTGCGGCATAAAGACTTGTCATGCAGAGGAAACATCTTCCTGAGTCAGCCCATTATACCATGAGGTTCTTCTAATTTAAGGGGTATTTTCTTGTAGCACTACAATGAAATCTACGATCCTATAACTTCTATCTATTGCTGCTACTTCTGCCCCATTTGGAATTAAGCAAAAGCAAGTCTAGTTCTTCCCCAAGACAAAATTTTAAGTACTTGAAAATAGCTGTTATAAACCCTTGAGACCTCTCTCCCTCAGTTACAT
>CM053581.1:306943536-306961857 GCA_028627135.1 Pseudochirops cupreus | reverse complement strand
TTTCTTTCTTTCTTTCTTTCTTTCTTTCTTTCTTTCTTTCTTTCTTTCTTCCTTCCTCCCTCCCTCCTTCCCTTCCTTCCTTTCTTCCTCTCTTCCTTCCTTCCTTCCTTCCTTCCTCTTCCCCCTTCTCTCTGTCTTTCTTTTCCTTCCCTCTGTCCACATAGGATATCACACCATTGCCTGCAGGTACTCTGCCCAAAGGAATATAAATTTTAATCACTGAAACCTTGCAAGACATCTTGGGGCTCATGAGCTAGATTTTTGCATTAAATCCAAATCGCTCTGCCTCTCATTGATTGGTCATCCATAGGTCCGATCTCGAGCCCCACTTGGTTATTTTTTGGACCTCGTTTGACTCAGTGTAAATGTAAATAGTGATTGTTAATGTTTTGGCCAGAAACCCTGTGCATCTTCTCTTCTCAGACTGATTTTTCTAACTAAGTAAGAAGCCATTCTCTGCCTCATTTCTCACCTAGCCTTAATCACTGAATGGGTGTCACCTCAGTGGAGACCTGTTAAAGACCTTAACTTGAAAAGGTCAAGGTCTCCCACTGTATACAAGGCCATCTCCAGTCATCCTGACCTATATCTTGACACTGGACCCAAATTGCTCCAGAGGGGCTAGTGATTTTGTGCATCCCTCCCTCACTTAATCCAATTCATTTGCATGTCATGGCATCACCTCCCTGATGTCTAAAAGGAAGGAACAACAACAATAACAATCTTTGTTAAAATTGTCTAAGGTCAAATTAACTTTTTGCTAATGAGGATATCTAGGACCATAGGAAGAAGCAGCATACCTCCTAGGGGTTTAGGAATAATAAACTCTTGACCCAGTTCAATCATTAACTCACCACATGACCTTGGCTAAGTCATTATATCTCTATGTGTCTTGACTGTCCATCTTCCTGACATGAGGGTGGTAGTGCCATACTCTCAGCAAGTTATTATTGAAAAAAAAAACAATTAATAAAAGTGGTGACAAAACATTTTCAAGGGTTATTCTTCAGTTTCCATGGACTCATTGATTTTTCTTCTCCTTCTTGAATTTTTTTTTTTTTTTTTTGCTTTTTGGAGGGCAACTGGGGTTAAGTGACTTGCCCAAAGTCACACGGCTAGTAAGCATATCAAGTGTCTGAGGCTGGATTTGAACTCAGGTCCTCCTGACTCCAGGGCCGGTGCTCTCTTCACTGCACCACCTAGCTGCCCCTCCTTCTTTAAATTTAACGAAGTTTTTTTCTTTGTGTTAAGAACTTTTTCAGTATCCCCCAAGTCACAACTTTCTCCCAACATTAAGATAAACATTCTAGGGTAAGAAAAAGGAAAGGAAAGGGAACAAGATCTTGTTATCTTGATATTACCCTTTTAATAATTAGCAAGTTTACTTCATATCAGTGTCTTTTTGCCAAAGAGAGCATTAGTTTAAAAGAACAGAGAATTTATAGAGGAAAGAGGAAACTTAGTACAATGTATGACAATAAATTACTACACATTCAAATTGGTCCACCAAAAGTTAGAAGGGTAGGAAGCTGTCACAGCCAAAAAGGAATGTAAAGTATTGAAGGGAATAAACTGAGTCAACATGTTTTAGGAAAAGAAACAAAGAAAGAAATGTACTGTTAAGTACAAGATATTAATATTTTAATAGGAGGGATTTTCCCCTCAATCTTAATACACTAGTAATATCACTCTTCCTAAATTTAAGTGAAACTTACATTCTTTTTCAAATATAATTTTATAAGAAAGCCCTACCAAATGGAAACTCTGAAGAATAATGAATATCTCTGTTGACAAAGCAGTATTAGAAGAACGATCAGCTCATGGTAGGGAATGGTTGTGCATTCAAGTGTTTAGGAATGCTTATTATTCCCTTGGTAAGTGATACCCATAAAACTCCTCAACACTCAAAGGACCAGTCTAAATGTTCTCTCTTAATGATGGTAAATCAGTGGATAGTCACCACTAGGAAACTGGTCCTTGGATATATGAGAATGTAGAAAACAGAGTAATGATGAAGAATTTTTAATTGGAGTGATAAGTGTTGTGGCAGGTGTGTTTGTGGACATGTCTAAGTACTGACCTCTGAGAGGTTTGTGTCTGTGTGTATGGATCCCTTAGGATGGATCTCCTCCCTCCGACCATCCCTTCCAAAAATCATTGTACCTCTTAATTTGCGCAAGCATGAGGAGTGAAGATCAGGGCATATAGTAGAGACAAGAGCACCTAGTCTGTGAAGGTGGATGACAAAAACTCATGTACCTTGGGTCCCAACTGCCATCTTCAAGAAGTGATTCAAATTCAAACATCTGAGAACAGTTTTGAATGCCCAGGAGTCTCTCTGCATAGGGAAATGTATTCTCAGAGAATAGAAGAATTAGGTACGGGGTCCACAAAGATTCAGCCAGAGAATATATCTGTAATTTATGTCTATACAGGGAAAGTCAATATCTTTTAACAGGTATTCATATTGGTGAGCTATGAAGCAAGAATAGGTTGCTTTTCAGGTCTCTGCTCACTATAGGATGCAGCCCTATGTCTGTGGATGATGAAAAACACTTAACAGAACCTGGGAGTAAGAACATACCAAAGTGAAAAACATCTAGGACCTAATTTAAAAAGCTAACCAGCATGCCCAAGCATTTATAAGGGAAGGGGTCATGGAGTTTATTTAGTCCAACGCCTTAATTTCACAAATGAAAAAAATGAGGAATCAAGACGTGAAGTGACATAAGAGCATAGGATCAGCAATGACCAACTATGACCAAATTGAGTTGGAAAATAGCAGGGATACCTTTTAATTCATCCCCTGCTTCAATTTACAGATAAGAAACTGAGGCCCAGAAAGGTTATCACACAAGTTGTAAGTAACAAAGTCAGGATTCACACCAGGATTCAAACTTAAGTCTTCAGATGATAAATCCATAATTCTTTCCACTATAGTGTATCACTTCCTAGATTTTAGAGATAGGGCCTGAGTATTTCATTGGTACAGAAAACTCCTAAGTTCTCTACAACTTATAGTATCAGAAAGTTGTCTAGGACACTGAGAAATGAAGTTATTTGCCCAGAGTAACATAGCCAGTGTGTGTTAGATATATCACTTGAATCCAGGTCTTTATGACTTCAAGACCATCTCGCTATACACTATTCCAATACAAAGATTAGGCAGGCACTGTACAATGAAAATAGAAGCTCATCAAAGTTAAGGGAATTTAGGGTTAGGGAAATAGTTATCGTGAAATCCATAAGGTAATACTGGCCAACAGTTCAGGATATTGGTAAAGGAGTATATTTCATGTAGTATCAAATGAGACAGTGTTCATCTAATGATAACAAAATATTAAAATTGCCTTTCTGTTCAGAGGAATCATAACCTAAAGTGCCCTGAATAAGATTTATCTGCCAAAATCAACCTTGTTATTTGATGGATGATATTTCTCAGGAGATCATCCTTGTTTCTATAACACTCAAGCATAAAGTTTAGCTTTTGTTTTGTGGTGTTTTATTTTCTATCAATCACTGAAAGAATAAATTGATGGGGGAGATATTTGACATTTTTCACCATTAGATAACTGGGAGTGGCTGTTTTCTTTTTCTTCCAATATGATGAATACCCTTGAATGAATAGAATCAAAGAATTTTAGATCTGGAAAAAGTCTTAGAGATAATTATAGCATAATCCTGCCAATTATATAGATTATAACACTGAGATCTAGAGAATTTAAGTAACTAGCCTACAGCAGATATAAAATTTGAAACCAAAACTAGAGACTCCAAATCCATTGAATGCACTTACTACTCTGCAATGATTCTCTAAACTAGAGGGAGAATATTTGGGTTATTCCTTTTTGGTCTTTAAAAGCTGCTCCCCTTAAAATGAAAATGCCCATCACTTATAATCTATAATGCCACTATCCTTCAGCACCAAAGTACTTTCAAAAAACAGTTTCCTGATGAATTTTAAGAATGTCAGTTTCCTTCCAGTGATCATTCTGCACAGCATCTTGTGTGTGGTTAATAATAACATTGCCAGTCGTCCTAAAATGAGTTCTGAATGAGTGCTGAAAAGAGTGCTTCCTCACCTCCAGACAGCCTACACTTTTCTTTTCAGAACCAACTACTTAAGGCTACATGAAAGGTTTTCACTTGATTCCTGCAAAAGGAAACTGGAAGGGTTATGAAAAAAGACCATTTTTTCTGATTGTTTTTATGACAATGGGTGTTACAGGCATCTTAACTCTCAGTCACAATTAAGAAAGGGAAAAATGACAAGAGAAGTGGAAGGGAGCATAGTCTCTGGTAACAATGACTTCATTCTCTTTGTACACCTCTCAGTCACCAGGTTAGTAAGACCTTTTATGATCATTCCTTGGATCAGGAATGTTAAAAAATAAAATAAAATTTAAGCACTATGTTTATAACCTAGGAAGGAGTGAAAAGGTTTGAAAAAAAATTTTTTACCCAAATCTGCTTGGGAAGGGGGGTAGGACAAACATATATGGAAGAACAATAAAAGGTAGATTAACCAAGACAATAATAAAAATCTTGGAGGGTGGCAGAGTGAAGCAAGCATTTTTACTAAGCTTTCCAAAAAGATATCCATCATAACAACTTAAAAAAACATGACAAACAAAATTCTGAATTGAATAACTAACAAAACATCATAGTGACTCATTTTACCAGCCCAGAGCAAATAATTAGGATGGAAAAAGAAGTCTGTAGTCACTGGAATGAGGACTGGTTGGGAACAATGTTCCAGGTGAACAGAACTGACTATTAGACTTAAAGGCAGCAGGTAGCAGCAGTAGCAAGTGGCAGCTACAGTAACAGGGGACATAATATCACTTAGCACCCAGAGACATTAAGGGGACTAAACAACTGATCAAAAAGAGATCTCAGAAGACCTCACTTCTAAGAATAATGCAGAAATTGTTACCATTTGGCAATTCTGTCACCCATTACTTCTATTTGGGTCATAGTTCTAGAAGGAGAGGAGTAGTCATGATCATGAGAGAGAGGACCCTACCTGTACAAGTGCCATAGGGCAGAACTCTTCTCAGTTTACTTCATTCTGGAAGCAATGAAAACTTACAGGCACCCACTAAGCTTGAAAGCAGCAGAGAGACATAAAAGACAAAAACTCTGATCAGAAATCCTCCAACCACTTAAGGGAAATAGAACCCAACTCTAACATAAAGTCAAGAAGTAGACTGGGAAAATAGTAAAACAAGAGCAACAAAATGAACCTAACCACAAAATGCTACTAGAGTTACAGGGAAGCTCACAGTGCAAAATCAAAGGGAGACAATAACTTGGAAAATATCTACAAGCAAAATTTCAAAGGAAAATAAAAGTTGGACTCAATCCCAACAAGAATCTGAGGAAGAGCTGTGAAAAAGAGGGGAAGATGGTTTTAAAAGTCAAATAAGAGTAGTAGAGGAAAAATGGGGGAAAATGAGAGCTATTCAAGAAAATCATGGAAAAAGATTCAACAGCTTGGCAAAAGAAGCAAAAAACTGAATAACACCTTACAAAATGGAATAGGTAAAATGGTAAAAGAAGCACAAAAACCCTCTTCTTAAACTCCATACAAAGCATAATTGGCTAAATGGAAAAAGAGGCATAAAAATTCACTGAAGAGAACTTGGAAAGCAGAATTGGCCAAATGAAAAAGGAGGCAGAAAAGTTTACTGAAGAAAATACTTTCTTAAAAAGTAGAATAGGATAAGTGGAAACTAATGACTGCATGAGCCATAAAGAATCAATTGAACAAAATTAAAAGAATGAAAAATAGAAGAAAATGTGAAATATCTCATTGGGAAAACTATTGACCTGAAAAACAATCTGAGAATAGATAACAAGAATTATTTACCTATTTCAAGAAATTGTCGAGGAATACTGTCCTAATTTTCTAGAACCAAAAGGTAAAATAGAAACAGAAAAAAATGAAAGAATCCATTGATCCCCTCTTGAAACAATCCCAAAATGAAAATACCCCAAAATATTATAGTCAAATTCAAGAGCTCTCAGGTCCAGGGGAAAATACTGCAAATAGAAAGATAGAAATAATTCAAGTACCAAAGAACTACAGTCAGGATCAAACATGACTTAGCAGCCACCACTATAAAGGACCAGAGGACATGGAAAATGATATTCCTGGGGGCAAAGGAGTTAGGATTACAACCAATAATCACCTACTCAAAGATTCAAGTATTCTCACATCCTGGAATATTATCATAGTTTTATCATTACAATGGTCTGCTACATCCTGGAAGTAAACTCAGATAGAATCAAGTTTTTGAATTCTAGGAACCAACAGTCTTGGGAAATCCAACAGATCTTTGGAAGTCAATTAACAGGGGGAAAAAAATAACAGTACCAAGTGGATTTACAAAGGTAATTGTATCAAATATTTAAAGAACTTTTAATTCCACCATTATATAAACTGTTTGAAAAATAGTTCAGAAAAGGAGTCTTAACAAATTCCATCTATGATAAAAATATGGTTTTGATTCTTTTTTGGTTTGTTTTGCTTTGTTTTGCTTTGCTTTTTGGAGGGGAGAAGACTGGGCAATTGGGGTTAAGTGACTTGCCCAAGTTCACACGGCTAGTAAGTGTTAAGTGTCTGAGGCTGGATTTGAACTCAGGTCCTCCTAACACCAAGGCCAATGCTCTATTCACTGCACAACCTAGCCACCTCCTATGGTTTTGATTCTTAAACCAGAGAAAGGAGAAAAAAATTAAGAAAGACAATTAAAGATCAATCACTCCATAAAGGTTGATGAAAAAAAATTAAATGAAATAATAGCAAGGAGATTAGAACAATATATATCAAAGATCATACGCCATGACCAGGCCGAATTTTTAGCAGGAATTCAGACTCGGCATTAGGAAAATTAAAAGCATAATTGACCACATCAATGACAAAAACAACAAAAATCACATGATTACATCAATAATTATAGAAAAAACTTTTCACAAAATTCAACACTCATTCCTATTAAAAGCCCTAAAAAGCATAGGAATAAATGGAACTTTTCTTAAAATGAAAAGCAGTATCTATTTGAAACCAATCTGTAATGGAGATAAACTAGAATAAAATCAAGGGTGAAGCAAGGATGTTCAGTATTATCACTATTATTTAATGTTGTGTTAGAAATGCTAGTTATAACAGTAAGACAAGAAAAAGAAATTGATGGATAAAAAGTCAATGAAGAAACAAAACTATATATATATATTTGCAAATTATATGATAGTATAAAGTAAATTTTAAAAACTATTTGAAACAACTTTAGTAAAGTTGCAACAGATAAAATAAACACACAAAAATAAGCATTTCTGTATATTACCAACAAAACCCAACAGGAAGAGATAGAAAAAGAAATTCCTTTTAAAATAGCCAAAGACATTGTAAAATACTTGGGAGTTTGCTTTCCAAGATATGCACCAGAACTATATGAATACAATTATAAAATACCTTCCACACAAATAAAGACATATCTAAACAACTAGAGAAATATTAAATGCACATAGGAAGATTAAGCCAATATAATAAAAATGAAAATATTATCTAAATCAATTTACTTACTTAAAGTCATAACAATCAAACTACCAAAGAATTACTTTATAGATCTAGAAAATCTAATAACAAAATTCATGTGGAAGAACAAAAGGTCAAGAGCATCAAAGGAATCAATGAAAACAGTGTGAAGGAAGGGACCCTTGAAGTACCAGACCTCAAATTATCAGGTAAAACAGTAAGCATCAAAGGAAACTGGTATTGGATAAAAAAAAAAATTGAGAGATTGATAAATGAAATAGATGAGGTACACAATATAGGAATGAATGGAGTGAATGAGCACAATGGCCTAATATTTGATAAACCCAAAAATCCTAGCTGCTGGGATAAGAATTTACTATTTGCCAAAAAACTGTTGGTAAAAATAGAAAGCAGTTTGGCAGAAACTAGGTATAGAGAAATGTGTTATACTCAATAGCAAGATAAGCTCAAGACGGGTACATGATTTAGACATTAAGGAAATCAAAAGCAAATTATGCGGGTGGGGGACATGGGAGAAATTAACTAGAAGATTTATGGATGGAGGAAAAGCTCCTGATAATTTCTTGAAAGATGGTATCTGGGGTCTTCTTTTGATCATGGCTTTCAATAATTTTTAGACATTAAATCTTCAATATATTTTCAATATTCAATAATTTTTAGATATTCAATAATTTTTAGATATTCAATCTTCAATATATTTTCCAAGTCATTCGTGTTTCCAGTGAGATACTTCACATTTTCTTTTATTTTTTTCCATTCTTTTGATTTTGTTTTGTTTCTTAATGTCTCATGAAGTCATTAGATTTTACTTGCCCAATACTAATTTTTAAAGAATTATTTTCTTCAGGAATTTTTGTACCTCTTTTTTTTTATTTTGCCAATTCTGCTTTTTAAGGAGCTCTTCCCTTCAGTGAAGTTTTGTACCTGTTTTTACCATTTGGCCTACTCTGTTTTTTTAAAATATTTTTTAAAATAATTTTTGTGCTTCCTTTACCAATATGCTGACTCCTTTTTTTCATGATTTTCTTGCATCACTCACATTTCTTTTCCCATTTTTTCTCTATCTTACATATTCGATTTTTTAAATCCTTTTCGAGCTCTTATAAAAATTCTTTTTGGACTTGAGATCAATTGAGATTTTGCTTTGAGGTTATACATGTGGCAGTTTTCTCTTTGCTATCTTCTTCTGACTTTGTGTTTTGATCTTCCCTGTAATCATAGGAACTTTCTCTAGTCAGGTTCTTCTCCTTTTCTTTTTGGTTATTTTCTCATTTTTGCAGTCTATTTCTTGGGCTCTGTTCTTGGACTGTAGGGAGCACTGTCCCAAGCTACAGATTTTTGTACATGTGTTTTAAGAGCTTGTTCTGGGTATCTACAAGTTTCCAATTCTTCCAAGGTGATCTAACTTAAGGAAAGGTGTATTTATTGCTCTCCTGACCTGTGCTCTGGTTTGTTATTGAATACAAACACTCTCTCTGCCCTGGTACTGTGCTACAAGATCTGTTGTGCTAGTGTTCATCCTCACTGTGGGACTGCATCCTAATAACCTAGATCCATGTACTGGAAATCTAACAATCTTGTACTGAATACCAGCAAAGTGACCCTTTTAATCTCCTTCTGACTAATTGTTTGACTCCCATATCCTCTGGGATGAGAGATCCAGAAGCCATCACTTGAGCCACTGATTCAGTCACCCCCAATGCCTGTTGTTGCTTTGCCAGAGCATGGCATATACTCACCCTACCCATGCTAGACTGCATTCCACTCTCGCCCTCATGTAATAGACTTTTCTTGTTGACTTCCCAAGTTGTTTTGGGCTAGAAAATTGTTTCATCCTGTCCTTTTGTGAGTTTGTTTTGAGGCATTATTTAAAGTTATTTGGAGGAGAATTTGGTAGAGCTCAGGGAAGTCCATGCCTTTTCTCCACCATCTTGCCTCCACCTCCCTCTCCACCCCAGGAAGAGTTCTTGACTAAAGAAGATATCAAGAGGTTTATTGGGAAAAAAAACAATTATGATTACATAAAATTTAAAAGTTTTTGCACAAACAAAATTAATATGGACAAAATTAGAAGAAAAGCAGGAAACTAAGATGGAAATTAGAGTATTTTTCTCTGACAAAGGTCCTATTTCTCCAACATGTAGAGAATTGAGTCAAGTAAAAAAAAAATCGGATTCATTCCCTAATTGATAAATGGTCTAAGGATCTGAATAGTTTTCAAGAGAAGAAACAAAAGTTATTGATCATTATATTCTCTAAATAAATTCTCTAAATAAATCACTAATAATTAGAGAAATGCAAATTAAAACATCTATACGGTATCACATCACTCCCATTAGAAAGGCAAAAGTGACAGAAAAGGACCACTATAAATGCTGAAAGAGATGGGAGAAAACAGAAAAGGGGAAAAGAACTATATATACAAAAAATATTTATATCATCTCTTTTCATAGTGGCAAAGAATTAGAAACTGATGGGAGGCCATCAATTCAGGAATAACTGCACCAATTATGGTATATGTTTGTGATGGAATACTAACATGCTGTAAGAAATGATGAAGGAAATATCTTCAGAAAACCCTGGGAACCCTTTATGAACTGATACAAAATATAACGAGAAGAATCAGAATAATTTACACCTTAAGTGCAGTAGTGTAAAGACATAGTAATTCTGAACAATTCAGTGATCTACCACTATTCCACAGGTCTCACAATAAAAATGTTATCAACTTCCAGATAGAATTGATGAACACAGAGTACACATAGAAACATAAGTTTTCCTTCCTTCCTTCCTTTCTTCCTTCCTTTCTTCCTTCCTTCCTTCCTTCCTTTCCTCCTTCCTTCCTTCCTTCCTTTCTTCCTTCCTTCCTTTTCAAAATATTACTAACATGTAAATATGTTTTGCACAACTTTATATGTGTAATTGTTATTGTAATTCTTGCCTTCTTATTAGATGGGGAGGGGTTGGAGGGGGGAGAATTCTAACCTGAAAATAAAAATAAAATTTAATAATAAAACAAAAAATATATAAGAAATGGTGAGCAGGTTGACTTCAGAAAAACCTGGAAAGACTTATATGAACTGATGCTGAGTGAAGTGAGCAGAACCAGGAGAACATTGTACACAGTAGTAACAGCCACATTGTGCAATAACTGATTTTGATAGACTTTCTTCTCAGAAATGCAAGGTCCCAAGACAACTCCAAAAGACTCATGATGGAAAATGCCATCGATGTCCAGAGAAAGAAATATGGAATCTGAATGTTGATTGAAGCATTCTATTTGCTCTACTTTTTTCGTTTTTTTCTTCTTTCTTGTGGGTCATTCATTCTAATTCTTTTATACAACGTGACTAATGTGAAATGTTTAATAAGAATGTATATGTAGAGCCTATATCAGATTGCCCACCATCTTGAAGAGAGGGGAGGGGAGGGAAGTGGAGAAAATTTAAATTTATAGAAGTGAATGTTGAAAATGAAAAAGAAAGTAATTAATAAAAAAGAAGAAAAAGAGCAACATTTGAAGTGTGTGTGTGTGTGTGTGTATGTGCGTGTATGTGTATTTTCCTAGATCTGAAACTTCACAGGACTTTTCCACCATGTCTCAAATGCCAGCTTACAATTGAGGTCTCTTCTCCTTGGATTAGTCATTTTTCACTGTGGTCTTCTAACTCTGGAACATCCCTCTTCCATGTGGCCCATAATGGCCTGCTCCCATTGATGAGTTTCCTCCATGTTCTTCATTTTGAGAAGGGGCTCAGACCAACTATCACTCTCCTCCTGGGCTCTATTGTTGAATTTTTAGACTTTGACACAATGTGTCTGTGTAGGAGCCTTCTCTCCCCTACCCCACACTTTTTAGCTCCATTTTTTGTGTTTTCTTCTTCTATTCAAATGTAAGATCCTTGAGGACAGGAACTATTATTTTTTTTCTTTTTTGCTTGTCACCACATCCTCAATGTTTAGCATAGTACCTAGCACATAGTAAACGTAATAAATGCTTGTTGTTTTACATTGCCTTGGAGACAATTTAGTCTAACTCCTCATCTTATACATGGGAGATAGATGATTTCAAGTAATTCTAGGATCACTCTTCCTGTCATCAGCAAAGTTTAAAATAGCAAAAAAGCTAGGAAAGAATCACCTTTTCTAAAATCTATGCTGACTCTCCTTTGATAAGTCTAAAACCAGATTTAACATCATCAACATAACTCCTTTAAAATGGATTCTTCATCCCTTGCCCAAGTTCAAAACTCTGAATCATTGCCTCTGGTCATAGCTTATGCTTACATTTCAATATTATAATACTCCAGTGATTAATGACTTCTATAGCATAAGGACTTTATATAGCAATGCAGATTATAAAACTTACATATTTTAGGAGAAAGTCTTCAAGAGTTACTATGACCGGAAAATCTATCACCCCAGAGTTAATGTTGACAACTAGTCCCTTTAAACTTAGCAACCTTAGTTTCTGGGTAATAGACACACAAGTCATTGTCTGCCTTGTACTAAAAGAATTTCTCACTTAATTGGAACTACCAGAACTTGGTTTGTGCTGCTTGAGATACCAGGGCCACCCCCATGTACTATTCCTATGCTTAAAATGCAAGAAAAAGCTTTTTATGAAGGCAGTAAAGAAATTTATGTGTAAGTATGCATGCATTTATCTGTATTACTCTATATATGTACATACATATCGATGTATAAATACACATACACACATAACTCAATTTATAGATTTCATGTGTGTATACATACACAGATACATATATGTGTATATACAACCATATACACATATATGTTGTGGTTTCATGACGTGTTGTGGTGGAACCATCTCAAAGAATTCAGTTAGACCATCTCTAATCCAAGTATAGACATTTGTTGAGACTGATGCCTCTCATCAAGCAGGCTGAGTTCCAGCAGGAAGCAGTAACTTCAGAGAAAGCAAAATGAATTTTTATAGGATAAAGATGTAATTACATAACAGAAATTATGAATATTAAAAAAGCAAGAGGGATTTGTTGAAGGATTGGGTAACAGGGAAGTAAGTCTCAGTCACATTGAAACTGTGCGTGTGATTACCCACAACGCATACAGAAAAACCAATTGGGAGGGTATGTATAGATGATAATGATATTATGTTAAGGTTTTCTACATCATAAATTCACTCTGGGTCTTAGAGACCATTAACTGACATTAGCATTAGGATAATATATGTGTATATATGTGTACATACATATGTATACACACATATATGTATATATGTATACACATACAAGTGCATATGTATACACACATATGTGTATATACTTTCATAAAAATAGAGATTCTTGATCCCTTGCCCAAGTTCAAAGCTCTGATTCATTGTCTCTGGTGATGGCTTATAGCTTATATTTCAGTACTTATATATTACAGTGATCTGTAACTTCAAAAGTACAGGAAATTCATTTACCAATGCAGATTGTAAACTTGCATACTGAGATCATAGTGATTTCAGATCTCATTTCAGTGATATAAGGAACTGTTAGTTGAGGAAATTCCCTCAACCAATGCAGGTGACACCTGCTCAGCTAGAATAATTTAATATCCTGAGAGGTTAAGTGACCTACGGTTACAGCCAGTATGCTTCAAAGGTAGGACTTGAACCCAGATCTTCCTGAATCCAAGATTTCTCTCCTGTTGTCCATGCTTGCTTCCAATTGCATATGTAGACACATACATTTCACATATATGCCATATACACACATATTTGCAGCAGCACCTCAGAGTTAGAGGAGGTTGTAACAAGTCCTTTTTAAATTTTCTCATATCTGTTTTTTTTTCTTAAATTCCTTGAGCTTTAAGCTTAATTTGCTTCAATGAGTTCTACTTCCACTGGGCCACAGAAAATTAAGATCAATCATGTCAAGTTTTATTAATAGTAAGAATCCAGTGCAATAAACAACTTTAACAAGCCAAGAGGGCAAAAATGCATTATTGCTTCCAAGAGGATCTATCCGTCACATGAGGTTACACATGTTAACGCTTTGCAAATCATAAAGCACTACGTAAATACACTATCATCATCAAGATCACCATCATCATCATTGCTAACTTTCCAAACCTGTGTGGTTTTAGAATTTCTATTGATTAAGCAGTTCTTATTCTTCTTCAACTACTACTACTAGTACTAGTACTACTACTACTACTACTAATACTTCTACTTCTCTTCCTCGTGCTCCTCCTCCTCGTCTTTCTCCTCCTCCTCCTCCAGAAACTTGGTATACCAGAGCAGTTTACAGCTGTTCTACATCTTAATTTTGTGGTGGCAAAACTTAAAACTATTTACTGCTCACAAAACAATTATGTTTTTAATTAACCTGAAATCTTGGAGAAATTGTTGGACTATTTCTGAAAAATACTAAACTTTTTTGTAGGCTACAGTCCCATAACTGGGCTCATGCAATCCAGAGAATTCCATATACAGAGGAATCAGAGAATGTCAATACTTGGAAGGCCCTTTCGTTATATAGATGTGGAAACTAAGGCAGAGAAAAGTTCAAAGACTTAAACAAGATTACACAGTTAATTCAGAGCAAAGTCTTGGACTCATGTCACTTGATTTCTGTCCACTGATCTTCCAACTGGCCAAAAGTGCTAAGAAACTACACAGCTCTTGGAAGGTGGGTGCATTTCTAACAAATGGAGATTAAAAAGGGAATATTGGCTATTAAAAGCAGCAAAAGATAAGGCTAGTCTAGAAAATGTCTTTGGAAATCATATTCTGGCATGAAAAGATTAATGATTGTAAGAGCAGTTTTGCCCTTCTAGGTCCCTAGGGAAATTTGGATTTTTAATAACTTATCAATTTATATAGACCCACTTAAAACTAAACACATCGGTGGGCAAAAGTAGATGAAGATCCATTCCATTTTTTCATTATGAGCTGTCATTTTTGATAATCTCAATAAAAGTATATTCTTCTTTAAAGTACCATTTCTCCCGTACTCCTTTGGCATAGATGCATGTTTCCTAATGTTCTGTATTTGAAAAATTAGCTTTTTAGTGGTAATATAGGTCGGATGTCACTAAAAGAACACAGATAAATCCCCAAATGAAAGAGAAAGAGAGATTTTAAGACATAAGAGTGAAATTTAGCTTAAAAAAAAAATCTTTGCTTATTCTCAGGGAAATTTACAGAATATAAGGTCCTTGAGGGAAGAAACTATTTGATTCTTGTCTTCATACATATAGCAGGAACTACACACACACACACACACACACACACACACACACACACACACACACACACACATACACACACTTATGCTTGTTAGCTAACTGATTGATTCTCAGAAAAGTAAAATCAATTGGTCATTGGTCTTGGTCTGGGCTTTGAAGTTTTCAAAGATGCAGAAACACAAATAAATTACAAGCCATGGCCTAAAGAAAAAGAAGGGTTGCAGTGGCCTCCAACATGGGCTCAAAATCTACTTTCATCACCTTCTAGGTGACTTGGAAGAGATCTTATAGGTCATTTAGTCAAATTATTCAAATGCTCACATTTTGAAGACAAGTAAACTGAAGCCAGGGAGTATAAATTACTTGTCAAAATTTGTCCTGGAAGTGGCTCTTGAACTCAAGTCATCAGCTTCCAAACATAGGAGTACGCTGATACCTGTGGGACCAAAAGCAAGCCACTTAAGGTCTGAAAGTCTCTGGTTCAATGTATAGGGGTAGAGGAAGAGAAAAAAGAGAGAACAGAAATAATATTTGCACTACCTACTACTCAGGATTATAGTGGTGAGAAAAAATGTTGAGTGCACTATTTAGCATTATACAAATATGAGTTATTATTTCACTTTAATTTAAGTATGTCACAGGGCAAGACAGCAAAGTCAAACCAACAATATTAACTTACCTTTTGGGAAAATAGACAATTCATCAAGGATGTCACAAAGTTAGGTTTTATGTGAAAAATTGTATTTCAAGATTTCCTCTAGGTTTTATAAAGGGAGCATCCTTAATCATCAAAGAACACACAGTTTCACAAGGGTTCATTTGTTTGTATATTTAGTTCCAGCTGGAAATATATAGGATTTAAACACAAATTATTGCTTTAATATACACACTCTTAAAAGAGTAATCACACTTTTTGATTAGGTCCATGCAAGTCATGGATGAGTGAATTTTCCCTAAGTACTGAATGGTGGAATTTTGAATGCCTTATCTCCCCAACAAGATTGTAAACTCCATAAGGACAAAAACCATATTTTAAGAACAGATTTGTAAACTAAAACCAGTCTCCACATGCACCATATTTTGAGAAACTAAGAGAAAAAGATGGTGTTTATTTTTCACATTTTCAGAATTCAAGCTTTAAATGGAGAATTAAGGCTCCAAATAGAGTAGGCATTCTCAAATACAATAAAACCCATTTTAAAAAGTATAGAGATGTCAGAGAGCACTATGCTATGGTGAACACACCTGCTTTTTAAAGAGACATCCATTCAATTTCAATTTAGTTCAATTTGTGAGCCAAAATTGAAGAAATTCTCAAATCATTGACCAAAAGGATAACTTAGATTGGAATTTCCTAAAGCATCTGTGCTGAGTTCTAGAGTTGAGACTCATTCATTGATAGTGACAACATAGCATTTTAAAAGTAGTGTTTCTACAGTATAATACATGAAAAGACTGAGGCATGCAATCAGTCACTGAATTATAATGTCTCGATATGTTTTTTTTAGTTAGGTCCCTAGTCTTCTTTGGACTATATCATCTGCAACCATGGTAATGAAGACAATCTCTCTTGTCTCATTTTACAGAGTGGTTTAAAAAGATCATTTAAAGTTATACTAAAATCTTCCACCCACAATTTTTAGTGTATTTTACAATGTTTCAGAAAGGAACAATTTGCCAATTGTATCTGCCAGATGGTAAATGGAGATACAAAATTTTATGAGTGCTAAACAATTTTATTGCTTAGGCATGTCAAAGTTCTTGGCACTGTGAGGTTGCGGACCCTCCAGTACCTCTATGCCACCTCTCTAGGAAAACATAATCTCTATAACATCTACTGAGGCTGTGAATTATTCAAGATTTTGTATTCTGTATTTGCTTATGTTGCCAGAGGCCAAGAGGGTGGTTCTATTCATCAATTATTAGAAAGATAAAGCAAAATAGAAATGCCTGGTGAATGTAGATTCCAGGAAAGGCAGCTGCACTCATGCATCATGTAGGGGCAACTTGGGAGATTCTGGAAAATGAATTCTGTGGGAATGACAAAATTTTAAATAGTTAAACAAAAAATTCCTAAAACATGTGATGTAAAAAGGTGGGATATTTGCAATATGATTTTTTTCAATATTGGTTTAATTTTTTTTCAAATTACAATTCAGTTGAATATAAATCATAGTTCAAAATTGCCAGCTGTGATGCATGTAAATCAGCTCTTTTGATCTCCATCTGTTATTATCCATGATGTCATATGGAGCAGCACTGCCCTCTATTGGAACGGAGGTCTCCTTGATGTCGATTTATGATTGGAAAAACATAAATGCCTTCTGATAAAAAGCAGTAAATTTTCCCATTATGAAGATATGAATCATGATACCAGAGTGCCTGGGTTTTTCTTTAATATAATAAATCTGGTCATACTATTGGTGTTTTTTTTTTTACTTGAAATGTTAAAAATTATACAATGTTTATTTGGTCGCTTATATTAGACATGAGTAGTATTCTTTTTAAATTAGCTGTGCCTTCCATTCAATCTAGATTGGCCTAAAACTTGGATTTGTGAAATAGCAGACCACAGAAGTACAACTGTTTCCTAAAAAGAATAAATATGTCAGTGTTTTCAAATATTAGAGGAGTGAGATTAAGATCTTTACCAAAGTGATCATGGTGGGTAGAGTATACTATCTTGTAAAATATTTTCATTCTAACTTAAATGTAACTCATATCATTGTATTTCAAAAATCACAGTTCTGGGAACCATTGAAGAAAAAAATTACAATCAAATGCATGGGGGCGGGGGACAGAGCCAAGATGGTGGCATAGGAGAAGCAAGGTTCCACAGCTCCCACATAGCCATCCCAAATACCTATAAAATATGACTCTAAACAAATTTTAGGGCTCCAAAACTCACAGGAATGTACCTGCCACTGAGGGCAGCTTGGCAGGAAGGGATCATCTCAGTGCTGGAAGCTGAAACCAGCCGAGCCTGAATACTTGGCTTGGCCCTGGGAACACCCAGGATGAGCCACAGCTGGAGCCTTCAGGAGAGTGGATCCCCAAAAGAAAACCCCTAGGAATATTTTAGCCAGGTTCTGGACTCCTCAGATCAAGAAGTAAATATTACAACCTGCCAAGGAGAAACAATTTGAATATTGTGGAAACACAATTAGGATAACCCAGGATCTAGCAGCTTCTACATTGAGGGATCAAAGGGCCTGGAATATGATACTCTGGAGATCAAGGGAGCTAGGATTAAAACCAACAATCACCTACCCAGCAAAATTGAGTATAGTATTCTAGGGGAAAATATGGTCATTCAGTGAGGTGAAGGACTTTCAAACATTTTTGCTGAAAAAAATATAACCGAAAAGAAAGTTTGACATCAAATACAAGAAGCATGAGAAGGTAAACATGGAAAAGAAATCATAAGGAACTTATCAAAGTTGAATTATTTACATGCCAACATGGAAGAACAATAATTGTAACTTATGAAACTTTTCTCAGTATGAGGATAGGTGAAGGGAATACAAATGTGTATATAT